>OZ010682.1:475785-1075785 GCA_963932265.1 Thymelicus lineola | reverse complement strand
GGTAACAGCTGGAATAAGATTGTCAACAATCAACAAAGGCAAGCTATTGAGCGCAGTCAGGTTTTGAGTTTTCAGTTCAATGTGGCAGTTATAGGCATATCGATACTGCCCGGCGCACAATGACACAATTGCAAATTGCAATACGATGCACGGCGATCCGTGCTAAAGGTCCTGGGTTCGGTTCCTAGTGAAGCATTAATTTGAATGATGAGTTTGATTTCCTGTTCTCGGTCTGGGTATTGTGTTTCTTGTCTTTGTGTGTTGTCCATGGCACCCACGACACAGGGAATCCTAGTGGGGATATGATTGTGTAGCGTTATTCTTTATTAAACGCTTTTATTTACTTTCACTTCGGAGCATCAACGCATCAAATCTTCAATATTATGATCAAAATGCTACTCTATTTACACGGCAATAAGGTTATTAATCGCTTTTATATTTAGCTTCACTTCGGAGCATCAAAGGATCAAATCTTGTAACGTTAATTTGAATGACTTCCCTTTAATGAAAATTGATGAAATTTGGCAGACATGTGTATTTCCGATGACAATACACGAAAATAAAAAAAAAAATTGAAATAAAAGCGTTTAAAAAAAAATTTTTTTTGGATTCAACTTATTTAAATAATGGCAATACGAGACACGGGTTTCTCCTTATATGTCTTAACTAAAAAGACCTACTTTTAGATTCACTTAAGCCATAATTACATTTTATTTCCATTTCGTCCAGTTCGTTTTCCGAAAGCGAGCTCGTGAATTTAGAATTAATAGAATGGCGGTTTTGCGGTCTCCACGGTTGGTGCCTCTGAGAGTTCAATTTATTAATTTGTATCATATATTTAAAAAATACATATTTATTCCGTTTTATTTTTTAAATTTTACTTTGAACGCTATCCAACACCGCTTTAGGAAAACCTTTTAACCATCCTGCAACTATCCGTCCGCGTCATCCAGCTGCTACGAGTGTAACAATTCAACGTCACTCTATCACCAAGACTCCAAAATGCAAGAGTAGTTTATTAGTTTCTCGTCTACAAGGTCGTGATAGAACATTTGTTAGGCTCTCGCTGCCAATAAGTAGGTATCTGAGATCAAGGAGAATTTTGGAATAAATTACCTCAAATATAAAGGGATTTACATACGGAAAATCACGCTTCCCCGAGGAACGCGATATTGGCTACAGTCACGGTATGGATTAAAAGGTTATACGCTTTCACTATACCAACTTCTTATAATTAACGCTTTCGTGGATTGACTGTTTGCTTATTATGTACGAGTACTAGCTAATGAAATAAAAAATATCATTAATCACAATCAAAAATAGGTATAGCCTATGTTACTCAGGAATAATTTAGGTTCCTATTGGTGAAAGAATTTTAGAAATCGGTTCAATAGTTTTTAAGTTTATTCGTTACAAACATACAAATCTTTCCTCTTCATAATATTAGTTTAGTGTAGCCTGTAGATTGTGACGTCATGATTTTTTTGTTACAAACAATGTGTAATCACAGAACGTAGGTAGTACGTAGGTACTTCTTACCATAAACATGTCAGTACCAGTACTCTGCAGTAGGTAACTGTTTGGATAAGGCTAAGCTCTTTAATAGCTTCCAAACAATATATAAAATATAATCTCCTGGGATCTTTCCCATTTCAATTAATCGTTTTTTCCGAATCGTAATTACAACGATTTGTTACCTATCATTTTTGGAGTGGAATATAAATAAATTCTTATGACGATACTCATACATTATACATACACGAATCGTCAAAATTTACAAGTACGATAAAATAAAAATACGGACGCGGAATCATGAACTGTCATAACTGCCAATATCCAATGTGTATGAACATTGAATAATGCTTACCCATTATCATACATTATATTGCTTACCCCTTTTTCATTCGTTTTAATGAGTTGTCAATGACAGATGTACTATGTAGGTACATATTTGTGAACGAATGTACGAAGCACGTACCGTGGTTTAAACTTGTGTAGAGCTCATGTCCAAGCGTCCTATTCATCTACTGATACTACGTAACGCAAACGAAAGGCGTTTTAATTTATTCTTTATCATAATTAAGTATTCTATGATATTCAGTATTTTAATTCACTATTAAATCACAAATATTCAATAAATAATCATTGAATCTGAAATAGCGGCTGCTTCTATTTGCAACCGAAGGGATGATGTTTGTTTTTTTTTATATTGTATCCAAATGCGAATGGCGCCCACGTTTCGGAAAACGGAGTATAGGACGACCTGAAGAAAACAGCGGGCATCCGCTGGATTCTGAAGGCTCAGGACCAGTCAGAGTGGCGCAAGGTAGGGGAGGCCTATGTCCAGCAGTGGACCTCCAAGGGCTGATGGATGGATGGATGATCCAAATTGGTTTTAATCATCTTCGAGTAAAACATATACGATGAATTCATATCCTCCTCCTTTTTTGAAGTCTGTTAAAAAGTTATGAGTGGTCTATAGAACGTTTATAAACACAAAAACTTATGTTATAGTAGGCTAGTCAGCATTTTAACCTAGTCAGTTGCGGCCGCGTCGTCCCAATTATTGTCCAATTACTCTGTTTGCTGGTTATTTACACACACAAACTTTATTCTTTTTTTTTAACAGTATACATACCTAAAATGCTTTTAGGCTACAACTTTCATAAAATCTATATGTCTTAAGAATGATTGAAAAATTGGCGGTAATAGAATACAAATTTTTGGGGGGCGGTAATGGAAGCACTTACGTTATACTGATTTTCTATGCATCTTTCTTTATTCTAAGCATCTTAGTTATAAAAATGTTGGGCTCAAATCTAAATGAGACGGTCTATCAACTAAGGAGCTCATAAAATGTTCACTATGTACAGATTATACAGTGACTGCTTAACTAAAGACCCATTAAAAGACTGAAATAAGAAGAATACTTATGAGAATCTTGTTACAACTACGAACTTATTATTTTTGTAGATTCCTCGTGAATTTTCTCTAACGCGGCCTGTGAATAGGTCGGTGGTAAATTAAAACAAATTGTCCTTGTTCGCGCCATGGACTGCCATACATTCTCGTTACACGGACATTCTTCGTTATCTATGACACCCCTTTCCTTTAATACTTAATACCGGCAGGAAGATAAATCTGTCTTACTGAATCTTATCGTGTCCTCGATAAACTTGCTATTATCACGGCAGGCCGTTAATGGTAATGATTATAGATAAGTGCTGTTAGGGAGGCACTATATCTAATGCTTGTGATTACTTTTCCACTAACCAATGTGGATGTTTAATTGTAAGGGCCGTCACGGTTTATATATTTTATAAATAAATGAATGTGTTAGATTAGTGCACATGCAATAGCAATAACCTAAAAAATTAAGAATTTTACAAGAATAATATGACTGATTCAGTTAATGTTATAAATGTTGTAGCCTGACAGGAAGTAAAATTGTTTATATTAACCGCACCATTAAAGAAACGAATCTAAAATGGCAGTTGGTACTTATAATGATAGGTAATAAGGACCGTCAGCAAAACAGAGTCGCTAGATAGGTGATATTTTTACAGACCTTTGTTATTTAAAAATAACAAAAGTCCTTCGTCTTTGGGTCACATAAAAGTACATGAGTACCAAGCTACTCCTTTGGTCCAGTAGTTTCGGAGTAAATTGGCTGTGAACGGCGGTCGCACAGACGCACGAGTAATCCTGTAAGGGTTCCGTTTTTGGTTTTTTCGTACGGATCCCTAAAAATTAAAATGGCGGCCATTCCAAAAGGAAGAGGGCTAGACTCTCATATAATTATGGGTATTTTTGTCGGTTATCGCTAGTTGGTCGCTGGACACATTGTATAGGTAGTTGCTGTCCCGGAAAATGTGTGCAAAGTCGCGTGCAGAGCGTGATTATATTTCTCAGTTCAATAAGACTGATCGCTGAATCCGGACCGACCGGCGCGGCGGCGCAGCTGAAGAATCCTTCTGCGTGTAATAGCGGTGGATGTAAGTTTAAATTAATAATTTATTGAACGCAAACGATTGCGATTAAATAGCTCTCTTGCAATTTATGGAAGTAATTTTCATCGACATTACTTATTTATACGAAGGTTTACAATACGAAGGTTTGTAATAAGTTTTAAATAACAAATAAGTCTCAAATATTTTGGACATATTGCAAGAAGACCGCATGATAATATAGAGAAATTGATGGTGACAGGCAAAAGAGATGGTCGGATCAGGTATCCAAACATGTGAAGATACTAGTCAGCGCGAACTTCACCAAGCTGCTGATCGCCATAAGTGGAGACAAGCAATTGAAAAAGCTTCGCGTCAGAGTCACGATCCTCAGTAATGAGGCCTGACTGAAGAGAGTAATTTTGCAGTATAAATTATGTTTGTCTGTCCACGAAGTGGTAACGTCACGTTTGCCTATTGCTTGTGTGATTGCTGTTTCATTATACAGCTTGCAACAGTTGCTTCGCTTCGATTTCACCCATGAATACCCACTACCAAGCACGAGAGCCTCTTAAGGAGGCCAAGAGTATACTTCACCATGTTACACCAGTGCGGATTGGTTAGAAGCCAACTCAAGTACTGGAAGTTTCCATTCCGTCCGAAGCTCTCTGAAATCTTCTATACTAATATTATAAACCTGAAGAGTTTGTTTAGTTGAACGCGATAATCTCAGGAACTACTGGTTTTAATTGAAATAATATTTTTGTGTTTGATAGTCCATTTATCGAGGAAGGCTATAGGCTATATAACATCATAATTATATTTTAGTAGTTAGTTTTTTCCACAAATTAACGCGGGTGAAACCGCGAGGCACAGCTAGTGGCTTATAACGACTGTCGTTTTACGATACTAGGTGCTTTCGTTTCCTATTCCTGTACCACTTTGAGCTATTTCATATTTTATAATATTCATGCCAAAGCATTGTTTTAAATGCAGACAAAATTTAATTACAACCGAACTGTACGTAATAACGACGGGTAACATATTTCCTCTTTGAAATGTTTCAAACGATACTGAACATACGCAGCCAAAATAATATGCTCATGTGAAACCGCAAGCTTCATGGCTCGAGAGTTCGCGACCCTACTCTGTCTTACAATTGGGTTCGCGCGGAGCTAATGTAATTGGCGGTTTCTCACAATTATATCGTAAAACTTAATATTAATGTTGAATTATTTAATTACGTTGAACACGTGTAGAGATATTCCATTAGTTTCGGGACGCGTGGTACGAGTGCAGGCAACTTGGAGTGATTCTATTAATTTCACCGACAGTGTACAGAACGAGCCGTTTTATTATTTACTGCCTTTATCTCAGTCTGAGATATCTGTGATAGATATCTGTGATCTGAGGTTCTCAGATCGCTTATTGATCTGAGGTAAACTAGTAATCGCCCTCGGCTCCCGGTGTACCTAAATCGGAAAACGTATGCCTTACCTGGTACACTAGTTTGACACAGTGACTTAACTTGGGGGTCCGAGGGGGGCATGGCCCCGGGCGGCATATGAAGAGGAGCGGCGCCGCGGCGGCAAGCTAATCGATTTTTAAATAAAAAAAATTTTTTTGCCAGTCGTGAGGCAAAGACTTATGTCCTGCGCGGAAAATGACTTAAACGGTCGTTGACCAATGATATATATATTATATATATAAAAAGAGGTAGATATGCCAAGATGGCGCTGAAATTAGTTCAGTCGAATTTAGTCAAGTATAGCGATTTTAATTCAGACAGTTGATAGCTGCCTCTGAGTGAGGCCGTCTAGTTGTCTTTTTCACTATTATGGTTTTAGTAGTGCCATCCCTTTTACATAATTTACCAATGTAATAGTGATTGATGTAGTGAAACAAAAGATAAACGTGTGTGTGTTGTAGCTCGGTCGGAACAGATTTTTTGGTTGATTTGTAAGGGCATAACGTATGTATAGTTTAATATCATTGTCGTTAACCTTTCGGTCATTCGGTCAGGGGTTGCAAACCATTATTATCATAGAAGTTATATTTAGTAGACATTTACTAATATTCTTATTTATTTTATTTCAATAATATTCTTATTTAGTTATCGTGTGTCGTTCGGCTAACTTTGCATTTATCCCGTAAGTTTCGTTAAGAAGTCTTTAATTTAACATTAGGTATGCTCTTTAATTTGTTCCTGGAGTCGATGTACGTTTATGTCATAAAGTTTTGCGCGGATTATACCTATACCTACCTAGTGCCAGTTGTCCCATCATGGGACAAATCAATGGGACTATTAAGGCTCGTGAAATATAAAAAACATGAGAGGTGTCAAGGGACACCCGGATGGAACGAATTTCCTTTCGATTTAAGTATTGTATTGTTGTACAGCGCCTGTTCAGACTTAAGATATTTAGTTTGGTTAGTTGCGGATAGATGGCGTTAGTAAATTAATTCTGAATCACGCTTTCAACTTATACTTGTAACATACGTAAGTTCAAGGAAACTATTAAGTTTTTTGATTAGCGCTCCGTCTCTTCAAACGGAGTCGCTTCAGATGAAGGTTTTAAGGTCGTAGGACCAAAAGTACCAAAACCATTAAGGCAGTTTTTAGTGGGTATTATCCTTGGAGTGGCGATAGATATAGATATTTTTTCATAAATATCTATATTTTATCATCCTTGGATTGAGTCTCTACATAACCACCAGAGACGGCTCTGCTGGTATGCGTAAATGCATTCTCTGCCTCCCTCCCGTGAGGGGAAACAAAAAAAAAAAAAAAAAGTTTTTTGAATTCGCTCTGGATACTTAGGTCTTAGTTTTATTTACCTTATATAGTTACGCAGTTTGTACAGCGCCATCTCTGTAAAACTTACTGAATCACATCAAAAAAAGTGTCGTCATTCGTAAAATCAAAAAGTGTCGTAATTTTCCGTCTAGCCCCCTTTCACAACGCGCGATAAGGAACTTCGTTCCAAAAGTCAAACGTCTAGTAATTATAATCAATGAGTATGGTTCTTTCTTGGCACTTTCATTGCAAGCAGTTTTGTTGCTTAGTTTTAATTGTTTATGACTTAACTTTATGTTCCTAAAAGACTATTTTCCCCAAAGCGGAAGCGGGTTTCCAGTCTTCTAAAAAAGCCACTCAATTTCGTCTCTTATTCTTATTCTCACGCTCTACACAGGAAAGACCAGTCCTGGATTTGTCAATAGGCCGTATAGGCCGCGGCCTAGGGGCGGCAGCGTCCTAGGGGCGGCGGCAGATTTCAGAAGATGATAATAAAGATCATTTTGCTATTAAAAAGTGCCGTAAAAAATTGAAATTCTTGTTTTTTTACGCACTATCTTAGTGACTAATTCAGTGCCTTCCTTACTATGAATGGAAAATTATTATTTTAGAAAGGTACATGGGGCGGCGGAAATAAATTGGCCTACACTCATAAAAAATATAAATCCGGCACTGGGAAAGACATGACGTGTTGTAGCTCTCATTGTTTATGAGAACAAGCTAAAGCCAGCCTTGATGTTCCACCAGACCGGCATTCTTCGCTTCATTGTTCGCAGCCAGCTTCTGGGAACAATGCAGCCTTTACCGGACGGTATTCGGCGTATTCCCCATATTGTTGCTTGGCGAAAGGTTTTTGCAGACCCACCGAATAGTTGGCTGACAATCATTATATACTTAACTAGCTTTTGCCCGCAGCTTCGCACGCGGAAATTATGCTTATGATATTTATCCCCTATTTCACCTCTTTGGGGGTTGAATTTTGAAACATCCTTCTATAGTGGATGCCTACGCGACGTCATAAGAGGAATACGGGTGAGAAAATTTAAGATTTTAACTAAATTTTAACTACAAAACTAAATTGTCTGTTTACACGTATTAATTTAGGTACTTAAAATTTAGATAAAATTTAATTATCTACTTAACTACTTAATACGTGTAAATCAGACCTAAGGGTTTGACCTGTGTGTTGATACATCAGTCAATCACTTTTGCCTTTTTAGGGTTCCGAACGAGAAAAACAAAAAATGGAACCCTTGTATAGAAATCACTCGGGCGACCGCCATTCACAGCCAATTTTCTCCGACACTTCTGCACCAAATGAATTAAAATTTGGTACTCATGTGCTATTTTGTAACCCAAAGACGAAAGTATAAAAAAAACAAATGAATCTTGAAAAAAGTTAACTAATTCAAAATTAAAAAAAACTGTTTTGCAAACCGTATCCTGTGGCATGTCAAATGAAAGGGCTTATTACGAGTATAAGGATCTCAAATATATTTTTGTTATAATTCTACAATAGTTTAAAAATTTGAGTTTTTCCAGGATAATAAGTAGCCTATGTGTTAATCCAGGGTATAGGCTATCTCCATTCCAAGCTAAGCTAAATCGGTTAAATAGTTGTGGCGTGACTAAATTTTGTTCAAACATCCGAACATCTTCATAAACTTTGAGATTTATAATATTAATAGGATGTTGGAAACAATAACTAAGCCGTCATCAGCGGAATGTATCAGAGAAATTCCATCTTCCAGGGAATTCACAGCGTGGGATATTTACTTGTATAAATTTATTTATACCTGAGACGTAGATATAATGTGATTTTACTGGAATTATTTAGCAATATTTTTATCATGGCATCATCAAGGAAAACAGAATAAACAAGTCCTAGAAGTAGGTGATACAGTGACGAAAGGGCCTTAAAATTCAAGACATGGATAGTTTTTAACCGACTTTAAAAAAGGAGGAGGTTCTTCGACTGTATTTTTTATGTTTGTTACCTCAGAACTTTCGACTAGGTGAACCGATTTTGATGATTCTTTTTTTAATCGAAAGCTGGTGCTTGTCATGTGGTCCCACTTACTTAAATTTGAGCGACATCTGACAATGGCATCTATGAGAAAAGCATATAAGTCTTTTTGCATTAAGTATGTGCGCGACAAATGGACGAATAACTCAATATCACGCCAACCGATTTCGATGATCCTTTTTTTATTGGAAAGGATGTATGGAGGTACTTCATTTGAAGTCATCTAATTTTTTGTTAAAATTTTAGAGTATCGATTATGGTGTGGCTATTACATTACGGGAAAATGGTCGAGTTTGCTTTCTGCGTGTCTCTTTAGTAAAACCAATTCTGACACGGGGTGACGTGTTAAACCGACGGAACTAACGACACCGAAATCTAGCGCCACACAAACCGGACTAATTCCACGACCGTTGAGAGCCGTTCTAGTAAACTGGAAGCGGACTCCTTTAAAGTCTGTTTAATTGCTCTTTGGGAAATGCAAACCTTTGCCATTTTCCCAACCCGTATGTGTTCGCACAAATAAACCGACTTGACGTACCTACATCATTTACAAATACCAGAGCACAAAGTAGGAGGGCTATACCCGTACTTTTAAAGGCATTTAATTATTTTAACGCAAAATAATAAATGAACTTGCCCAGGTTAAGCGTTGCAAAATTCGTACTTAATTATTTATAGGAACGTTTTTTAAAACATATTTGCTGTCGTTGGCCTAAACACACAAAACCTGAACTATTAATTAATTATCTACCGTGTTTTATGTATTATATGCTATTTAAGTTAGTGAACTTTTTAGAAAGAAAATTTAAATTGTTTGGCGTATTTTTTGTATCAAACTACTTTGACGGAAAGCCATTTATATACCTATAAATTCTCAGACTCATACTTCCTTCATATAGACTTCATAAAAACTCAGAGAGATTAATTTTCCCTTAGCAGGTAGCACCCCTCGGAACGCTCATCTTCTCACGTTTTCATAGTTTTTTATTCAATAGGTATTCACCAGCAGTACTGGCACGCATCTGTGTGGGTACCGGTACCTAGTCTGTTATTGGTACCGCATTAATTATGAGGATCTGCAATATTTTCAAACGCTGAACATTTATAACCATCAAACAAAACTGTAGTAGCTGAAAATGATTTATAAAAATATTGCACTAAAATTGGTTTTAAATATTAAATACATTTTGTAAAGTATTAATACATCATGCGTCACATTAGTTATAAAATAAAGTAATTTCAGCCACCTCACAATAAAGAAATAATACCGTCGACATCGTATTTTATTTCTTATTCAAAATGCCACCACCAAAAAACAAAGGACCCCGCACTAATTGTTTGGAAATTGTGTTTCAGCGGATTGGTCTGAATTTTTGGTATGTTGTAGCCCTAACCGTACTGATCAAAAGTTCCAATGGGCACGACCCCCCCAAATGCGTATTTTGTCCTCCAGGGGGCACTTTCCCCCAAAGTCTATTTATTCGATTTCTGCGGAATCATTCTGAATTTTTAGTATGTTGTAGTCCTAATCATGCCAAACAAGAGTCCCAATGGGCACAACTCCCCCTCAAATGCGTATTTTGTCCTCCAGGGGGCACTTTCCCCCCAAAGTCTATTTATTCGATTTCTGCGGAATCATTCTGAATTTTTAGTATATTGTGCCAAACAAGAGTCCCAATAGGCACGACCCCCCATATTGCGTGTGTTCTTCTTCCGGGGGCGCTAACCCCCCTCCCCCGTGTTCTATTTATTTGATTTTAGCGGAATAATTCTGAATTTTTGGTATGTTGTAGTTCTAACCATGCCAATCACGAGTCCCTATAGGAACGAACCGTATTCCGTAGGCGTATTTCCGCCACCTGGAGAAAGAAAAACCCCCCAAAGCTAATTCATTTAAAACGTTTTTTTCGCAAGGGGCAACCTCCCCCTACCAAGTTCATTCATGTGATATCAGTGGAATCGTTCCGAATTATTAAGTATGTTGTAGCCCTTACTAATGCAATGTAAATCCCTAATGGGCACGATCTCTTAACTGCATATATTTATTCAGAAACCTGCAAGTCTAAGGACTATGCCCTGTTTTTCGTGTGAACTTCAACATTCTTCTTCATACTCAAAATCCAGATCTTGTTGTTTAAGATTTTTAAAGTTATTAAAGCTTTGGGGGGTTTTTCTTTCTTCAGGTGGCGGAAATACGCCTACGGAATACGGTTCGTTCCTATTGGGACTCTTGATTGGCACGGTTAGAACTACAACATACCAAAAATTCAGAATTATTCCGCTAAAATCAAATAAATAGAACACGGGGGGGGGGGGGATTAGCGCCCCCGGAAGGAGAACACACGCAATATGGGAGGTCGTGCCTATTGGGACTCTTGTTTGGCACAATATACTAAAAATTCAGAATGATTCCGCAGAAATTGAATAAATAGACTTTGGGGGGAAAGTGCCTCCTGGAGGACAAAATACGCATTTGGGGAGGTTGTGCCGATTGGGACTCTTGTTTGGCATGATTAGGACTACAACATACTAAAAATTCAGACTGATTCCGCAGAAATTGAATAAATAGACTTTGGGGGAAAGTACCCCCTGGAGGACAAAATACGCATTTGAGGGGGTCGTGCCCATTGGGACTTTTGATCAGTACGGTTAGGGCTACAACATACCAAAAATTCAGACCAATCCGCTGAAACACAATTTCCAAACAATTAGTGCGGGGTCCTTTAATCATAGTAGCAAACGTCGTACCTAGCTATAAATTACTTGTATTTTATTTACCGCTCGTTCCCGAATTTTATTTATAAAAATATCGAATGAACCCCAGGAGATTGTAGTGTAATATTCATATTGAAACACTGATGAATACTGTATATTCATGTCAATCATGTTATTGCAATGGGAATGAAGCAAAAGATACAAAAAATACTACTTCTATGGATGTACTTGAAGTGGGTTGGAGGGGGCTTTAATCCTAGAAATTCATTAAACAATCCCTGCGGTACACCGGTTTACCATCCAGGATATACCGGTAATGGTCCGGACCACACGGCCCACACCCGTGTTTTTTTTTTTTTACAAAACATGACTACTGTGCAAATGCTGTCATGAACAGTTCAGCGTAGGAATCCTGCATACATGCTGCGCGTGTAAACTTCCATGAAATACGATAGTTTGATTGGCGCTTTGATGTCACAGACGATTGTCCGCGTCAACGCCTCATGCGTCATTTTTTTCGAACGCCAGATTAAAAAGTTTTTATTGGCGTGACCGTACCTGTCAGTCGGGGATCCAATTCATCCGATCGACATGACTGTGAAAATGTAAAAATAAATGAGAAAATGCTTAGGAAGGATTTTCAATTAAAATGGTCGATGGGTTTTAAACAACATGGCGCATGGCATGGGTGTTTAAGCGTTTGAAAAAGGATTTCTTTTTAATTAATAAAAAGCTTTTCATGTTTTGATTGGAGTTTAATGTAAGTACCTACGTATTTACTGTTTTTATGAATATAGGAAGCCTCCATCGGAATTCATCTAGAATCGGGACGTAGGTTACCAATGTGCTTTATTTCACGAAACTGTTTCAATAGTTAGGAAGGTACAATCAGACTTCATAAAGACTGCTAAATTAGAGCAAAAACGGAGAAAATCGAGGAATTTTCTAAGTTCCTGGCGCGTTTTTTGAGATGGGAAAAAAATTCAATTCGACATTGATTTGACATTAACGCAATATGGCGCATCTGTTGAATCCCAGGAGCGGACTTTCAACAGACATGGGTTTGCGAAAACATAAAAAAATTTAGGTGCGGAGAATCTTAATTTTTCGCATTTGCGACTAAAATACACGTATTTTGTATTATTTTGATTGAAGTTCACTATAATAGTGATCTAATTACAATGATTCCTTTGGGTTTTAAAGTGTTTTTCCTACAAAACAAAAACAAAACGGCAGCCACTGCAAATTCACACATTGATTCTAAGACTATTTTTGGCTTAAAATGTAAAGAATATGTCCATGTTAGTTATTAAAAGGATTACTTACGGTTCCACGATTCTTTGTACAAAATTTTAACGAAAACTTTTAACGATAAACACACCAAACACACACGGAAAGTAACTGCAAATACTGACTGAAAACGGTCAATATTCAAACGTCAATATTCGGCTTTTGGTTCCACAGACTTGCTTCATTACTTGTGTTGTGAGAGGGACAGCCAATTCATTCTTATACGATTTAACATTAGTGTGAAGGTGTAAGAACTATTTATAAAACACACGATGGTTAAACATAGACGCGGATTGACGCAGTTTGACGCGGTGATGTCATCATTTATTTGTCGTGTCTCCGCTCGCGCCTTTCAACAGATACGGACAAACGTCAAACGTCCTAAACCAGGACGCTCAACGGACAAGGGGTTTTGTAATGAATTTGTACTAGGAGTACTAGGACATCATGAGTGACGAGGTATTTCTAAACATTCCAGGCAGTTCATTCGGCAGTGTGTACTCAGTGCACACACATGTCAGTGTGTACTCACTAAAAATGTAATGAATAAAAAACACTTCATTTAAAAGTATTTCTTACACAATAATAAAATTGACGATTCAAAAAATACACACATGTAATTAATCAAGTTTTCACTTCTGTCGGCAGTCGGCACTCACGGAATGCCTTTTGCCTTTTTTTATTTTCAGCTAGCTGACTCGGCAATCCTTGTTCGAAACATAATTAGGTATTTCATTGATTTAACCGTCTTACTTAGGAAATGTGTGCAAGTACGAACAGAAGCTTCTTTTCGGCAGAAACAGCTACAATACTAAACCTACCTAAGGCTACCTATACTAAAACTATAAGGTAACTGATCAATGTGTGTTGCGGCCACAGACATATATCAAGAATAGACGACGCATGTACCTCGAATTGTATGAAAACCAAGCGTGTCACTTTTTTTTGACACATTGTGCTGTCACAAGAATATTTAGTGCTGAAATTCCCCATCCTAGCGATATCAATTCGAAACTGATTCGTTACCGATTCTCGACAACGATTAATGATTCTCAAAATCGATTACCGATAATAATTAGGTAAATAGAAAATCGTATGATCGTTTGTAGGCGTAGAATATGTAAAACATAAAAAATGCCTTTGGTTGGTTGTACATAATAATATAGTATAGTGCTTGAATATGACCGAATAAATAGTTTTGTGTTTTATTTAACTTGATTACTTGTTAATTAAAAACACAAGCTTCAAAAATGTAAAGATAAATAAAGAGATCATAAATATTATGATTGTTTATTATTTGCTTTCAAGAAATTAAATAAATGAAAATTAAAAAAATATTTATGAACATTTATTTTATGAAAATCAAAACATCATATGGACACATTTAAACTTACCTAAAGTTAAACGAATATTTTTTTCTAATTAAAAATTCAAAATAAAAAAACAGTACAACAATATTCGGTATTGCGCTTGAAATCAGCCTTCGTTTCTTTTTCGAATCCGTAAAACAGTCATCATTGAAATGAATAGAACATATACGGCTATGTTTTGTTGGAAACCAATATCTATGCCCCGTCGCTATAATTCATTTTGCTTTAATATTGGGCTTTAATTATAATGTTATCATGAATAAAATCACTATACAGAAACATTAATATTGTAATGAAAAATAATTTGCCCGTTAAAAACTGTCTCTATGTAAATATTATTATTCATTGGTTTTCAAAATCGATTAACATCGAGACCACACCGAGTAAATGAACAACACTATATGCTATATTTTACAGAAACACGACAATATTCACTGTACTACGAAGCTAAGCGACGATTTATAGTAACGATTGTTTTACTTTCATTGCGTGTTCCAGTAAACAAGCCGTATAAATTTTGCTACCAAAATCAGCAATGTATTGAGTAGTATGCAGTACACAGTAAGTTGGTGCTTTTCGTTGTAAAACGTGGTAGAAATGCAATAAATATGAAAACAATTATTTTAAAATAAATTACTACACAATTTTATAAATAAATTACTTAACGATGAAAAGAAATATTTCTTTTACCTCTGCTAACTGTATTTGTAGAATTCCTACAGTTTAAAACGTTACAATTAGGCATTTTTCGTTATTTCAGTTGACATCTATTGCCAATGGCAGTAAAACGCCAACTAAATGACACGGCGCTCAAATAGGATTTAAAATCCTTTCTGTTACACGTGAAATGTATGAACATGCGGCATCTACTCTATACTCAAGTCAAACTCGGTTCGGACTTGATGTAAACATTGTGTCTGATAAGGTTGCATAGCAACCACAAACAAACAGGCGTATGAAACTTTTTGTTGTAATGTCAGTAACTTATTATTTTTGTTTGCTTTATTTTGTTTGTGTTTTTTTAACAAATCAAGTGCCTTCTTAATGAAAAATGCATTAAAATAATTACATAAATAGTGACTTCACTTGAAACCTAACTTTACCCAATTATCGCTATACGGTTTGGGTAGTCATTTCTATTTATACACATAGACCAAAACATTATATTTTGTTAAAAGGTTCCAAATTGCTCCTCTTAATTAAGGATGCGGGAGCAAGAATTGTTTATTCATGAAAGTGTAATAAGATGTTGGTTTTTACCTCGTTTTCTCTTAGTGTGTTGTTGTTATAGTTCAATAGTGAGTTAATTTAGATGTCACAAATATCATAATTATTATTTAGTTCTATAATACTTATCTGGTGTACGAAACACAAATCAGTTTGTGAAAACCCTATAGAGGAATTTTAATGGCTTGTTTACATCGGGTCCGATTTGAATGTGAATGTAGTATAGGTATACATGTCTGTGGTTGCGGCTAATCTCCTCAGAAATGGCTTAACTAATTTCGTTCCAGTTATGAATTGCAGATGTTTTGTAAGAATTGGCCTATCTATTGAAATATCGCTTCAAAATATTAGAATAGGTATGTAAGGCGTATAATGTCGTGAATACCCGTATTATATTTACTAGTATTTTAAGTATTCAGTCCACAATGAGTTTAAAATCATACCACACCGACCTACCACACCACACCACCACCACCACCACACCTACCACAGAACATCTAATAATCTAGCTACCGTTAACTTATCTCCTTTACGCAGTAGGAGTAGGACGTCCACTCCTTTGTGTACCTATTGTTATTGATGATTGATTATCCTAGTCGATCGCCCTTGTTTAGTGTGAATATTAGAAAAGTATCATTATCATAAATCATAACGCTGTAGCAAAATTTAGAAGATAGGATGCGGAGGTGGAACGAAAGACGATAAATAACAATTACTTACCTACTTAACATTATGATTTACGTACTGCTGCCGCCATTATTGAAGACGCCCTTTTCTGTTCTGAAATTAGAAACTTTCTAAGGGAATGATGCATTTCAATAATATGGTAGAGCTGATAAACGCACAAAAATGCTGAAGTGCTATTGATAACTTTAAAGTAGTACTTACCTTCCTGCATTCGTATAAAAGTTGTTTCTCCTATAAATCTGTAAACTGTAAAACATCTTGATCAAATCGCATTATTTAGAAACTGTAGGTGAAATGTACTTATTGTGGAAAAATATCTCCGAAACCAACGATATTATTACATCGGTATCGAATGTAGGTATCTACCTATTCCTGATTATTATTTAATCGTGTACTTATAATACTACATGGCTACCACCCTTTTGCTTGCGTCAACCGCCAAAATACTCGTCTTGTATTGATGGGGGCTTGAGCCGTATCACAGGAGGCACAGATTTGATTTTCTAGTAGGTATTGTTCAACTTTCTCGAATCAGTCGATTTTAGAAGGATGCCCGGCTGGTGAGCACAATACAACATGAGCAGTCGAACCAGGAGCGACTCTAACCCATCCGTTAGTCTAGGGTTCCATGAGAGAAGACCCTCGAACCCAATTTGGATGGAGCCCCACACCCCTTCATTTCATTTTAATGTACTTACAAAATTTTCGTCCCCCGACCTACATGTTTCAACGCATCGTGTTTCCCGTTTCAGGTGTACCCTCTGACCGTAATTATCAACACAATTTATTAAGCGTACATTAAGGATATTGCGCCCACCTACAGATAACAATATTAACCCGAGTGTTGTTTTTTTTTGTAAAATTTTGAGGCAGGGCTTTTTATAAACTTGAGGGAAAAATTTATAAAGGTTGGGACTTGTAATAAAACGAAATGATTCCGTCAAATAAATTGTATTCTGCCATTTTAATGAATAATTTGATTCACATCCATAATACATTCGCGAAGCCGTTACAAACACAGATATAATATAAAATTCGATTACCAATTTATTAACCATAGTATATCCTTTAGGCTATTAGAAATATTAGACGCATCGATAATCCTAACAAACATCTATGGAGAAATTCTGTGCCTTTCATTTATTTCACGAATCTGTTCCATGTACAGGGTAAAATAAACATCCCGTAAACTTGTTTCCAAATAAGAGTGTGTCAACACGACGCGATTCTTGACCACCGCTGTCGTTTTACAAACAAATATCGATGCAGGGGCGCCGCAACGCACCGTGTTGTTAGAGTGTTAACAACACAATGTCTATGCCCTTTTTCAACCAAGTTACCTCATTCAGCACCGTGAGGGTGTCAACAATCGAACCATACAAGTCTTCTCACAAATTAAAAACAAATTTTAAACACACCAACCAAATGGCAATTTCATATTTGGACTTAAAAACACAATTTCATTTAATTTGTTGTACATAAGAAAAGAAAAAGTCTTGTCCATAATTTACAAAAAATAGGTTGAGACATGTTTCACATTAACTAATAATTCATCACTAATTCTATTTAACTACCAAATAAAAAAAAATCGAACTCTTAACTCAAACACATAAGGCTGTTAGTTTGCATTAGTACACATAAATTGTGTATATTTTAACGCCCGCATCTCTTCCTACTCTGTATAATATACAACTCAATATCACGCATCTAAACATTGCTTTACCGGTATACCCTCCATCCTGTATACAGGTGCCTATATCTAATCGTGACTACCCGCTCATACATTAAATCATAAACTTTGACTGATGGACTATGAAGCACCGTAAGACTGAAGGTTCATTTACAGCTAAGTTTCACGTAAATCCACCACAAATCCATTCACATCGGACGACACGACATGGTTATCGTACTGTGTCGGATATCGTAAAATGAAGGTAGGTCGAAAACTATCGCCATCAAATCTCATTATTAGAAAATTAGTACACATCGTATATTGTCACTGAAAATCAGAAAATAAGTTTATATGACGCCCCCAAACGAAATCATTTCATATCCATTCACACTAACGTCAGCGACCCGACAAATTGTCATACTGCAACGTTGGAAATAAACTTACATGAAAAATTCCTCGTTTTATTTACAAGTGCGACTTCGCTGCTACTGATGCCAGTAAGTACATACATTTTCAATGACAAAAAATGCAATTAATAGTGACAACACATGCCTTCAGCCTAATCATACCTTACTTAAAAATTCATCATCCTAGTAAATATGCCGCCAGTACATACTTAGTGTCATTATACTTCATTCACATAACATATTTTGATCACAACAACCTATCAATTCTGATTGTACTATGTAACAACAAAACATTCCATGCATTTATATTTTGTGTAAATTATTATGATGTCACAGTAAAAAAAATTCACAATACATAATTTATTAATTGTACACATTACAAAAATTGATGATTAAAATACTGGGTGTTTCTTTCAATTATTGCATTAAAACCTAGTTTTATATGAAATCAGTTTCATTTCTGTCTTGAGATTTAATATAACAATATACTTATTGCTAAATAATACAATGCAAGTTACTGTAATAATGACATGGCATATCAAATATTAACAAGCTCTGTATGCCTCCAGTGCAATCTATAATGATTCAAATGCATCTTATTTAAGATTTTTAAATTTGAGCATTTTACACTGATTTTTAACAACATACTATTGTAGATTTCATCCAATGTCCAGTCAATTATACATCCATGCCTTCGTGACGTATGTGCTATCGTTTATATTTTCTAGTCCCATACGGGATAAAAACACATCACGTATGCCTTTAAGCTATTGTTGAACATACCCACTTAAACAAGCATCTTCGACTACAAACTTTGAAATGCTTTGAAATAAAACTTATGGGCTATATCATACTGGATAAAATGTATTATTTTCATGGTATACATATATATCTAGACTTAACTAGGTAATTAAGAATGGAATCTAGACTCTAGAGCAAGTAAATGCCTTGCAGATGACCGACTCATACTTACAGAACATCAATATATTGCATAAATTCTCAAACATTATCTCCAAGCGACACAAAAGTACTCCACACATAGATGATCAAAATACATGTACACACCTAACACGACTGAAGCACTGGGCATACCACTGTTCACTTCACTTCACACTTCACTTAAGTCACTGTTGACGCATCTAGCGGCGTCTGCAGTCCGTGTCGTTCAGGGCACGTTCATGAAGGCGCCCCCGGCATGCTTTTGGCGACGGCGGCGAGCGGGGCGGGGCGCCTTCACCGCGCCCTTGGGGGCGCTCACTCAGAACGGTCGGTAGCCGCTCGGGTAGCGAATGGGTAGCGAGCCCTGGAAAATAAGTAAGACATAGTTAAGACAATCATTGTATCAAATCAAACTCAATCCTTAACTACGAGTAATACATCTTTTTTTTTCAGAATTTAAAAAACCAATTTTCTGTCTTTGATGTTTTTAAAAAACTCAAAAACGCGGCCTCTGCTGGAATACCTATCTCATTGTGTATGCCCCTGTTAACCTACAGAGACTAGAATGTAGTTGTATCGCTGCTGGTTATCCGAGCAAACTGACTTTACCATTGTGTACTTAACTTTTTTTGCCTTGAGTATGTCATGTGTACGTGTATACTGTATTGTATAGTAAACATAATCGTAGCTTTCCTTAGTGACAATGGTTACTAATACATCCTTTACGAAGGGTTATGTTTTTTGCGCGTATCTTGTATGTGTGCGTGTAATATTTTTTATTACCTCGTATCTTCCAAACCAACGAAGGGATTTATACAATTAAGATATCGTTATATTCGTATTGATAACCCAAGTGTTCTTAGATAAGTAAAAAAAACAAATATGGTGGCTGTGAGATTATTATTATTTGAATTTTCAGGCCTGGGACAACTATCCCAGGGGCCACTGCGACCATAATTGATCTATTGTGGCCGTACCCGTTTCAGAGTTAGATCTGGTCTCCAAGTCCTACTGCCCGGATGAACAGTAGGATGTTCCTGGGGTCCAGATCTCTTACTCGGTTGGGTGGGATTAGGTGGCCTCCTAAGATTCGACTTCTGCAGTGACTTATGGCAGGGCAGTCACATAGTATGTGGATGGAAGTTTCCTCCGCCTCGCTGCAGAACCTGCACGTTGCAGTGTTGCTCAGACCTATCAACATTAGGTGTCTGTTGAGCCTGCAATGTCCAGTAAGCAATCTGATGAGTAGACGTAGGTCAGGACGACTCAGATTGAGCACCTTATTTGAGTATTTCTGCGAATAGCCTTCCATTAGGGTCTTGGCCTGTCTTGCACCAGGTTCTCTTCGCCATGCCTCAGCTCCCTTCTTTAGGGCTATTGCCTTGAGCACGCCTCGAGAAACCGCTTTGGAGATGCCCACCATAGGTTCAGGACCCATGGTGGGCGCCTCGGCCCCCCTCCTTGCCAGTTCGTCGGCCCTCTCATTTCCGCGTATACCTCTATGCCCGGGTACCCATCCCAGGGTAACCTTGTTATTGAAGCCTAATTGGTTGATGGTACGTATACCTTCCAGGACAAGCTTCGAACTGACTTGCTCAGACTGTAGAGCCCGTAAGGCTGCCTGGCTGTCTGAGAGTATCGTGATACGTTTGTTAACATATTTCTTATCTAGGGTTTCGTGCACGCATCTTATTATGGCGTACACCTCTGCTTGGAACACGGTTGCGTATGTGCCTAGGTTTTGGTGTATCAAAACTTTAGGCTTATCTCCATAGGCCCCCGCCCCTGCTTTTCCTCCCTTGCGAGAACCGTCTGTATACCAGGTTACGTCACTTCCTCCTAGGGATTTAGGTACCGCTACGTCCCATTCTTCTCGTTGCGGTATAACTACGTTGAACAGTTTGTTGAAACTGAGCTGTGTATGAATAGCGTCGCTCGGCATCGCCATTACTGGGCATGCTACTAGATCTTCATATAGATTCCTCATAGCACGGGATTTCCAGCCCTGCTTCCCTCCCTCGACAGCGCGGAGTAATGCCGCCCTCGCCTCTTTCTGAACGTGTATGTGAAGTGGTTCAATGTTGAGAGCGGCCTCCATGGCTGCTATTGGTGTTGACTTCAGGGCTCCTGTCGTCATACGACATGCTAGGCCTTGAATGCTGTTTAGTTGTTTGATACATGTTACCTGGGTGGTTTTTCTCTGCCAAGTTACGCAGCCATAGGTAATAATGGGTCTCGCTATCGCGGTATACACCCATTTCACCTGCTTCGGTTTTAGTCCCCATCTGGAGCTTGCGAGACGGCAACATGTCCCTAATGCAATTTTGGCCTTTTTTGTCACCTGTGAAAGGTGCTGGTTCCAAGTAAGTCTTTGGTCTAACGTTACTCCAAGATACTTGACTTCTGTGGAGAACTGTATGTTGGTATCAAACAGAGATGGGTTCCATAGTTCTCCAAGGCTGTGTCTTTTGGTGAATGGTACTAAGACCGTTTTGTTGGCATTTACACTTAACCCGGTGTTCTCACACCAGCGTTCCACTTTGTGAAGGGCTGCTTGCATGAGGCTTGACAATGTGTCCGGGCAGGTACCACAGATGGTAATAACCAGATCATCTGCATAGCCTTGTGTGTCCAAAGATGCGTCGTTTAACTCTTGAATGAGTGAGTCCACAACAATTGTCCACTGTAATGGTGATAAAACTCCTCCCTGTGGACATCCTCTTGTTATTTTTATGTCTAGGGTGGTGTCAAAGATTGTTGTACGAACTATCCTGTTCCTTAGCATTGATCCTACCCAGTTCACGGTGGTATCATCAATGCCTCGGTTTCTCATACCTTCCAGTATTATGTCAGTTGGGGTGTTGTCAAAGGCCCCTTCTATATCTAGAAAGCAGCACAAAGCTATCTCTTTATCTTCGAGGGATTTTTCGATTTGGTCGGTCAGCTCGATTAATTAGCTGATTCCGTCGATTTCCCTTTCTGGTAAGCATGTTGTTTTGGATGTAGAGGTCTGACCTTCAAGTAGGTGTCTCTAATATGATGGTCGATTACTTTCTCCATGGTTTTAAGGAGGAACGAAGTAAGACTTATTGGTCTGTATGATTTGGGTAGTGACCTATCCCTGTCACCAGATTTGGGGATAAAGGTTACTCTTACCTTATTCCAGCTGTCTGGCAGATATCCCCAGGCGAAGCTCGCCCTCATAATTTTTATTAGAGCCGCCAGAATTTCATCTAATCCTTCTTGAAGTAGAGCTGGGAAGATTTTGTCTTCTCCTGGTGACTTGTAACGTTTCAAGCTGTTCACCGCCCACTTTATTCGATCGGGTCTAAAAACGGAAGATGCCATCCTCCACTTCTCCATGGTGGGTTTTGGTGGTGATGGGGGAAATACGGTCGAGTTTTCTTTCCCAAGCACTACCGATCCCGGAAAGTGCGTGCTGACCAGTAGGCCCAACGTCTCTTCCGCGTTGTTGGTGTATTTCCCGTCTGGACGCTTTAATAGCCCAATTTGAGTAGCAGGAGACTTTGCCATGATCTTCTGTATTTTGGCGAGGTGTGAGGTACTATTTATCTCCTCGCAGAATTTCCTCCAGGATTTGCGTTTGGCTTTCCTGAGTTCAATGTTGAAGTCCGTAAGTGCCTCTCCATAGGCTTGCCAGTCGTTGCTCTTTTTTGCTTTATTGAAACGACTCCTGGCTTTCTGCCTGAGCCTTAGGAGGGTGTTGCTCCACCACGGTACTTTTCGGTTTGTGGTAACCATCCTGATCGGGCCGTTGTTGTTGTAGGCATTGTTTATTCCTAACTCCAACGTCCTTGTTGCGTGTTCGAGTTGATCCAGGCTCTTCACGTGTTTGTTGAGTTCTCCCATGCTTGTTTTTAGTTCGGCCCTATAGCCGACCCAATCTGTTGCTTTGGGGTCTCTGAATGATTCAACATGATTATTTTTGCAGGTAGTTATATTGAATCTGATGTGTCTGTGATCAGACATGGATGCTTCTGCACTAACATGCCAGTTGTCGATACGGTCGATTAGCTGTTCCGTACATATGGTGATATCCAACACCTCTTGCCGTTGCGCTGTTACAAAAGTTGGTAAACCGGAGTTGTTAGTAGTAGTAGTAGTAGGCTGTGAGATGCCATTGCTTGAATTATCAAAAAACAAAAATAAATCGAATTCCGCAATACGGGTATCAAATTAAAGAGTTCACCATAAGGATTTCAAAAAGGTATAGATATACATGATAGGCATGATAGCTTTTTGGGTGCAGACGAGTTTTTTTTTAATTTTTTTTTATGCTAGTTGAACAGTTGAAGTCCTGCACCGTACCTGCGTCATGTTGGCGAGATGGTCCCAGCCGAGCTGGCGATACGCCCCGACGAGCCGCTCGTCCACCTCGCGCGACGGCCGCTCCTCGCCGATGCGCGCCAGCAGCTTCACGGCGCGCCCCCACTGCTTCAGCGTCATGTAGTGCCACACGCCGTAGTGGATCGCCTGCGCGCACACACACACACAGTCACACACACATACCATACATTACACACACGTTGCCATGCCGATTGAAATAGATCAGGTAAATAACTTCAGCTTTTCACACTACAGCCGTACACCGCGATATCTTGTGGAGGCCATACACGACCATGTGTACTTGATCAAGCGTCAAGCGGACTTGATGCGGCATCCAGTATACTTGATCGTGTAAGTAAACCCTCAAAAAATATCAGTAGTAGCTGCTCCTATTTCTTTTGGAGTTTAATTCCTTTTGAATTCATTTTCATATGTCCATCATATGAAAAATCAAATTTTTGAAAGTAAAATCATAGTTTCTCCATTACGTTTGGTGCGTTATGTGTTATGCGTAATTCAACAGTAACGCAATTTAATGATAATAATAATAATCTTGTTATTGATTTAACAATAGCAAACTAGATATCGTTGCTACTGACTTAACGATACCGTCATGTATTCTATAATCGTTCGTAAGGAGTAAACTCCAGACGTGGGTCAGAGCTGACACATGATTTTTTTCTTTGCTGTTGAAGTAGTGAGATTATGGAACTCTCCCACAAAATTTTCAAATGTAAACAGCGTTTAGGTAGGTAATTTCTTTTACTTGTTAACACTTGTGAAAGGTCACGTAAACTACAGAAGCGACTTCCGAGTGTAGTTGTCACGTTACCTTGGAGTCAGTGAGGTCGGTGAACTTGAGCAGGTCTGCCCAGTTGGCGAGCAGCGCGTCCGTACTGCCGCCGGACACCGCGTGCAGCCGACACAGCGCCGCGCCGCGCCGGCACAGCGCCTCCACCAGGTAGCCGCGCTGCTTCTCCTGCTCCCTGCGACACACACACACACACATTAGGTTATTACAATAATTATACTAAACGCAAAGACTCGTGGCAGGCGGAGTAATAAAACGTGCAAAAGAGACGGCACACATCATTTTCTCTCTCGCACTTGCACTGTTTGTTACCTCAGAACTTTCGACTGGGTGAACCGGTTTTGATGTTTATTTTTTTAATCGAAAGCTGGTGATTGTCATATGGTCCTTAAAGAGCGACATCTGACAATGGCATCCATGAGAAAAACATAAGTCTTAAAGGAGAATGCCCATAGCCAGTACTCTTAAAAAAATAATTGTGTCACAATGATTTTTGGACAAAAAATTTAATTAAAACATTTCAAGTATTTTACCCTATTTCCTAAAAAATCCTTATTGGGGATAATTTTCTGAAATTAATAAGTAACTTTACTTCCGTTTTACAAAAGAAAACCATTGGGCCATTTATGTTTGGATAAGGGCCAATCAGCAAAAACAAAAAGTCGCGATCTCCCGCAATTTAGTAAATATTTTTTGCCATATTTTCAACTTGAAATATTATGCACAATTAAATTGGCAAATTATTTATTATTATATCACTAGTTATCAAAAAGTATAGATATTAAATATGTCAAATGTTCTTTTAATATACAGTACTTAATATATTGAATTGTTGGAACGAAGTTCCTTATTTTTATTTATGGTTTTTTTCTCTTATATGTAGTTATTTTTAATTAAAAATATAAAAATTTTAATACATATATTATAAATAAAATACATGAAATACATATATAATATACGTCATCTTCATTAAAATGCAATGAATAAACAAAGCAAAATTTGGATAACCAATCATTATCTTGCCTACTTTGACGAATAATAAAAACCCATTTATCTCGTATTTGTCGGCAATCTGCAAATAAAATAATTTATTGAGCAGGCTAAACAGGAATTACTAAAATAGAATATAATATTTTCTTTCAATCGTGCATTTTATCGTCGGCAAACGTGATATTTTCAATCAACCAGGTTTACCTATGTTAAAATCCTAATTTTATCCCTTTAATCCTTTGTACAATCTATCTTATGTTTACAATAACCCAGCGACAGGTATTTATGCATTGGCTGTATTTCCTGATTTTTAGATTTAAATAAATACAACTATTTACTTTTAAAATATTTTTTTGATATAAATTTATAATCGGTCAGTGTTCAAATAACCCATGCATATTTCCCTTAATTTAGGGTAATCGGTCTTCATATAAAGCTGGTATTAAATTGAATAATTGTCGAGGTTTTGTGTTCCGAGCGCACCGCAAAAATATTATTATAAATAAATAATAAAATAATGAACTGTTACCTGTGAAAAGATATCTAATCTTCTTTTCCTTGATTTTGAAAACAACTTTAGCAGTGTTTTAAATTGCAAGACGGCATTTTATCTGAGAAAATTATTTAATAAATTTTGACAATTGTGACATGCAAGCTATTTGACGCTTTCTTTAGTACTGACTCGGGTTTGTATTTGCTTTTTTAGTTTGTATTTGCTTTGATAGTTTCACATTGTAGTTGGATGAATACATCTGCCTTTTATTTCTTTAATCTGAGCTTCGGGCCAATAGGTTGCATTGATTCGATTATAATTTTATTATGATACAACAGTTATAGTATAATATATCCATGACAACAAACTAGATGACGTAAGGGGACTGTCAAATGATTTAGAAAATTATTATAATCAGCCAGAAGTAATAGTGTTCTGTGATTATAATTATAATACATTACAAACTTCATGGTGTTTGGGGACTGTCAAATGAATTTGAAACTTAAAAGATCGACATTACATACGCAATCGACTTTAATACGCCCGCATAGAGTCCATATTACTGTGAGTTTACTATAACCTAAATACAAATTAGTTTTGTTTAAAATTTCTTATTTTCTAATATTACCATTGACTAAAGTTAGTATGTATAATTTATTAAGATAACATAATCAAATAAAGGTAATTTTATCAAGACACAAAAATGTTAAAGTCAGTACATTTCTCCATACTAAATGGGCATTCTCCTTTGCATTAAATATGTGCGCGACAAATGGACGAATAACTCAATATCACGCCAACCGATTTCGATGATACTTTTTTTGTTGTTATTGGTAAGGATGTTCGTCGTTTGAAGTCGGTTTTTTTGTGTTAATTTTTTTCCGGTTCATGTTACGGCTCTCAATCCCCCAACCGAAACACGACGAGTCGCTTGACGGCTGACTTGCGGTGGCAGCAAGCTGGGCTTCACAAGTGTCTAATCATTGAAATCCCATAAAAAATGGTTGTCTGTAAAGTCGGTTTACGGACGGTAGTTTAACGTGACAACGTCTTGACAAAACATTGATGAAATGATTGCATACTTTTATTATAGATAAAATTGAATCATTTTAATTAAATTACCATTATTTTGTATAGGAAAAGGAGTGAAATGAAATCTACATTTTGATTCATAAATTAACTATGCGGCAGGAACCGAGCGCTTCGGCCGATCGTGCCTCTCTATCGCTTGTTCCGCGCTCTCGCTCTCGGAACGTGACAGTGAGTCATGCTTTTTCGTGCGTGCACCCGGCGTTCATCCTTTTAATAGACGTTATCACGTCAAAATTTAAAGAAGCGGATACTTACAGTTTGATCTTGTTGGCGTCGCTCCGCACGTCGTTCTTCATCCCCAAGTAGGCCAGCAACTTGTCCTGGTCTATCTGCTTTATTACCTGCAATATATTTATTAGCTCACATTATTTACTTTAACGAACAGTTAAACTGTTAAATAACATAATAAAACAAACGTACAAAATACATTATCTCGCAGCAGCAGAAGTATACCTGTTAAACCCAGACTTGATATATCTATATCATCTAGTAGACTATATCATCTAATTTATCCTGGTTGATTAACTAAGGCTGGAATTAAATAAGGCTGGTCAGGTATTTTTTTTGTTTTTCATTTGTAGTGCGATGTCACTGTTTAGAGCTTACACAGACAATGAAAGCGTACACAGACAAATACACACTTACACAGACAATACACGCTAACACAGACAATAGTAGCTTTAATTCCCTGAACCATAACATTCGACTGTAAAGGGTTAGCGGGGCTAGCTAGCATATAATGTTGGTGTCTGTATGTAGATGTGTGTGCATTAGGATAAGTAAATTTACTCTAATGCTTTTAATAAAAACAGTAGCAAACAGATACCGTCGTGTTTGATTGTGTGTGAATTTACTTAACCTAATACCTATTTATACATAAATTATATGCTATCTAACTCCTTTCATAACCTCAAATTGTTTGGGCACCGACCTTGTTGGAGATGTTGATGAGCTGCTCGCACCACGCCGTCGTCACGTCGGGCACCTCGTCCGCGTGCGGCAACCTGCGGAACAACAACAAACTATAGCGCCCGATAAATGATAATACATGTAATTTTAATTAACATTCAAAACTATGATAGGGGAACACTCTTTATCTGTAATACAGTAAGATAATATGACATTCATGTTATAACATTAAAGGATATGGCCAACATCTGTATAGGCATTTGCCCCACTTGTGAAATATAATGTACACATTTTAATTTTACCTTACATTAAAGCTTACAATATCTACTTTGATAATTTCGTCACTAAAAATCTTCAGAACTTGAGATTCTCCTTTTACGGGGAGTTTTAGCTTTTGTAGTTTGACATTCTGCAAAACATAAGTAATTGTGGAAAAGTGTTTGAAAGAGAGATTTTTTTTTGTAAAAATAGCGAGATATTCTATGAGTAATATTGCAATAAAAACATAGTAATATTGTACATTGCCACGTGAACCTAGTCTTAGCTGTAAGCGCTACTTACTTAATAGTAAAGAAAAATGCCATACCTGTATTGCAGTGATCCATTCTACCAATATGGATTGAAGGTTTCTTGCTAGCGAAGATATTGAGTGACGCGCCATGCGCTCAATATCAACCGCGCAATTAATGCATCTCACGGCAAAAAATTAAACACAATTATTATTTTGCAGAAATCAAACTCAAAAATCAAATGTCAATATAGCAGACATTTGCATTTATGTCAGCCAATTGTCAACCTCCAGTAATAGCAATGGAGGAAGTAGAAGATTATACAACTTATTTTTATTATTAATTTATTATGACTACTAATGGCGGAGTTCAGAAGAAAATTAAAATTCTAGTTATGTTTTAATAAATGGAAAACATGTCTTTTCAAGGGACTAAAACCTTGTACAAATAAGAGTATTTTAACCATTTCCGGGGTACAGGTTGGCCACCTCCTTTGTAACACTATTCGTATTTGTCTTGTCTATCATATTTTGCCCTGACTTACCGTACTGCAATGGAAAAAGGCATAAATGAAAATTGCAATTTTACAGGAGAGGAAAAAAACTGTTAGTAAGTAGGCAAAGTTTACATTATGATTTCTTGCAGAAAACCGTCAAGATTAATGATAAAAATTTGAAAAATTTTAGCATATGCAGCTTTTGACCCTCTTTCCAATCATATTTATAACTAAAATTCAAAGTAACACGACTTATGTATTTTTTACACTGAGGCTGCAAGTTATTGCTGCTGCCCTACCAGATTTTTAATGTTTATAAGAGTCCCCGCAGATTGCAGACTTTAAATCGGTCGATAATTTGATCGGTTTCGTAATCAGTATAGGGAGCGAATTGTAGCAATGTGCGCAATTACATACCTCCCTATACTGACTACGAACCCGATCAAACTATCGGCCGATGTAGTCTGCAGTCTGCGGGGAGTCACGGGTTAAACATAATTCTGAGTATCCTCAATTATTATTATCAACGCTTAAGCCACCATGTCCTTCGGCTTCAGAGCTGGAGGTGAGCACAATAACAGCTTTAAATTTGGTTCACCAAAATGAATGTGTACCAACTGATTTATCTTTAAAGCGAACGGAGAAAATACAAATCTGTGCATTAATTTAAGGAATTGACATGTATCCGACACGAGCACTCACTTCTTGGGGTCAGTGGGCGAGTCGATCCCGTGCAGGTAGGCGACGTGCACGGCCAGGCAGCCGGGGAACTTCTCCTGCGCCTCCTCGTACACCTGCTCCAGCTTGTCGCCCTCTGCACGCACGCATACACACATACACATATATACATAGGACGATCGTTTTAATAGCTTTTCATAAGGCAAATCCTCACTTAGTGCCAACTGGCGGCACGGCATGTTTAGACATTATTATGCGACGTAAAGAAATATATCTTCACTGCATGATTTTAAGCTTAAAATGCATGCCAGCTTCAAAGAGTTTCATTATTGACGACTCGCGTGGCGTAAAGCTGAACGCACATATATCCGCATCGTCCACAGCGGACGCTCCGTATGCGGATACCCTCGCACATATGTCCGGATTCGCCGTACGGATTTTTTAGTATTGCCAACAATTTTTGCAGTTTCTTCCAACCTCTAGTGAAAACGGTGCGATGTCATTCGTTTATTCCCACTCGTCTTGTTGAGTAACTTAGTCCTGTTGACAATCCATCCATCCATCCATCAGCCCTTGGAGGTCCACTGCTGGACATAGGCCTCCCCTAACTTGCGCCACTCTGACCGGTCCTGAGCCTTCTGAATCCAGCGGATGCCCGCTGTCTTCTTCAGGTCGTCGGTCCATCTTGTCGGGGGGCGTCCTGTACTTCGCTTTCCGAGACGCGGGCGCCATTCGAGGACCTTTCTTCCCCAACGGTTATCGGTCCTTCGCACTGTTGACAATACTAGTAGAAAAAAATCCCACTAGTTCTGTGTCAATTTATTTTCGTGTATAGGTATAGTTTAGGTATTGTGTACTAAGATACAGGCCAAGGCTTAGTTTAGACACCAGATCTCCCACAGATTACTTAGCACTTACATAACTTTTCCTTTTATTCATATTTTAAAATGTTACCTGAATGTAATTTGACGATGAGATGAAATAAATATTTTTGTATTGTATTGTATAGTTTGCTATCAATCGTCAAGTATTGGCCATTAAATGTATATTATTTCATAGTTTTCATAAACTTCATAATAATATATTCCTTTATTCAACTGACAGTTGTCAGACTCAGATTCTCAGATTGCAAATGCAAAATATTAAGACTGATGCAGCTATGGAAAAAACTGTTATAAAAGCGTGCGCATTGGAAGAGAAAGAAGAAAATTAAATTCGAAAAAAAGAAGATTCTGGGCTCATGACATCAATTTGAAAAGGCAGTTAGTTGAACGGCAAATACTATACGTTATTTCCCGGCTTTGTGGATGATGATCAATGAACCTAGATAATTGAAAACTTTAATTTGTAACTTTAATTTGAGGGAAATTAAAACACAAAATACTCATTATTTCTTTTTAGTTTTCGACTTGCCTCATATTTCAATAACGTAGTTAGTTATCGCAGTTGGAGGAACACCATTCGGAATCTCAAATGTCCAAAAACAATTATATATAGGCATAAATACGAAGGCGACATCTCCTCACAGGATTCGTTTACTATGAAACGTTTCTCCTAATGCGTTGTCAAAAGCATCGTGGCATGGCAACACTATCGGTATTTCGGATACCTTCCGCATTTTCAGAAATGCGTACGGACGGTGCGGATGACATATACCGACGCATCTGTCATCCGCATCGTCCGCATCGCATTTCTGAAAATGCGGAAGGTATCCAAAATGCGGATGACGTCATACGTAGGGCGTGTGCTGGTACTCAGTGTTGCCATGCCACGATGCTTTTGACAATGCATTAGGAGAAACGTTTCATAATAAACGAATCCTGTGAGGAGATCTCGCCTTCGTGTTTATACCTATACATCATTGTTTTCGGACATTCGAGATTCCAAATGGTGTTCCTCAAACTGCGATAACTAACTACGTTATTGAAATATGAGACAAAGTCGAAAATTAATAAAAAATCATAAGTATCGTGTGTGTGTGTGTGGAAATTAAATTTCCCTCAAATTCAAGTTACAAATTAAAGTTTTCAATTATCTAGGTTCATTGACCATCATCCACCAAGCCGGGAAATAACGTATAGAATTTGCCGTTCAACTAACAGCCTTTTCAAATTGATATTATGAACCTAAAATCTTATTTTTTTTCGAATTTGACTTTCTTCGGCCAATATGCAGGCTACTACAACAATTTTTCCATAGCTGAATCAATCTTAACAGTCTTCACCGTTTTTCACTACAGGTTGGAAAAAACTGCAAAAATTGTTGGCAATACTAAAAAATCCGTACGGCGAATCCGGACATATGTGCGAGGGTATCCGCATACGGAGCGTCCGCTGCGGACGATGCGGATATATGTGCGTTCAACATAATGGTTACCATGCCGGATCTTGCGTATAATTCCGAAAGTTACTTCTTGAAACAATCTTAAATTAAAATTTAAAAAACGCCCGACAATTTTATTTACACTAAACATAGCTTAGAACACTCGATTAAATCACCTTTCAGACAAAAAAAACCTATGGTAGATCAATATCGGTTACGATTAGGGAATGCAATCTCGATCTCGCGAGATCTCGTTCTCGCGAGATCTCGGCCTTTTTTAGCGAGATTGATCTCGGACGAAAAACAGGGCGAGATCTCGCGAGATTAACGAGATTGCACTCGAGCATAAAATCGTCTTATTCGAAGCGCGGACTGACACGGACGGAACTGCGATTTGTCGGCTTCGTTCGGTGCGCGGGAGGCGGAACAAATCTTTCATTTGATTGCTATATTTTGTTAATTAATCTCTAATATCTAATTGGTGTACTGAGTAGATATAGTTTTATTTAATCGATAATAAGTCAACTCAACTTAGCTAATTAGTTTATTTTTTTTTACTTCTCGTTATTTTGTTTGTTATAAAATAACTGTTTTATTACTAAAAGATTTTTGATTGATATTAGAAGAGAAGACTGGTAGTTTATTTCATTTGTTATTGATAGCTACGTATGTCAAAGTTTACTATTAAGAAGTTTATTAAAAAATTATAGACAGATACGTCAAACAATGTTTGGTACATAAAAGTCTATTGAAAAAATTCATGAAAATAAATGTTTATCTTGTAATACTTACAATTTTTATTATTTTTTTCCTAATTTATTTAAATATAGTGATTATTTGCAAAGAAAACACACAAAACTGCCAATCTCGCGAGATCTCGAAATTGGCGAGATCTCGCAGTATTGTTATTCATAATCTCGCGAGATCTCGCTTGAGCCCCAATCTCGCGAGATTTGCATTCCCTAGTTACGATACCTCAGACAGTCATATAGATCCACTGACACGTCAAACTTATAACACCCCTCTTTTTCATGAGGGGTTAATTACGCAAGCGACTTCCAAGTGTAAGCAGCTCTATAGTGTGTAGATGGTTAGTAGTCAGTACTGTCTACTGACCGAGTTTAGGCAGCCAGGCGAGCACGAGGTCGCGCGCGGCCTCCGTGTACTCGTCGTGCGGCGCGCGCTCGTCCTTGGCCGCGGCCCGGTCGCGCGGCGCGGCGTTGCGGCGCGGCTCGCACGGCGCCAGCGCCAGCGCGTAGCAGTCCACCTTGCGCGCCAGCTCGTCGCGCGCGAACGTCACCGTGCCCGTCAGCAGGTGGCCGGCACCCAGCGCGCGACCCAGCCTGACCACACATTAGGGACCATTCATTCATTACGTAAGGAACATTTTTCCTGTTGGACATAAGGACATGTAGAAATTTTGAGAACCCCCCCTCCCTATCGGGACCCTTACGTAATTACATAACACAACATTTAACACGCGTAATCATATTATAAGTATAATGTAAAAAAAAACATGTAAGAATATTGCCTGTTTGTAGTGCAGTGTTAACTTGATTCTATTCTATTCTAATTAATGAATGAAATGAAATCATCTTTTATTCATGTAGGTATCACTGATATTCTTATGCACGTCATTTTTTTTAATCTACCAGCTTTTCGGAAAGGTGCTTTGTCACGGAGAAGAAAAGCCGTAAAGAAACTCCTCAGCACATCTTTTAAAAATAAAACTTATATCTATGTATTACAAAAATAGGTATTCTCTAACCTGTGCAGAACTGGTTGCCTAGCTAATCATTTCCAAACATCCTTAATTACATTTAATTTAATTTTTTTTTCGGTCATGCAAAGGGGTAAAAATCCTTAGAACCCCTATCCATAAATAAACACTTTTCATGGGCAAGAGGTGCTAGCACTATTATAAATTTGTATACCTACCCGTTCCCATGCTAAATTGCAATTCTGCTAACGCACGGTCGACGAAACCAAAGATGTGAGATGCTGATGAAGAAACGTTTGCAAAGAAACATTTTTTTGTTCAGATGAAGACAATGAACCATAAATAATAATAGTGTGATAAAGTTGTTTTATTTTTTTATTTTTTGAATATGTTTCCACTTTTCAACTTCCCTTACTTCACATTTCTAGTATAACCAGTAGACGATTTTTCCCATTTGACTCGTACCGCAAGCCGTATTAAGGAACTTTATTCCAATAGGTCGAACAAGAAATAGTTATACTCACTTATCAGAGGGCGGCGGAGCGAAGTAGAGAGGGAGTAGGTTTCCGCTGGCGAGTGATGCCGTTGTAAACTTCTTTCCACCAGTGATAGCCTGCAATATAATATTCATATTACCAAACCCGTCGGGGAAAGCGGGGCGTTTATTTCGTATCTGAAATACATATTCAATAGAGTTACTATTGATTTACTTTGGGCACTTGCTAAAGACACAGTAGTAGCTACATTCATACCACCATAGACGTGGCTAAGCGACTGCTATCTAACGTCTATACATTCTAGCGCGTTAATTAACACAGTAAAATAACGCATTACTTTAAGACATTAAGACTACATTAAGACATTACTCAGGTGTGCCAACAGTAGGCGCACTTACATGTCAAGTGATGACAGGGGCCCATCAGGGGGCCTAACTTACTAAGTAAGATGCATTGCAGCACCACCATTAACATTTTCGCGCCCCAACTCAGAGTCACTAACGGTTACTTAAATCGCTCCTTAGTAAAGAACCACCATACAAATTCTGTACTAAAGAGTGATTTAAATAACCGTTAGTGACTCTTGAGTTTGGGCGTAAGGCAGATATAGCAAGGTCGCTCAAGAAATATTTGCCACCAGCGTTCACCCACTTCTAAATTCAGCGGATACCCGCTGTCTTCTTCGGGTCATCAGTCCACCTGGTCGGGGGGCGTTCTATGCTCCTTTTTCCGAGACGTGGGCTCCATTCGAGGACCTTCCCCCGGCCAGAGTGGCGCAAGTTAGGGGAGACCTATGTCCAGCAGTGGACCTCCAAGGGCTGATGGATGGATGATGATGATGATGGTCACCCACTTGCCATAAGTCCGACAGTGTGGCCAGGGCATGTTTGTGTGGTCTGTCTTCGTGTGTAGTCGATGGCACCCAAGACATAGTACCATGTCTGTGTGTGTTCTGTACGTACCTGCGACTGCGTGCAGTAGGCGTCGAGCGCGATCGGCTGCGGCAGGCGCTGCTGCAGCACGACGGGCAGCTCGGCCAGCCGCTCGAGCAGCGCGCGCGCGTCGTGCCGCACGCCCAGCCGCAGCGTGTATTCGCCCTTCTCCAGCTTCACGCAGTACTGCCCGTGCCCCACACACACAACACAAACACACGTTTACCGACACCGCAAACATCGTGTATGTCCCAATCAATTGGCGCCAACGGGCTACAATTTTCAATGGACTCGTTCGATTTTGAAAGGAGAACGGGGTTGAGTTTTGAAAATATATCCTCCCGGCGGGTTTTGTTCGCGATGTCTGTTGCGACGTTGCGACGTATATGACATTATACATCAATGTAACAGGCACAATTTATTTAGACGAATCCTATTTGGTAAATACAATCTTAGTGACGTTTTATTGTTATATCTAATTCAAAAATAAGGCTGACACAAATCTTTACATTCTCGTCTTTGTGTGTTGTCTATGGCACCCAAGACACAGGGAATCCTAGTGTGAGGCTATGAGTGTGAAACGTTATTTTTTTTAAAAAAGGCTGTCAAAAAATTAAATAATTTAAATATAGATAATAATCATTTAGTGCTAACTTATGTTTACTACTATTTTTTTTAAATTAAATTTTCAATAAAAGCAGTGCTGATTGTTTACCAAATAAAACTTGTCTGAAGAAACGGAGTATAGGATTCACATCTCCTTTGGAGATTGTTGCCGCTTCTTCTTCGGCAATAAGTCTGCCACAGAATGATGCTATATGCAGGCTAGTTCATAATACAGAAATAAAGGAACTTTTCATCTCTCTCCTGGATTTTTTGGTCTTAGATTTCGAATACTCTCTTAACGCATAATTTTTTTTATTAGGTGAATTGATAATGTTTAAAATCAAATCCATTTTTGATCTAAATAGGAGTATATTTTAAAGTAAATAGCCGAACAAACAAGCAGACAAGCCACCTGATAATCAAAGGTAACCGCCAAGATGTCCCTCATCAGTCAACCAATAAAGTAGAGAGAAGAGAGAGACAGTGAGAGATATTACCTTGGAGGGGTAGGCGTCCCCCACGGCCAGCAGCTGCTTGCAGCTGTTGTACAGCATCCACATCTGCGACTCGAACTCCGACTCGTACAGCATGTCGCAAAGCAGGGACGCTATCGGGGACACCTGCCGAAAGTACACAATACATTATTATATCAAGTATAAACCACTAGCACTCTGCCCGAGGCTTTGCTCTCGTTTTTGACGTGATAACGTCTATTAAATCGATGCCGGGTGCACGCACGAAAAATCATGACTCATCTGTCGCGTTTCGCGAGCGAGCGAACAATGGAGAAAGCGTCATCTATGAACAAAACTATATCGACGGCGGAAAGCGAAAACGTTGTAGTCCACAAAGTATGTAGTAGTAGTATTCAAAATGTCAACAAAATCTTGGCGAATAATTGTTTGGATGAGATTTGAGTTACAATTATATTATATTTAGAAAAAATAACAAGCCTAATATCCAAAAATCGTGAGTTTAAGTTAAAAAACACGCTAGTTATGATTTTTTTTAAAAAAGTGTAAAAGGTTTTTGGCTCTGATGAACATTTTCGTTATTGTGGATGACTACGTTTTCGCTTTCCGCCGTCGATATACACAATTAGGTCAGAAAGGAACTTGCTGAAAAAATAGTTTAGTTCAGGAGTTCTAGATGGCGTTGTAGTATAAAGATAAAAGTTTCTAATTATAAGTTAATTACCAGATATAATATTACATTCGAGCACTACTTCATCAATGTTTTGTCATGACGTTGTCACGTTAAACTACCGTCCGTAAACCGACTTTACAGACAACCATTTTTCGGAATAATAAATACCCTATATCTTACTACAGGTCATGGTCTACTTGGGTAGTAAATTTCATGAAAATCCGTTCGGTAGTTTTTGCATGAAAGAGTTACAAAAGTGCACACAAACTTTATAAAATATTGGAAGAATATTATAGGCAGCTTCTATGCTACTTATTGATGGTATTTGTAGTAAACCCGAGTATGAGGTTAGTTGTTACCTTGCTAGAGCTACCTGTAAGTTGAGCGGAAGGGCGGACACTTGCACAATTAATTATTTATGTAACCATTTTAATTCAATTCATATAAATTTGAACTGTTAAAACTTTAATGAAGAGAAATGTCTTGGAGGCCATCGGGTGGCATAATTTCCGTCACTTGGGCGGCCACTCCATCGAAGCATGGTGTAGGAATATTCTCTAGACCTCGTCAAGAGAGACCCTTGCTCAGGGGGCCATTAATGGGTTGAAGCCTGTTCTTACCTCAGTGGCCTTAGCGATGTGGAAGGTGTAAGTGTTGACTAGCTGGTATATTTGCTTGGAGGGAGGGATGACGTCACGGCTGGTCAACGGCGAGATCTTCGACTCCGTGGGCCTGGAACACGGTCACTGTTTAGGTTATATTACACAGCAACAGCTTTTTCACACAATAATGTGTCATCCAAGGTGACATTATATTCATACTGTGAGCATCATGTGAATAGAACGTACTGATAGCAATGGTGCAACGCACACGTCCTACAAAAAGTCGGTCAGAAATAAAACTGACTCACCGACAGTCGGTACAAAAATCGGTCGCCGATTATCGGACGTGGGCGGGAAGCCTAAACCGACTTTACAGACAACCATTTTTTTTACTGGATCATTACCCTAATAATCTCCAGAGAGAAGAGAGAGAAGAGACAAGCAACCCACCTGTAGACGGGCTCGCTGTACTTGAGATGCGCGACGGGCTGGACGTCCTGCATGCGCAGCGCGGCCAGCTGCACCGCGCCCAGCGCCTGCGCGCCCATGTGCAGCCGCGGCCCGAAGTCCGGCTTCAGCCCGTGGAACTCCACCGTGTAGTCCAGCCGCACCTCGCCCAGGTTCGCCCAGTACTTCGCTATCACCACCTCCAGCATCACGCCGCCCTGCAACGCACACAACTCAACTATACCACCCACACGTTCACGTGATGCGTTAGTGTGGTGTATGTGAATCAGACATTGCTACGTTGAACTTGAGAGGCGTAGGCATAGTTCAAGGGGTGACATCTCACTGTGTACGCATGTCTTCAAAAAGTGTGAATAGGCTTTTACTAAGTTAGTGGAACCAGGACAAACAATATTTTTTTAAGTAAAATAATACGCATCATGAAAATCCAATTTCTCTCTCGTACGCGGCTAAGGTCATGAGCATAACATAGTTTTGTTTTGACCGCTATTACAAAATATAGTGTGAAAGTTTATTGAGTTCAGATTTGTCAATAGGCCGTATAGACCGCGGCCTAGGGGCGGCAGATTTGAGAAGATGATATTATAGATGATTTTGCTATTAAAAAGTGCCATAAAAACTTGTAATTCTTGTTTTTTTACACACTATTTTAGTGACTAATTCAGTGCCTTCCTTACTTTGAATGGAAAATTATTATTTTAGAAAGGTACATGAGGCGGCGGAAACAAATTGGCCTACACTCATAAAAAATATAAATCTGGCACTGATTGAGTTGATTAGTTAATATAAAGCCACATTACCACAAGCTGGAACGGCAGCAGCGTGGGCGCCTCGGCGTTAACGTTGACCATCTTCTGCGTCTCGTGGCAGCGGCAACTGCGGCGCGGCAGCAGCTGCATAGTGTGCACCAGGAAGCGGCCCGTCTTGTCCGCCGCGTCCGCCTGTAGCCTCAGCACGCCCCACGTCGCCTCCGCCGGCACTGGGGGCACATCCTACTCGTTACTCGTGACTCGTGTCGTGGATTACACACCTATCCATCCACCCATACACATACACAAACAAGCACACACACACACACACATACAAACTTATACATACAGCACATTTTTGTTGTAAAACTCCAATCCTATCTTGTTATTATGTAATCATTTTATGTTATAATTTTAAGTTTTAGTTCAATTAATCTTTATGTACAAAATGGAAGAGGGGCATTGCCTAACACAGCCCTAACACAGGCATTGCTGATGCTTAATAGGTGGGTCCCAAGATCATGTAATTATGTAACATTTTTTGGACCAATAAATTTTTTCTAAAAAAATATTTATCTGGTATGCGCCGTGCGGCATCTATAATACGCTATCGAACTTTACATAGGAAAGAGAATGGTCTCTAATTCAAAACTGTCACTTGAAAGTGCAATTTGAAGAAAAATCTAAATAAGTTAGTTAAAACGTTAATATTCGGTGTAAATAAATTGTGTGAAAAATGTACAAATCAAAAGCTTTGAAACTGGATAGTCTTGATCGAAGGGTTTAGTACACTTACGCCCCAACTCAAGAGTCAGTAACGGTTACTTTAATCGCTTCTTATTAAAGAATCACCATACAAATTCTATACTAAGGAGCGGTTTAAGTAACCATTAGTGACTCTGAGTTGGGGCGTTACAGAGTAGGTGGTAAATACCATTCGCAATAACACCAAAATGACAAGGAACAAAGTCCATCGAGCAGTATGCTAGAGGTGTGAGAGCTAGTTACCATTAACAAAGTGTCGCTTGATGGTGGCGGGCTGGAAGAGCACGGCGCGCTCGGTGAGGTGCGGCGCGGCCGGCGCGTCCAGCGCCAGCGGCTGCGGCTGCAGCACCGTCACCGGCACGCGGAACACGGGGCCCTTCTCCACGCACGACACGTCGTACGCGTCGATGCTGGATGCAAACAAAGTATGCCGTATGCTACTGTGCTGGTAATAGTAATGTGTGCTACAGATGCAGTCCTGGATTTGTCAATAGGCCGTATAGGCCGCGGCCTATACGCGGCAGCGTCCTAGGTTGCGGCAGATTTCAGAAGATGATATTATTATAGACGATTTTGCTATTAAAAAGTGCCGTAAAATTATAATTCTTGTTTTTTCACACACTTTCTTAGTGACTAATTTAATGCCTTCCTCACTATGAATGGAAAATTATGATTTTTAGAAAGGTACATGGGGCGGCGGAAATAATTTGGCCTACACTCATAAAAAATATAAATCCGTCACTGGACAGATGCTATATGAGGGGAGAATGGCGAGGAGTATAGTTTAAATGGCTAAACTTTTTTTATTGGCTCGAAGGACCAAGATAAAAAAGTTATAATAAGATGCAGCAATAGTTACAAGGAGCCCAAAAATACATTAAAACAAAGTTATTTGAGCAACAAATAGTTTTTCTAAAACGGCACTAATTGGCTACGCATTGATAAAGAAGCGCGTCACCACTATGACTACGATCATGTGCTCGTAGCGACGACATTCATACCCAAAGCTGGTTACCTGGCGAAGTGCGGTCCGGGCGGCAAGCCGGCGGGGTCGACGCGCACGCTGAAGGGGCGCGCGGCGTTCATCATGTGCAGGTGCGCGGGCGCCGCCACCCAGGGCGCCGCGCACGTCAGCGCCAGCCGCACGCTGAACGCGATCTGCTTGCCGATCACGCCGCGGTCTACGTACCAATACAATACAACATATTCGTTAATACGTGTAACGTCACGTACACACATCTATGATGCGTACGCACATCTACTGTTTTTTTGAACTTGGATAAGTGGGCTTAGTGCGAGTTTTACATGACATAACGGGCTCGCTAACGTAAAGGAAAGTCAGCTATGCTATTGGTTACCGATACATTTCTTATAAATTCTTTTCACTGCCGCCAAATCTTTTTTTTGTCGCCAAAACTTTCCTTTACGTTAGCGAGCCCGTTATGTCACGTAAAACTCGCACTAAGTGAATGATCGGAAAGTCGATAGTAAAAATAAATTATATCATTAATATTTTGGAAAGGCTAGCCAATGTGAATTTGAATTTCTTTATATTGAAGACAACAACAAATTTGCAAGAACGAAGGTGAGAACTGAAGGTCGCTTTTGTAAAATAATTTTGAAAAAAGGACCTGTAAAATTGAGCTATAAATATAATAAAAATGTGAACCGTCATGGGGCGGCTGGCAGATGTGAAACATCGAAATTATTTTATACAACTAATAGGGATAAAAGTACGGATTATGACAGGAACTAAATATGGCATGATGAAAAAATACAATATTACGAATTGTCTCCAGAAAATGATGACAGTTTTGTCCTACTGTATGCTACAGTGTATCAATCTAAGTTTATTTATGATTACCCACATTATGTTATTATATTTTTTTTATATCGCCCTACCATAATAATATAGCGCGGCGAAGCGTCGCCACTCACCGTGCCAAAAATCAGGTTTACCCCTCGCTTATAGATGTTTCACATCAAAAAATACACGTGGTTGAGTAATAGGAATCTGCAATAAAAACTGTTAGGCAATATAAACGTGTCTCACTATCGGCGTCCCGGTGGTCCTGCAGGAACTGCGGCTCGACGGTCACACCAATGTCCCGCGCGGGCTCGTCGTGGCGCGCGCGCAGGAACACGCCCTTGCCGCTGTCGCCCCCCGCGGCGCCCCCGCCGCCGCCGCCGCCCGCGCCGCCCCCGCACTGGATGTTGAACGTCACGTCGCGCTCCGGCTGCTCGTGGTACGTTGATAGCAGCTCGAATGCCTGGGGGACACCGTGGGATAGGTGGTTATGTGTAGCCGGTACAATGTTCAGATTTGTTCAATGGTTGATGGAATTGTTTTCTGACAGGACATAATTGACGCGCTAGCAGGGACACGAGAAGATAATGTAGTTGTCGATCTAGTCTTGTAATAGACACGGACGGACGTGCATCTGGCTGGTATAGTGGTAAGCGAATGAGTTTATGTAGTTCTGGTATTGTAACCATCCCATACACAATTCTAACTCCCCACTCCAACCTAACCATTAACGAGTGAGATGAACAAGCAACCTTCTCAATGTTGAGCAAGCCGCAGCCCTGCGCCCAGCGCTCCACGTGGTCGAGGTGCGTGGCGGAGTTCTCGAGCGCGCGCTTTATCGAGTACGGCGAGTACGGCACGCCGCGCGCCTTCAGACCAGAGATCAGCGCCGCTGGGGAACAACACAATGAAATTACCTAACCACATGTGCTTTTTAGGGGTTTATTAAAAAAATGGTTGTCTGTAAAGTCGGTTTACGGACGGTAGTTTAACGTGACAACGACATGACAAAACATTGATGAAATGATTGCATACTTTTATAGATAAGAAACTTTTATCTTTATACTACAACGCCATCTAGAACTCCTGAACTAAACTATTTTTCCAGCAGGTTCCTTTCTAACTTAATTGTGTATATAGTTTCGTTCATAGATGGCGCTTTCTGCGTTGTTCGCTCGCTCGCGGAACGCGACAAATGAGTCATGCTTTTCGTGCGTGTACCCGGCGTTCACCGTTTTAATACCTAGACGTTATCACGTCAATTTGTCATGTGTATATATTTATCCGACGATAATAATGTATTGTATACAGTTAAAGACGTAGTCCTTACCGACAGCGCCGGCGACGTGCGGCGCGGCCATGGACGTGCCGTTCATGAGCTGCGAGTTGCGCAGCGTGAACCTGCCGGAGAACGGAACGATACATGCTCGTGACAGTTACACACAACAAAATGTCATTAAAAAATTTAAAGACTTGCATGTTAAATTATGTCTCCTTATTCCATCATGTCAGTATTAGCTGACGGCATGTATCTATTCTTAATTATCGACTAGTTAAGCAGTTATTTCTTTGGATTCAGAGGGCACCTTAAATCGGCGCCACCGGTATCTACAACATAAAAACTTCCCGACACCCGGATTATGCATTAATCTGGCGTGTGGCACAATGTTTACCATGGCGGATCGCGCCAAGGATCATGGGCTCGATTCCCAGTGAGGCGAAAATTTGAATGATGAGTTTGAATTTCTGTTTTCAGTGTGGGTGTGTTGTGTGTTGTCCATGGTACCCACGACATAGGAAATCCTAGTCTGTGGCTATGAGTGTGAAGCGTTATTATTAAAAAAAAATTACACACTGCACCAAAGCAGAGGCAGAGCGGTGTACTCCATACTATGTGGAACAAAAAAAACCGTCTCTGCTCCCGTACAGCGTATAATTAACATTATCTTCATCAATGTCAATGTCCAGTGAAGCAGCCCCACTGACCTGGCGACGCTCGCGACGGCGCCCCCCGGCGCGACCACGGCCAGCCCGAGCGCCCCGTCCGCGCAGGGCCCGCGCGAGCTCCAGCTGAAGGCGCCGGGCGGCACGCGCGCGCGCATCGAGTACGCCGCCGACATCATCTCGCTCGACACGTACGCGCCCACGCCTGGTACACACGCGCACACGTATTATACACACACACACACATCGCAACGACTATTACGTTGTTTTTGACGAGTTTGACGTGTCTCTGTATCTGTCTGTGGCATCGTAGCTCCCAAACGGATGAACCAATTTGATCTAGTTTTTTTTTTATGAAAGGTTACTGAATCGAGTGTTCTTAGCTATATTTAGTGTAAAGTATGATGAACCGGATGAACGAGCTTTGCTCGGACGCCATCTATTGAAGTAGCTTTAATGCTACTCGCCAGTAGATGTCAGGAAGAGTCTATTGTAGCAGTCTGTCATTGCCTTAAAGGATGGATATAACGACATTTTCTTAAAATTAATCCTAGTTAGATTGATTTATCCCCCCCGCCCCGAAACCCCCTGCCTACTAAATTTCATGAAAATCGTTGGAGGCGTTTCCGAGAATATATTATATAATTATGCAATTAATTGCTTGTTTAAAGGTATTAGATAGATCGGAAGTCTTTTAAATTTCAATTTAAGATTATAAAGTGTAGATGTATGTTCGTGTATGTATGTATGTACCAATAAGTATGGGCTGCGCGATGTCGGGCGGCGCGCCCACGGTGCCGAGCGCGGGCCCGTGGTTGCCGGCCGACACCACCCACGAGGCGCCGTACCGGTTCACCACCGTGCTGATTATTTCACCCACGCGTCTGGGAACACATCACATCATGTACAGTCAACAAAAGAATTAGGTGCACACTTAATTCTTTTAAAACCCTATGTGATGTTTAATATTACAAACTGTTCACGATATTATCAATGTTAAATCATACCTTACATATACAAACAATCTGTAATATCTATAATTATAGCTTTTAGAATCTTGCCGTGCATACTTAATTCTTTTGCCGACTGTACTACTTGACTACACAACACAACCCTAGTACAGATAAATATGTAGCTATGATCAATGTTCCAATTCAAATTCGACTACATAATAGTAAATATTGTATGGTATGAACTATGAACTTTTGTCTTAATTCATTTTCATTCAATTTAATTCTATGAAATAATAATTTGTCTAAGTTATGAACTTATTTAATATTTAATTTGTTGAAATTACTAAGAAGATTGATGTGCAGGTAGTGCGGGTATCATTACATTCACTCAATAATAATTAATTATTCCACTTTATCTATATTTTACACCACAAGTAAACAATATACAATTTTAATGTCTATCTGAACATTTATTAAAATTAAAATCGTGTGAATTATTTTACATAATATAATTTAAATTGGTCTACTCATTCAAAAGTTACTCTTTTATTAGCAGTATCTAGTATATTATGAGATTTGGCCATTAATTTCCAATTGGTCTAAACCCATTGGAATAAAATCTACAACCACCCACATAATCCAAAGCATCTCACCCAGCGTTCGACCAGTGTGCATGCTCGCCATAGCTCATATTGATGACGTCAATCCTCATGGTCTTGCAGAGCTCCATGACCTTGATGCAGGCGCGGACCAGCGCCGAGCCGGTCTCCATGGAGCCGAGCCGCGAGTCCCCGATGGTGAGGGAGACGATGCGCGCGCCGGGAGCTACGCCATTCTTGTCAGGCTCGTCGGGGAAGTAGCCAGCTGCTATCGCCGCTACGTGGGTGCCGTGGGTTGCTGCGTAGAGACACGGGGGTAGCGTTAATGTACGCGATCCAACCAGTTTTTGGTGAAGAGACCGCCAAACAGGCTTACGAGTCATCTGATGGTTAGCCGTCGCCTACGAACGCGTGTAGAGACGATTGACACTTTTTTTAAGGAACCCCAAATCGTAACGCGGTGGCAATATTTTAGATGGAAGTCACTGCATAGCACGCAGTTTCGTAGCTGGAAAGTATGTCAAAACGAGTGGTAGACAACTGCCAAGAATCAAAGCGGTGCAGGTGGAACCTTTAGCGAGTGATGCGATGCGATAGAGGAAAGTGGAGAAAATAAAGAAATAAAATATTGTTCACTGCCATCTACAAAGACACACACACAATACCTATTTTGAATGAATTAAATGTTATAAACATGAATTTCCAGTTTACAAAAAATAATGTTACGTTTTATACTCACAACACATCCCAACAACTTCAAGTGTGTTTCCTTCATCATGGACATTAATACTGACAGTCATCTCATCAATAGGAGTGAGATGAGCGTGTTCCTTTGTTATGCTATATTCACCCAGAAGAGGTCCAGACTCCAAGTCCCCTGATGCTGATGTGTCTATACAGGCTCTGGAAGTTAGACATTATACAATATTATGCTCAAGATTAAACTATAAATATAAAATAATTTTATATTATATGGTCAAACAACCTTATTGTGTTGCTATATGTTCAATGGAACCAAGTAACATAAGGACAAAATAAGTGATGTATCCGAGAGAGTTCATTATACAAAATTGGACCCACCTCCACACAGTTCCATCATGAAACAACACACAATCATAAGTGGGGCCCACATCATTGTACTTTTTCTCTGCATTTTGCAGTATATCTACTCTTGCTTCTAGCTCCTCCTTGAGCTGTTTATCTTCTTGGCTGAGCGTAGAATTCTTGCCGACAACATCTGTTTCAAATTGTTGCAGCTTCTTTGTGGCCTCAGCCAGGCTTGGCTTCTGGCCGACATCCCAAAGATGCTCCTTCCGGTGCTCTTGTATTCTTTCCTTCAGCTTGGTGGGGTACAGGCTGAATGGATAAAGTAATCCCACCCGCCATATTCCTGTTGGATTGCTCCATGAATCTGGAATCTATACAAAAAAATCTTCTTAGGAACTAGATTAGTTATCCTGAGGATAAAAAAAGTGTTTATAAAATTACCTTTAACTGTCTTTGGTTCCTTTTGGGAAACTGCCTCATGATTTTCATGATTTTCAAACACAATTAATAAATATATAAGGTACAGAACACAAGATTTGATAGGACCACAATAAGCATACTGAAATATATAATTGAGTATTTCCGTGAAATTTTTTTTCTTATAAATGGACAGTTCATATATAAGTTTTATAACAAAGTTATTTTAGTTTTTTTAGTTTTAGTTTTATTAAAAAAAATTTTTCTTCTATGTATAACAATGATTTACAGCTTTTTTATGTGTATTGTTAAAAAAGATCGTATAACTTGTCTATGTTATTCAACAAATTGACATACACATAGAAGAATAAAATATGTGAGGTAGAATGTCATTGTAAGAAAGAAAAACGTTCGATATAAAATTTACATTATTGTAAAACTAAAGTACAAGAATAAAACCAGTGTTATTAAAGCATAGTATTTATTCTCAATTCCATTTGTGCTCCACTCGCTAAATTCATACTCTACAATAGGTTACGGACCCGCACTAGCTTAATAATGGAATGTATTACGGGAAAAATACAAATTGGTCTATTAGAAGGTAAAGAAAATTGGGATACATGGAAATATAAAGCCATCTGCCTTCTACGCACAGTTCCGCGAGCGTTAGAGGTAGTACAAGGCTCGTTCTACAAACCCATAGAACCAGACGTAGGTGCTGGAGATGCAGTCTTGGCGACATACAACGCGACTTTCGATAGTTTTGTCAAAGCCGACTCAAGCGCCCTTCTAATACTGACGACCAATATGCATGAAGAGACACTCAGGAAAGTTATGCGGTATACTGGTGCACGTGATGTATGGCTTGAACTGCACAGACTTTTTGATGGTACTGATGAAGATAGAAGTTACAATCTTTGTATGAGTTTCTTTGGCTACAAAAAGGAATCTGTAGATGATATGGCGACACATATGTCCAAGTTAAAAAATGTCTGGACACAGCTTAACCTGGAATTTAAGAAGGACAATAAGGAGTTACCAGATCTGCTTCTGATATGCAAAATACTGGACACCCTCGATGAAACCTTTTTATCTTTCAAAAGCAGCTGGCTTTTACTACCTAAAGCTGAAAGAACAATAGAAAACCTAACTAGTCATTTGTGTTCGTTCGAAAGAGCACTGCGGAGTAACTCAGTACCCCAGCAGGAGGTTCTAGTGTCCAACTCAAGCACCGGAAATAAGAAGGACAAGAAACTAAAATGCAATTACTGTCAAGTTATAGGTCATAGAGTCCGAAACTGTAAGAAATGGATACAGGACGGCAAACCACCGAAGAACAGCAATTTGCAAGCAGTGCCTTCAACATCCAAATCCGTAAACATAGTCCTAATGTCCATAGAAAATACTGAAGTTTTTTCAATCGAACGTGATGCTGAGAACTGGTATGTGGATAACGGCGCCACAAGCCACGTGACTAACCGAGCTGATTTATTCCAATGTTTTGAACTGTTCCATGACACCCGTACTGTGACGACTGCAAATGGCAACGCTATTCGTGCCAAAGGCAAAGGTACAGTAATTGTCGAGGCGAAAGTTAAAGGGAAAGTATTCCGAATAACCCTGCAAGACGTTTGGTATGTTCCGGATATCAATAAGAATTTGTTCTCAGTTTTAGCACTTCATGACAAAGTCCCGAACAGCTTATTCTCATCGAAGACAAAAGAATGCACCGTCTATGTCAACGGAGAAGAATGTTTGATAGGGAAACGACAAAAGCAAGGTGGTTTATACAGACTAGACGTATTAAACGTACCACCTACAATTCCCCCCGAAGTCTATGCGACAGAAGCAACGATGCAGCTTTATCATGAGAGGCTTGCTCACCAGAACAAGAGGCACGTAAAAGCTACAGTTAAACGTGAACTGGGCCTAGATCTACCACTTGACAAGGAGCATTGCGAAGGCTGCGTATATGGGAAAGCCCATAGACTTAAATTCGGTACGAGAACTAGAGCAACAGCGCCAGGAGAGCTCGTACATAGTGACGTTTGTGGCCCGTTTCAACAAAGTTACTCGAAGTTGAGATATTATGTACTGTTTAAAGATGATTTCACAAGCTACCGTATGGTTTACTTCCTGAGACACAAGTCCGAGGTCAAGGATAAACTCGCTTTGATGTTGGCTAGTGCGAAGAGAGAAGGACACACCGTAAAACGACTGCTGAGTGACAACGGTGGCGAGTTCGACAACGAATCAGTTCGGAAAGTATTAGACGCACACGGAGTGGAACAAAGGCTTGTGACTCCATATACACCTGAACAAAATGGCGTAAGCGAGCGTGAGAACAGAACCCTCGTTGAAACAGCACGTTCAATGATGTACGCTCATGAGCCAATGCCGCAGCAACTGTGGGCTGAATTGATAAGCACCGCCGCTTATATTTTAAACAGGACAGGTCCAGCGAAAAATGATAAATCTCCTTATGAACTTTGGTTTGGAAAACGACCAATTATTAAACAACTACGAATAATTGGATGTACCGCGTACGTCCATGTTCCAAAACAAAAGCGAAAAAAACTTGATAAGAAAGCCATGAAAGGCAGACTTGTCGGATACGATGAAGATGGTTTTAGAGTTTGGGTCACGGATGGAAAAAGAAACACGCTCGTCCGTTCGCGTGATGTCATTTTCGATGAGAAGCCTCTTCCGATAAGCAACAATTCAACGTCACCTTGTAAAGAAATTGACACTAAGACGTTTGAATACACCTTAAGATTACCGATGGATAATGCCATTGAAAGTAAAACTTCATATCCTATTGAAATCGAGGGAGAAAACCCTGTTGACGTTGCGGCAGGAAATGCTGCTACAAATGACAACGAATATGAACGTGGTCGTGAGGGAGAATATTTGGAACCAGTCCAAGTACAAGACCACATCCAAAATGAAAATATGGACCAATTCCAGGAAGAACCAGTCCAGGAACTTGATCCACTAGGTGATGAAGACGAGTTTCATGACGCTGAAGCTCCGTCACACAATTTTCGCGATCGTAGTCAAATAAGAAGGCCTGAAAGATTCAATGATTATATTTGCGTTACTGAATCGTACCCAACAAATTATTCAGATGCAATGAGTAAAGACGATTGTGATAAGTGGGGTAAAGCGATGGATGACGAAATAAAATCGTTGAAAGATCTCAATGTGTGGACGCCGTGCATTTTACCAAAAGGCAGAAAGGCTCTTCCCTGTAAATGGGTTCTACGCATAAAAAGGAATCCAGATGGTTCTATCGAAAAGTATAAAGCTCGCCTTGTCGTGAAGGGCTTCAAACAGAGAAAAGGAATAGACTATAAAGAAACTTTTAGTCCTGTTGCTCGCCTCGCAACAATAAGGGCACTTTTGAGCGTCAGTGCAAGAGAAAATTTATACATAGTACAATTTGATGTTTGTACCGCTTTCCTCAATGGTAAGCTTGATGAGGAAATTTACGTGCAGCAACCCGATGGCTACGCTGATGGAACGAGCAATGTCTGGAAACTTAATAGAAGCTTATACGGATTAAAACAAGCACCCAGATGCTGGAATTCTTGTTTCCAAGAAATTTTACTCGACCTAAATTTCAAACAGTGTGAGGCAGATTGCTGTTTATACACTAAAGACATCAATGGCAAGAAATTACTCATTACATTATACGTCGATGATGGAATGATAGCAGCTACTGATGAATATTTGGCTAATTCCTTTCTGAGTGACCTAAGGAAAAGACTGAGAATTACAACGAAGCCTGCAACTTATTACTTGGGCCTTCAAATAAAAAGAGATGAAGATGGCTCAATAATATTATGTCAAGAAGCCTACGCAAAGAGAGTATTGGAGCGCTTCGGAATGGCAGACTGCAACCCTGTCACAACACCTATTGAAAAGGAAGGTTGTTCAGGGAAAGCTGAAAATGAAATGGGTGAATTCCCATATAGAGAGGCTGTAGGTGCCTTGGCCTACCTTATGGTTGGAACTCGTCCTGACATAGCTTATGCTGTGGGAGTTGTATCCCGAAAATTAGAGTCGCCCTCCAGAGAAGATTGGCATAGAGTAAAACGGATTATGCGATACGTTAAAGGGACATGCTCGTATGGTATCCAGTACAAAGCGCGACATCTTCCTGGACTCCTTGAGGGATTCAGTGATGCAGACCACGGAGGAGACAGGCAAACTGGACGCTCCACTACTGGAGTCGTATGTCGATACGCAGGAGGAGCAATTTCGTGGCTGAGTCAGCGACAGACATCAGTCGCTATTTCAACGACAGAGGCCGAGCTCGTAGCAGGCAGTGAAGGAGCCAGAGAACTCGTTTGGCTTACAAGAGTCATGCAAGACATGACTACTCTTGTGGAATTGCCAATACTATATGTGGACAACGAAGCAGCTGTTCGACTTGCCCACAATCCTGAATTCCACAAAAGAACTAAACATATCCGCATACGGCACTTCTATGTGAGAGAGGTAGTTGCTGAAGGTACAATTGAAGTGGAGAGGATCGGTACAGCACATCAAGTGGCCGACATCTTGACAAAAGGGCTTCCCCGGCACACTTTTACTTCCTTATGCCGAGCACTAGGATTTGTTGAATAAGGGAAAGTGTTAAAAAAGATCGTATAACTTGTCTATGTTATTCAACAAATTGACATACACATAGAAGAATAAAATATGTGAGGTAGAATGTCATTGTAAGAAAGAAAAACGTTCGATATAAAATTTACATTATTGTAAAACTAAAGTACAAGAATAAAACCAGTGTTATTAAAGCATAGTATTTATTCTCAATTCCATTTGTGCTCCACTCGCTAAATTCATACTCTACAATATGTATGTAGATTAAGGCAATGACATTGTAAAAATGATGTTTACAAATACAACAAAAAAGAGTTGGCAATAATTCATAAAGATGCATTAAATGTTTGCCATAAAATGACTTGTCTTTATAAACTATTTACATTTAATCCAATACAATTATGTAGTTTTTGATACAAGTTTGTTGACTATTTTTTTTTATATTCATTGCATGGCAACATCAGGTCGTAAACTGAAAAAATAACAATGAACAGCTGTGACAAAGTGACAGGGAGTCGATGACCCCATGACACCACAGTAACTTACAGTGGACTTATGACTCCCATTCCATCAAAGTTGAAGTTCAAGGCATTTCCATGGAATATAAACAATAAATAATAAACGAAATATAAATATATGACATAACTACCTTTAATTTGCGGCCTGTTAGACCGGTAATGGTACCATCCACTGCTTTGCGTACAGCGCTGGTGTCCACATCGCCGCAACCGCTACAGTCAAATCGCTCAATAACCTTCGTTTCACCCGTGCTCGTCACCTAAGTCACAAAATCATTGAAAAAACAATAAAAATCAAACAAAGAGGCGATTAAAACAAATCGTGACAAGACATTTTTTTACCTTGAGTCCCTCGGCTGCAGGATCCACACCAGAATCAAAAATAGCAATAACTGTGTCCCGGCCATCATAATCATTATATTTATTCAAAAAAGAAACGACCCCTGTCTCTTTTTTCGGCAATAATCCCCAAACGGGGAAACCACAATCGATCGGTACGTTTGCCATTTTTGATGACCCGATACCTAGTGTACAGATAATGTAAAAATGGTGAACTGGTGAATTGACAAATTGTTACAGATATGTAAAAGATAGGGAAGGACATAGAGATCATAAAATAATTAGATATTATGAATGAGAAGGATGAGAAATAATATATTTATTGTAATTATTAATATTATTAAATATTACCTTTGCATTGGTTTAATACGTTTAATTCATCCGCGGATTCCTCGGGCTTCTGTATGTTATGGTATTTTCGGCTTTGATCAATAACTGGCAATGGCAGCACAGAATTACGAACTGTCACAACTATATACTTTAATCTATGGTCACAACTGTCGGCACTGTCGCTGTCAGAATTTTTGCTGGAACAAAAATACTGTAAATTCTGATTTGGTAATTCAAGAATAAAATGTGGTACGAAGTCATTCCGAGTTTCGTAATCATCACGGCAGCCGTTGGGCTTCCCGGATGGGGGCTATATCACTTGCACAATTTAACACTGGGAAACGTGAGTAGAATTCAAGAACTTATTAGGTAACAGGCAGTCAGGCACCAGTCACTCAAGTACATTTTATAGGAATAGACCACAGACTCAAAACTCACAGTGTGGTATGTATAAATTCCCCAATATCAATGAACAATGGTTTCAAACCACTTCGCTGTCCCACTTGGGTGGCCTGAACATTGTCAAAGCAGTGAAGAAATTCAACTACTTTCCCCAGCATATAGGCAAATGAGATAGATATGAGTGGTAATTATTATGCTGCTTAACTCTGCATTTTCCGCAAACCAGCTCTTGTTTCTATCAGGTCTCAGCTCAGACTGTGATCGTCCATACTGACCGTTAGGAAGTAGTAAGACTTCATAAACCTCAGAGAATATGTAACAAAAATGTTATTGTTTTAAATACTCTAGAATTTTTGTTTGTGAAAGCATACTTGTTTCCATTTTGACTTTATATTTGACTTTGACTTTATATTTTTATATATTGATTATCTACTGAATCAAACGATTGAAAATAATGAAAAGGAATATTTATTATTTTCAATGCTTTTTGTGACAATCTGCGTACTTTTTGCAACAATCTACTTACAATATCTATTTCAGTACCACTAAAATCACAAAGCAAACTAATAATGTTGATTTATGTTCTTGACTCACAATGGAGATGATGAATAAAATAATTACTGAGTTCTCATTTTTACATATGACAACTATTTTGATGAATAGGAAATTATAGCAAACCGCGTAGATAAGGTACCGGTTGTACGTAAGGTACCGGTTAGAATATCCCGCGGTCGCTTGCCGACACGTTACATAGAGTAACGAATGTGTAAGCTACTCTGTGACGGCAAGCGACCGTGCGCTATGTTTTTCTTTATGAGTGCTGGTTCCTTATTCAAAATTTCTTCTTTAAGATGACATAGGTTTTGTTTTGTATTAATTTTATTATTAGAGAGTATGAGAGTCTGAGAAAATATATCGACGTCGTGCACGAAATTCGTTTAATTAATTAACCCTGTGATCTCATATGTGGCGCTCCAACGTGGTGGTTATTACCTACAATTTCGCTGTACGTATCGTCATATAAAATGCCTACAAAAAGGAGCCGAACGGCAAATGAAAGACGGGAAGAAAATAATGAAGAATTTCTCAACCCCTCGCGATCAAACTCGCCGTTCTCACCACACGCGTCCGAACAAGAAGGCGCGCGCGGCGCCCCCGCTTCGACTAGTGCCGACGCGAATACCATGTTTTCAAGTGAAAATGTGGCAAACATTATCGCGTCGCTTCAGCGTTCCCAAACAGAAGCGTTGAGGGAATTGCTACATTCGGTCATGCGGATGGCTTCGTCGACTCCTGTATCAATGGCGATTCCTGGGCAAGGTACCCTCGCCCAGTGCAAAGCTACGTTCGCCGGCCGGTCAGATGAATCGGTCGAGGCTTTTATTGACGCTGTTGAGGCATACACTGAATGTGCACAAGTATCAGAAGCAAACATACTTCGTGGACTCTCATATTTATTTACGGCAGAAGCAGGTACGTGGTGGCTAGGCATTAAAAACACAGTGACCTCGTGGCCTGAGGTAAAGAATAATCTCATCAGTGCCTTCGGAGATCGCCGGCCCCCACACCGCGTTTATATGGAAATCTTCGCTTCGCCGCAACAGGAACAAAACACAGATATTTTCGTTGCACGTATCCGCGCGCTATTCGCTAGAATACCTGCAGAGGACCTGAGTGAAAAGGTACAATTGGATATGGTATACGGTCTGCTTCATAACAGAATTAGGAAACGGCTGCGAAGAGAGGACTTCATGAGTTTTCGAGATTTACTTCGACATTCGCGGAACATCGAAGACTCGTTGGATGAACGAAATACGGTCCCGAATGAATCTACAGTTGAAAGGCGCGCTCAATTTAATATCCGTCTGCCATCTACGTCATCGTCCCGTATTCCGAACACCGTTCGTGCACCGCGAGCATCCGACCCAGCTCCTCATCCAGCGAATGTGAGAGCGCCGCAGCGCCCGCTGCCCGGCGCCGCCGCCCCGCCGCCGCCATCGCGCCCCGACGCCCCGGTAACCCCGCCGCCGCACGCTGCGTTTCGGCCACCGACAACTAATATATCTACTGGAGAAGTCGCCGGCACTACCGCCGTGAGGAAACAGCGACCAGTATGTACCTACTGCAAACGGTTTGGACACATGATAGACCAGTGCCGTAAGTTGCAGAACCCAGGTGAGCCACAGTCAAATACATATTCGGAAGTACGTGATTGCGATGTTAACAAAAACAATAATAATAGTAGTTTTTATAGTATGCGATCAATGCAGTGTGATAATAATATGGACCATATTAACGTAGTTATCGATAAATGTCGCGATGATAAATTTCACGAAAGTTACGAATTGGTGAAAAATATCGAATTTTGTAAATATCCTGTTTATAGTAATGTCCAATGTTGTAAAAGTTGTGTATTGTCTTATAATAATGTTGTTGATTATGATAAGGGTACGAGATGCTCTATTTTGCGAGATCGAAGGCCAGTTTTTAATATTAATATTTTAGGTTTTAATGGCACCGCACTCATAGATACGGCCGCGAAACGTTGTATTGCTGGACATTCGCTATATGCGCTCCTTCTACGCCACGGTCATCCCCTCCACCCTTCCTCACAACAAATTAAATTAGCAGACGGTATAACGCGAACGATGGACATACTTACTACGTCATTAAATGTTCAATTAGAAACCAAAACAATCACAATTCCATTCCTAATTTTCCCTGATGCAATTAATAATGAAACATTATTAGGTATCGATTTTATTAACGCTGCCAAGGTAGTAATCGATTTTTATAAGGAAATTTGGTACTTCAGTGATAACGATGTTACAAAATACAATCTTTGTTTCGAACCTGCATCGCGTGGCGTGTCCTGTGCTTCTACAGATGTTCTCAGGGACGATGAAGGTACTCACCTTAAACCAGCTGAGCGTCTGGCGCTAGCTGCCGTCCTCACCAGGCACGCCCACATCTTCGAAATAGGGGGAGGCCCTACACCTTACGTGGAGCACCGCATCGAAACAGGTGAGCATCCACCTATTGCAGTACCTCCTTATCGCCTAAATCCTGCAAAGAAAGCGCTAATGCAAGCGGAAATAAATAAGATGTTACAGGAGGATATCATAGAGGAATGTGAATCGGCTTGGTGTTCACCGGCGCTGATGGTGCCTAAACCTAACGGTAGCATTCGTTTCTGCGTGGATTACAGACGCTTAAACGCTGTCACCAAAGCCGACACGTATCCAATGCCACGCATCGATGACCTCCTACAGAGCACGAAACGGGATTGCTACATGAGTACGTTGGATCTTCGGTCCGCTTATTGGCAGGTAATGGTACGTGTAGCTGATAGGGACAAAACAGCTTTCGTTTGCCCATTGGGTACCTACCGTTTCAAAAGGATGCCATTTGGTTTACGGAACGCGCCTGCAACCTTCCAACGACTCATCGATCGTTTACGATCCTGCTCTGCACTCAAAGATGTAACCTTACTTGCATATTTAGATGACTTATTAGTCATATCTACGGGATACCAGCAACACCTGCAAGACCTAGAAGCAGTTTTTAGACGTCTGGCCGAGTTTAACCTCCATTTAAATAGGGAGAAATGCGTTTTCGCTAGAGAAAGCGTTAAATATCTCGGCCACGTTATAACGCAAAATGGCGTATCCACCGACACTGACAAGGTGAGTGCTGTTCTCCAGATGAAAGAGCCAGGTAACTTAAAGCACCTGAGGACTTTTTTGCAGACGTGCTCATGGTTCAGAAAGTTCATACCGAACTTTTCGAAGGTTGCTGAACCATTAACCCGTTTGACCAGAAAAAACCAAGTATGGACATGGAGTTTGGAGCAAACCCAAGCTTTTAATGAGCTGAAGCGCTTACTGACCACAGCTCCGATACTGGTGCAAGCCGATTTTAGCCGTCCCTTTATTCTGCGTACGGACGCAAGTAACTACGCCTTAGGTGCAGTTTTATTACAGGGCGAAGGCAACGAGGAGAGGCCGATTGAGTATGCCAGCCGACTTCTCAATGCAGCCGAGCGCAACTATTCCACTACGGAAAGGGAAGCGCTCGCTGTAGTGTGGGCAGTGGAGCGGTTTCGACCTTACCTTGACGGCCAACCAGTCATCATCGGCAGTGACCATCAACCACTCCGCTGGCTGCTTTCCTTAAAATCACCAACAGGGAGATTAGTCCGTTGGGCTTTAAAACTCCAATCCTTCGACATTCAAATTCAGTATACGCCTGGGAAGGCGAACGTCGTGGCAGACACGCTCAGCAGACCAGTTTGCTCGACCGAATCTCGCGAAAACTGTGGTATCTGTTCAGTTATATGCGATCTGCCCACGAAATCTCCCACCCAAATCCGCCAAGAACAAATCTCGGATGTTGAGGTGGAGAAAATAATTAAAGACCTGGAAGGAACCGATGATGTCGCAGCCCAAAAGTGGTTAGAGAGGGGTTACCTTATGGACCAAGGGGTTCTTTATCGGTACAACCCGGACTCCGATAGTGAATCCCCTCAATTAGTACTACCTAAGGGCCAAGTTCCAGACATATTAAAGGAGCTTCACGATTCCCCGACAGCCGGTCATCCAGGTATAGATAGAACCTACCAGAAAGTTGCACAGCTGTATTATTTCACAGGGATGCGGAGAATAATCAGTGATTATGTCAAAGCCTGCATCCACTGCCAGCGTTATAAGGCTTCCAATGCCAAACCACCAGGTCTACTCCAGACACCAGCTATGAACCAACGTAACGAGGTGTTGGCCATAGATTTATTCGGCCCGTTACCGGAAGGAGACCAGGGGGAGCGATGGATCTTACTCGTTGAAGATACGGCAACTCGATGGACAGAATTATATGCTCTTCAAGAAGCCACAGCTGAAGCTTGTGCTCGCGTTCTCATTGAAGAGTATTTTATGCGATTCGGTTTGCCTCGCAGGATTATTTCAGACAATGGTGTACAATTTGTGTCCGCAGTTATGCGCCAGTGTATGTTGGTTTTGGGTATCAAACAAAATCTGATACCATTATATCACCCAGAGTCGAATCCTGCTGAACGGAAAAACCGCGACTTGAAAGCCATGCTCGCACAACTCGTGGAAGATGATCACACTTCATGGCCGAAGAAGTTGCCGGTGATTCGTTTCGCGCTAAATAGCGCAAAATGTCGTACTACAGGGAAGTCACCAGCCTATTTATCCTTCGGCAGAGAAATGAGATCACCCACAGAGGTCGTTCACGACCTTCGTGCCATATTAGACAAAGAAAATTTTGTCCAACAAATAACTCCCTATCTTCGGGAATTCCTTACGTCGTTATCTGCTGTCCGCGAAAGAGTGGAAATTCAGCAGGATAAGACAAAGCATTACGCTGATGCCTCGCGTCGTCTGTCCGACTCATTCCAGGTAGGTGATTTAGTCCTTCTTAAGTCGCACCTCTTGAGCAGAGGCTCAAAGGATCTTACTGCCAAATTTTTTCCACGTCGTGATGGGCCTTACCAAATTAAAGAAAAGGTCAGTCCTACAACTTATACAATCATAAACATTCAGCAGCCTGATGTCATTATAGGTAAATATCACACACAGGATCTTACCCGTTACCAAGGTAGCGATGACTCTATCCCAAAACCCGTCAATCCTAAGAGGAAACGCGGACGTCCAGCTAAGGCTGGTAGTTCACTAGTCCCGGAGCGAGGGCGTTCTCCTGGACTAGAGGGGGAGTATATAGCAAACCGCGTAGATAAGGTACCGGTTGTACGTAAGGTACCGGTTAGAATATCCCGCGGTCGCTTGCCGACACGTTACATAGAGTAACGAATGTGTAAGCTACTCTGTGACGGCAAGCGACCGTGCGCTATGTTTTTCTTTATGAGTGCTGGTTCCTTATTCAAAATTTCTTCTTTAAGATGACATAGGTTTTGTTTTGTATTAATTTTATTATTAGAGAGTATGAGAGTCTGAGAAAATATATCGACGTCGTGCACGAAATTCGTTTAATTAATTAACCCTGTGATCTCATAAAATTTAAATTCTGTAAAAGTTTTCAAACACCCCCTAGAAAGTGCTGGAGATAACAAAACAGTATTTGGACTCCATAGTTAAGTGAGTCACATCGCAAAATATACCATTGTCATAGTATCAAATGATTTTATAATTCATTTTAAATGTTCTTTTTTCAGCACTTTAGACGTTCATTGCTGGATATTTGGGAACGAAGACAGTACCAACGTGACATGAGAATAACTGGAGATCCATATGTTGTCAGTGTAAGTATCAAATATTCACTATCATAATAAGTGGTTGTTGTTCAAGTTGATTTAAATAAGACATTGGCAATTTGTTTATTCATTTTGTTGGATATGCCTTACAATAATCATATCATGTAATAAAATTTGCAAAATATTTATATTTTCTTTAAAAAATTACAAAAACCAAGCAAACACTTTGAAATCATACCTTGTTGTCATTGAGCATTGAATAATTTCATTACAAATATAATTCTATAAAATTTTCTATAAAATTGATTTTTTTTTCAGGGGTTGGAGGCTATTCCAGACGAGTAGAACCAGTTACATAAAATGTTAATAATTTGTTGCGTAATATAGATAATGTTAGATTAAAATGATTTTATTTTAGTTTTTTTTTTATTTTTATGAATAATTTGCCTTCAAACAAATAAGTGTATTAATTTAGTAGTAGTACTTAATTTTAAGCCTGAAAGACTAACAAAAATCAGACATACCACCCCATGGTAAGTAAACTAATCCATTCCTTATAAATATACAGGCTGAATTTTTCAAGTGTGCATGGATGGCCAAATCCGAAACTATGAGGAATATCGAAAAATGCTCAAAGGAGTCTCGGGGCCGATTTTGATTAAAACTAAAACTGCATCATTACATTTTTGAAAAATCAATATTCCTAGCCAGGAATCGAACCCGTTGATTTTGAAAAAAAAAAACACACCCTGTATTATTACACCATTCGATAGTGTCATTGAAAAGGATAAAATTCTGGGAAGTAATGACATACGGCAAACTTAAGGAAAATGTTTAATTTCAATAAAATTCATATTTTTAGTACCGTATCCATGGACCCGCGGTAATCTGGACTCTTTCTAATCCGGTGTATTCTGTAATCTGACACGCCTATTACTGGTGATTGTACATAAAAAATAAGTAATGCCATAAAGCAAACTTAAGTAAAGAGCTCTTTTAACAAAATATAATATAATACTTTTTTATTTTACCTAAATAAATCTTACCATTATTGGAAAAATTTGTTTCACCAGATAATAAAATATTGCATAAAAAATTGCTATCATTGTAAATTTTCTGATTTAACCAGTTGCAAAAATCAAGACGTTGTAAGTTATCTTCTGGATGTAAGTTTTGAACAATGCGTCCAGAGATGTAGCATTCTTAATTGTATTTTTTAGGACTTTACATATTGTAGCTTGTGATACTTGAATATTTTCGACTGCATCGCGGGTGGAGTTAAGGGGGAATGATTCAAAGTAGGTCAAAATAGCTAATTACCAAATCTTCATTGCGAACGGGTCTACGGATACGGTACTAAAAACATGAATTTTATTGAAATTAAACATTTTCCTTAAGTTTGCCGTATGTCATTACTTCCCAGAATTTTATCCTTTTCAATGACACTATCGAATGGTGTAATAATACAGGGTGTTTTTTTTTTTCAAAATTAACGGGTTCGATTCCTGGCTAGGAATATTGATTTTTCAAAAATGTAATGATGCAGTTTTAGTTTTAATCAAAATCAGCCCCGAGACTCCTTTGAACATTTTTTGCTATTCCTCGTAGTTTCGGATTTGGCCCTCCATGCACCTTTGGAAAAATCATCCTGTATAATCTCAAGTTTTCATGCCAGTGAGCAGTCAGATGGTCGAATGAATTGTTTATGAGTTGGGATTTGTGAGGGTTCGATTGCGCTCACTCTTTTATGGCAAAGATATGCGGCATTGAAGAACGGCGTATGTAGATAAGTGGCTTTTATATTTTAGTAGCCGATAAACGAGCAGACGCGTGACGGAAAGATCTAATATATAAAACTCAGCACGTGGCAGGGGCAGAGGCCGACCTGCCGCATTTTTAGGACACCCTTTTCATTACAGCGTGTAGGTAGCATAATCTGTGGCACTGTGATAGGATTCGAAATATAGATAGCCTGTGATTATAACAAATTGACAAGTCACATGACGACACTGACATTGGCCGTGCGATGTCGTGGTGAAGAAATGTCAACGTCAAGTCAAATGTCTTATCATTATATAAATAAGTCATATTTGTTGTTGTTTTATTTTAACCTGATTTTCATTACCGTGTGTAAATAGTTCAATATTTTTTATTAGACTATAATTTTGAGTTCATTATAGTGTGATCATTAAAATAAAATTATTATACGTGTTCAGTGTACAGAAATAAAGAAGTTGCTCAGAATGGATAGTTGTTTCATCGATGTTACTGTTGAATTTTTGGCGGTCGCATTTCATAGCATTTTATATTATGCAGCTGTTTATCCAAAAAGTATTTTTGAAAGCAGAAGAAAGTATAATGTCATTGTTTATCGTTCCACTCATCCCGAAGTTAACGCCTACATAGACTCATGTCTGAAAACTATTACAGAATGTTTAAAAGATGGACAGATGAAGCGCATAGAACTGGCAATAACAAATAATAAATACGAACCTACGATGAAATTCATATTTGATATTGATAAATGCGATAATTATGATCAAACAACTGACGCGTACTTGGTTCAAGCTGAACAGAATTTACGTGCATTTTGCCTTACCCTGGCTAGCATGCATTCTAAATTCAAAACACCAGATGATGCCAGTTTTTCTATTTACTTACACACAACAGAATCTTCGGTTGTGACTATTGCAACTAATCCTGATTTGGAAGCTTTTCCCCTAGTACCTATGGAAGATAAGTTTGAGGAATCTGATAAAATTCTACCTCTAAGAAGATTTATTGTTAGAGATCACAGTTTCGACACCTACATAGAATTACAAGATGTTCAAACTGAAACATATGATGACATGACATGATATTACAAGCTATAAGTCTGTTAGATCTAAACCCCTTTCTAACAGGAAAGGGAAGGCTGCAGGAGCTCTGGAAACGATGGGTCAAGAAAATGTTTATTGTATCTATTATAGTACACAATGTTTTAGTCAAGAGCTAATAAAATTGACCAATTTCATTTAACTTTTAAGAGAACCCTGTCTAAAGTAAGATAAACCTACCAACTGTTGGAACTGGTAAGGTAAAGTCACTAATGCTCGACACTTTAATGAAAACACTATGTTTATATGAAAATAATTATATATTTATCAAACAAAACAATCACAGTTTTTTTAGATGAATGCACTGTATCTTAGAAAATTATCTTACGTAATAAAATTTCCAATAATCAACATACTTTTAATTATTATTAATTATTTTTTTTATATTGTCTTAAGTACTAATAGATAACATCACAAAAAAAGAAAATCACCTTAAGTAGACAGTCAAATGCACTAATAGTTGACATAATATTTAATTAATGCAGTTGGAGTTTTAAGGGCATCAGAATGCTTGATATACTTAACTTGGATAATAATTACATATCCATCAACCTCTAAGGCACTATCAAATTTGTACTTAATTCTATCACCAGTTATAATCATATTTGGTACATCAAGGACTTTAATTATTTGAGATTCAGTTATAGCACTGATATCCCTATCATTTTCTTTGAATACTGTTTTAGACTCATCACATGCTACCATTGCCATAACTTCAATTTCTGTTTTAGTTACTTTTTGGACAATACAAACATATTTGTAATATCTCTTTTTGCCAGGAAACTTAACGATAACATAGTCACCTTGCTTAGTTCTACTCTCTTCCTCATTTCTTTCTTCTTCGTTTTAATCATCAGTGACTTCATCAGAAATATCATTCACGCTGTCTCCAGATTCTACCCATTCTTCTTCGGTAGTTGAGCTATTAAAGTCAGTCGTTTTAAGTTTGTTTTTTATAATATTTTTACTTTTCTTTAATAACTTCTTATTACTCTCAAGTTTTCGTGCTTTTTCAGATTCTTCTTTCTTTTTTTTCCCTTCCTCAGCTCTTCTTTTTTCTCATCCTCTAATTCAGTCTTTTTCTTCTCGTTGTTTTCATGGTATCTTTGCCATTCCAAAGATGATACAACAGATGACACTTTTCCTTTCCTTCTTACTTTTGAGTTTTGTTTAGCAGAGTTACCCTAGGTACCCCAAATTTTTTTGCCGCAGTTGACGTCGGAACTCCGTCGGAAGAATGCAGACGACATTCTTGAATAGCGGCTTCCATATCAGCCTCAGAGTAACGAAACATCTGTCCTTTTATTGGCGGCATAATTATCAGTCTGGAACAATAGAACCAATAATTGACATCATGTATACCCCAATAATAGACACCATGTCTACCTTTAGTTAAAGTGATCCAAAATTGTTGATATCTCTACAGTAATCTTTTCATTGGGAATAGAGTTCAAAATCGTACCGAACCTAACATAAGAGTTTAATATCTTGAAACACCAATGGATGACACGCCTGTCATCTATTAGATATTCATTATTTTTGGAACTAATAGTAGACATATCATAATTTGTCAGAAAAATATTAGCAAACACAAGAAAAGCATGTTTATCACTATCCCAACTTATCATTGATACATTGACAAATGAGTAAAAAGTATTTTTAAATATTAATATCGATTCAAAACTCACCTTCAAATTTCGGCGTCCTTAACATAAAAAATAAGAAAATGGGGAACGCGTGCTCACTCCGTTACATGATTGACAACGACTGACGATATTTTGAAATTTCGTTTAGAAACTGTTAGGAGTTTTTGAGAAAAATTCATAGAGGGTGCGAGGTGTCCTATGATATTGTAATAAGAGTCATTTTACTAAAATTGTTTTTAATACAAGAACATTTTTCCGTAGGTGTCATCCTTTAGGTCACTGTCTGGCATTAGTGACTTTACCTTATAGTGCGAGCGGCGACCGTCAGATCCACTACGTCATCTGATACTAAGATAAGCCCCTTGGCACATGTTCATAAAAGTGATGCTTAGTTCCGAAAAATTAGTGAAAAAAATTAGAATTGGCCGAAAGTACAAAATAAAGTACCACTTCCGGTGAAAAAAAATTAATGGCACTTACGTCATTTGATACCGAGAGGATACTTGTGGCATCAAATAGCAGTATATTGGTAGTTACAGAAAAATCTTGTCTGCCAGTTCCTGTATGGCCGAAAGTGCTCGGCAGACTGTTTCAAAGGTAACAATTCAGACCCCCCAATCTACGTTATTTGATACAAAGATGAAATAAGTTGCAAATGTTAGGTACTAGTCCTATATTGAATTATGTACCAGTCTGCTGAAGGTATTCTGGCCGAAACCCCTCCGTACTTGAATAAAAATAGGTACAGTTGTGAGGAAATCAATCACTCATGTTATTTGATATCGAGAGGATACTTGTGGCATCAAATAGCACTATATTGGTAGTTACAGAAAAACCTTTTCTGCCAGTTCCTGTATGGCCGAAAGTGCTCGGCAGACTGTTTCAAATGTAACAATTTGGATCCCCCAGTCTACGTTATTGGATACCAATATGAAATAAGTTGCAAATGTTAGGTATTAGTCCTATATTGAATTATGTACCAGTCTGCCGAAGGTATTCTGGCCGAAACCCCTCCTTGTACTTGAATAAAAATAGGTACAGTTGTGAGGAAATCAGTCACTTATGTCATTTGATATCGAGAGGATACTTGTGGCATCAAATAGCACTATATTGTTAGTTATAGAAAAATCTTGTCTACCAGTCCTTGGATGGCCGAAAGTGCTCGGCAAACTGTTTCGAAGGTAACAATTCGGATCCCCCAATCATTTATACCGATTTTGTTTCCAATGACCTATACGTACGTACAATTCACATATTTTTCTAATGAAACTGATTTCCTCACAAGTGTACCTATTTTTATTCAAGTACGGGGGGAGGGGTTTCGGCCAGAATACCTTCGGCAGACCGGTAAATAATTCAATATAGGATTAATACCTATTTAACATTTGCAACTTAGGGAACATACCAAAACCACGTGGCCCATTTTTGCCAACTTTTTACCCCCCTCGTTTTTCGTGACCATCTTTAGTATATGAGAAGACCCCTCCCTCCCACGTTTTCACGTGGTAATTCATAAATACGGTTTTCAATATTTTTTTGCAAACAGAGTTAAAAAATAATATTGTTGCTTATATTTGACGACTTGTATGGCGCAATGGTTGCTATGGTGGATCGCCGTACCAAGGGTCGGTGGTTCGATTTCCAGCGAGGCAGAAATTTGAATGATGAGTTTAAATTTCTGTTCTTGATCTTGGTGTGAGTCATCTTGTCTTTGTGTATTGTCCATACCACCCACGATATTGCTATGCTATCGTACATAACGCGAAGGTCCCGCGTTCATGGCATTGACAACCGGAAAAAGATCTTTATTGTGAAATTAAGAAGAGTACTACCAACATTTACGACGAATTTTTATCTGTAATATTGGTCGACTGAGCTGGTTGAACCAAAAAAGGTAGAAATCTGGCGTTTTATTACTTAAGAAAGTATAGGTCAAAAGTACTAATTTCTTTATTTTTGTGCTACGAAAGCTATGTATGAAAATTGAATTTTATTGCATTTCAACTAAATCTGCAGTTGGGCATTACAGTTGCTAGTGTCTTTTATATTTTAAAAACCATTTTATGGACATACTAATAGCGTTTAGCCGTATTGGGGTGGCTTAGAATACTAACCCCAATCCCACGCCGGATGGGTGTCGTAAGAGGCAACTAAATTCGGCCCACTGGTGGTAGGGCCTCTCGAGGGATTATATTGGTAATATTGATTTTAATTGTTAATTAATACCATTATTACTATTATTATTTCTCCATGGGGTTTGCCTGGATAGCTAACACCCTTGAGCATAAGTCAGCCGCCAAACGACTCGTCGTGTTCCGGCTGGGGGCTTTCTTTCTTTCTTTTTCTTCTCTCTTTCTTGGCTGGCATCGCATCAGTGATGCCTTTGATGTTGCTGATGTCCATGGGCGACAATAGCCACTTACCATCAGGTGGATAATCAGCTCGTTGGCCGGCTATTTCCCTAAAAAAGCTTTAATTGTTATCAAGTTCATCAAAGGTAATAACACTTTATATACAGTATTATATAATATACCGTATTATATAATATATGTATAACGTTCAACTGCAGATTATTTGAAATGCACTATGGTGAACAACCCTTGCACTGCACTACAAACTATCAGTTTTCAATCAGTTGACGTCCCGGTATATAGTATGCGTCAGTGTTCTCACCTGTGAACTCGAAAAGGCACGAAATTTTCCTAGAGTGACAAATACCTAAACCCACTCCCTCCCCCTTGTGACCAAGCGTGGTGTTTTGAAGACCCCCCTCCCCCCCTAAATGGGGCGCCTGGTTTTGGTATGTTCCCTTATTTGATATTTGTATCTGGTTGCGCTGGTTCGAAGGATTGATATGCTAGACCTGGGAGGGCTGGGAAGGTAGAAAATATGGAGACTCACCGAAGTTTGATGATTTCTTCTCGTTGACGCCACGTGCCGGCCGGCACTTTTATTTGTTCGATGTTAGAATTCTAGATAGGTACCTATTGTTTTGAGTGGCCACTCTCACTGACACAACACTGATCACAGGCTTATGGGTATTTTAGTGCACTAAACTTATAAACCCAGTAGTATCGGGTTATTTGCAAGGAAATGATGTTCACTATACGCCGTTTTGAAAAATACTGTCTTTGAGGTCTGTCAATCCACCAATCGCGTGCGCCGCTCGGTGAGGGGAGAGAGGGCGGGGGCGGGATAGGAAGGAATGAAACCGCGCCACAGAATTATGACAGATTAAGTAAATTTAATTATTCTACTAGGCTGTTTCCTTGTTCATTTGTTATTATTAAATGGCCTAAACATGCCCCCCAGCTTGACAGAACCCCGTTCTTTCAACATAATATTAAATTGAAGCAGAATTACGCATTTTTGTAATATCAAAGGGATTTTAAATTGTGTTAATAAATAAAATATATTAATAATAAATATTAAGTAAATAGTAAGTAAGTGGACTGTATAATATGAATTTATTGGGTTGGTAATGGGTATATCTTTACCACCGGTCTACGATATACGCCGGACTTTGTGCGTACATCTACGACCCGCACTACTCCATCCTTGCCTGGAATAACCCTATCGATAATGCCTAAAGGCCAATCCAATGGGGGACTATTCTCATTCTGAAGCAGTACAATGGTGCCCTCTTTAATTTCGGAGGAATTTTTCAACCATTTGCTACGAGACTGTAAGGTATTCAAATATTCCAGCCTCCAGCGTCGCCAAAACGATAACATAAGACTATCGACCATTTGTTTCCTGTCGATAATGCTGACACCTTCTGAAGCAGTTTCAGAGGGAAATGATCGTAGCGGAGTCAAAGTTAAAAAGTGAGCTGGAGTTAGAGCCAGTGGTTCAGACGGGTCTGAACTCAGCACGGATAAAGGTCTCGTGTTTAACACAGCTTCGATCTGAGTTAAAAGAGTAGTCATCTCTTCAACGGTAAGCAGTTGATTACCAACTACTTTTTGTAAATGCATTTTGACACTGCGGATATTACTTTCCCAAATCCCGCCAAAATGTGGACAGGAGGGCGGGTTCAGCTTCCACTCAATCGAATTAGTCGATAATTCGGAGGCTAACTCCTCGCGATAATTTTTAGACGATGTTAATTTATAAATTTCGTTGAGATACGATTTTGCGCCGATAAAATTCGTACCGCAATCCGTATAAACGTATTTAATAGGACCACGCCGAGAAATGAAACGCTTAAATGAATTTAAAAATGATTCCGTACTTAAGTCGCTAGATAGTTCAATATGTACCGCTTTAGTGACAAGGCACACAAAGAAACAAATATACGCTTTCAAACTACGTACACCACGCTTACGAAAAGGAATCACGTGCAGAGGACCCGCGTAATCTATTCCAGTGTGAAAGAACGCCTTAGCTTCTTGCACCCGGGCGGTAGGTAAATCCGCCATTATAGGGTATTCATTTTTAGGTTTATATTTAAAGCAAATATTACACAGCTGCACTCTTTTACGAACAATATTACGCGCTGACAGAATCCAATATTTTTGACGTAATAATGACATCAAAAGCTGAGGTCCAGTATGCAAGTATTTTCGATGGTAATAATCGATTATCAAATTAACAATATGATCTCGCGACGGGAGCAATATTGGATGTTGGCTATCGTAAGGCAAATCTGAATTACTTAGACGTCCGCCGACGCGAAATATACCGTTATGCAAAAAAGCTTTTAATTTTTGAAAAGCGGGAGACATAGGTTTGTTATCTTTTATTTTTGTAAATTCGTCACTAAAGTAAAAATATTGCAACTGTTTAATTATTAACAACTCGGCGTATTCTAAATGAGATAATTCAAACCTTTTAGGTAATTTCTTACAAAACCGTAAAATGTAAACCACAATTCTAATTAATTTTGTCCAAGATGAAATTCTCAAAGCGATTGACACTAGCAAAGGGAGTTCAGTCTTCTCCACTGTAACTAACACCTGCGATTTCTTTTCAGGGGCCTCATTAATGGTAGTGGGGTCGCATTTGTGCATGGGCCACTGAGACACCGGCAGTCGAGCGAAATGAGGTCCGTGAAACCAAAGTGGGTGCGACCTTAGTTGCTCAGGTGTTAAGCCACGTGACAAACAATCGGCAGGATTTTCTTTGCCAGATATAAAATAGAAATTATTAGGAGGTATTTGTTCCTGAATTTTGGCAACCCTATTAGCGACGAATGTTTGCCACCGGGACGCAGGCGCATTGATCCATGCCAGTGCCACTGTACTATCGGTAAATGCATAAACACCATTAATTTTGACGCGTTGAGAATAAGTGTCAATGACTAAACGCATTAATTTTGCCAAAATTAAATTGCCACAAAGCTCTAATCTCGCTAATGAAACGGTACGTATTGGAGCGACTCGCGATTTAGCGCATATTAAATTAATAATTAATTTATTTTCATTCGGAAAATAAATATGCAAGTAAACGACGCCACCGTAAGCCTTTTCGGAGGCATCCGCGAAACCCAGAATAGTTACTACACTCTGAGAATTGAATCCTACATGTCTGGGTATTCTAATACTTTGCAAGACAGGTAATTCAGTTTCGATTTGACGCCACAATGTTATTATATCTTGAGGCGGTTTATCATTCCAATCAATGTGATTCGCCCACAACGCCTGGATTATAACTTTTATTAATAAAGTGACCGGGGCTACGAATCCCATTAAATCCCACAATCGGGCAACAGCCGACAAAATATTACGCTTAGTATTACATTCGCATTCGCGTACGTTTACTGTGAAGGCAAATGAATCTTCGGCCGGCAACCACCGAAGACCCAATATTTTTAATGAATCATCGGGACTAAAGTCCACGTCGTTAGATACACGAGCAGACGGCGGAATATTTTTCATAACCTCCAAGGAATTACTCGAGAACTTTACTAAATCGAACCCCCCAGCATGAAACATGTCGATCAACTCGCGCGATAGTCGTATCCCTTCAGAAGAAGTCCTACAGGAGGTGGCGAGGTCGTCCATGTATAAATCGCGCTCAGCCACGGGAGCGGCGACCGGGAACCGCGCCGCTTCGTCTGCGACCAGCTGACGGACCGTTCTGATAGCGAGAAACGGGCTACTACACAAGCCAAATGGTACTCTCGTCATCTGATACAGTCGAAGCGGCTGGTCAATTCCTTTTCGGTATAAAACCATCTGAAAACGTCTATCTTCGTTCCTCACTAATATTTGTAAGTACATCTGTCGGATGTCTGCACTAATCGCAACAGGAAATAATCTAAAGTTTAGTATAATTTTAAATAAATCATTTTGTAAGTTAGGGCCGACATGTAATAAATCATTGAGTGACAACCCTGACTGACTTTTCATACTTGCGTCAAGTACCACACGTAATTTGGTGGTGCTCTTATCAAGCCGCATAACGACGTGATGTGGAATTACATATTGACAATTAAAGTCCGTATTATTATTATTTACGGGAACTAAATAGCCCTTTTCTAAATATTCGGTGAAAACTTTATGGTATTCTGAATTAGTATCTGAGTTTAATAATAATTTACGTTCCAAAGACAAATACCTACGCGTGGCAGCCTGCATGGAGTCTCCTAATTGAATAGGGTCGCCCTTGAAAGGCAGTGCAACGATGTACCGACCGTCATTATCACGCATAGTTGTCTCAGCGTAAAACTTCTCGCATTCCTGCTCATTCGGAGTAAGAATATTCGCGGATGGTACATCCTCCAATTCGAAAAACCGAGCGAGTGAGGTTTCTATTGAGCTTGTACTATCGAGTGTGCAGTAAGTATGCACATCGGTATCATGGTACACGACCGGCGCCTGACCGTATACTATAAAACCTAATAAGGTTTCTATAGCCACAGGTTCGGTAATTTTTCGGGCGATAATATTCGGCCGTATAATACGAGCGAAGAAATCCGAACCGACTAATAAGTCGATATCACTAGGTTCCGAATACGAGGTATCCGCTAGTGGAATTTCATTTAAATATTCCAACTGTTCGCTATTAATTTTAGCGGAAGGTAATTCGCTTGTGATGCGACGAGTCACCAAAGGTTCAATCGTAAAACATATCGAATTATCCAATCGAGAACGCAACGTAATTCGAGTAAAACCCTCGACGGGATTAGTATGATCACCTACACCATACACGTATTTAGTCGGAGAATGAAATAATTGTAGATTTAATTTCTTACAACATTTAACAGTTATTAGATCCCGCTGTGACGCGCTGTCGACTAGTATACGAACGACATGTACGTTCCCCGCGCTATCGATTACATTACATTGCGCGGTGCCCAAGAGGACTGTGTGACCGGACGAAACCGAACGCGCAGTCGACACGCCGTCGCAGATAATATCGCGTGAGGCGCTCGCGCTCACTTGTGACGTAGTAGCGTTGATAGCACACAATGACACGGCGGCGGGTTCTTGCGCCGCGGAAGGTTTTGCATTCGCCTGTGACGTCACAGCTTGTCCAGCTGAACTAGCTCGCTGCGTGCGCTGATCGCTCGCCGAGTTGGAACGCGGGTTCGGGTTCGACTCCGTGCGAAAATGAAGTAATGGATGGTGACTACGCAAACATGTAGTACATCTAGATTCAGAAGTACATTGACGAACTGTGTGGTCTTTACTGAGACAATTGACACAGCCATTATTTAATTTAATTAAATTATAACGCTCTGTGGGCGATAAAGAATTGAATTTCTTACATAACCGCAACTGAAAATGGTCAGCATTACCACAGCAAACGCATTTCTTTTGATCATGAATAACAAAAGTTTTAGTTACTTTATTACTATTATAATCGGGACGAGAAGCTGGAACAGATGAATAACTTTTAGAAGGACGCGATCCGCTGCTAGACTGCTTTGTACTTACGACATTATTAGCGCGTTGTAAAATATGTGATTGATTTTGAATAAATTCAATGAATGTCGACAGTTCTACTGAACAACCCTGTTGGTTATGTAATTCAAATGCCTTAACCATATTTATACCGACCTTTTTGGAACCAATATGAATTAAAATAAAATCTTCTAAGCTGTCTAATTTTAATTGTTTTAATGAATTTACTAAAGAAGAGTATTTATCAATGAATGAGTCTAAGCTATTCGAAACATTTTCGTTAACCGAAGGTAAGTTTAATAACTTCTCAAAGTATGAAGCAGCCAGCACGCGTTTATCATTGTATTTGTTCACTAATGTCTGCCAGAGAACAGAATAATTTTCTGCAGTAGGTATGAAACCTTGACAGATCGTCTGGGCCTTCCCGGTCAGTCGACCCATTAGGTATTGAATTTTTTCGATATCTGTCAAGTCTTCATTTTCATGTATAGTACTTTTGAATGTCTCATAAAATATTGGCCAGTTTTCAAGTTCACCATTAAAAGGCATTAATTCAAGCCGCGGTAGTTTCGGGCTTTGCTTTTGAGAGGCCATTTTGCTCTCAATGGTTGTCGTATTTTGCGTATTGAGACGCGACGACGAAGACAATTGCGAGTATTTAAATTTCACGCGCGCGTATAGATCTTCGAAGGAAAGCAGTGATTCGTAGTCTGGATCACCTGCGTCACCTTGCGATAACATCAAGTCATTGCGTTCGTCTAATGCACACACAAAGTCCGATCGTATGATATCAATAGTACTGGCGTTAGACAGAAATGTGTCTATTTGAGCCGCTGTATTAATGTTTAATGAACTATCGAAAGTATGTTGCATTCTAGCAAAGTAGGTATTAATTTTAGCTTGCAATCTACGCATTTTGCGTTCAAATGTTTGGTCTAGTGATTTAGAGGTAGCCATGCTAAATAAGTTAAGATTTTATACACTGAAACAGCCAAGTATTATTACGCAATTACAATATGGCGGCCGGCAAATGGTCGCAATTTAATTATTTTCAAGCTATCCACGGCCGAAGTGACCAATAAAAATGGTTGCGCTGGTTCGAAGGATTGATATGCTAGACCTGGGAGGGCTGGGAAGGTAGAAAATATGGAGACTCACCGAAGTTTGATGATTTCTTCTCGTTGACGCCACGTGCCGGCCGGCACTTTTATTTGTTCGATGTTAGAATTCTAGATAGGTACCTATTGTTTTGAGTGGCCACTCTCACTGACACAACACTGATCACAGGCTTATGGGTATTTTAGTGCACTAAACTTATAAACCCAGTAGTATCGGGTTATTTGCAAGGAAATGATGTTCACTATACGCCGTTTTGAAAAATACTGTCTTTGAGGTCTGTCAATCCACCAATCGCGTGCGCCGCTCGGTGAGGGGAGAGAGGGCGGGGGCGGGATAGGAAGGAATGAAACCGCGCCACAGAATTATGACAGATTAAGTAAATTTAATTATTCTACTAGGCTGTTTCCTTGTTCATTTGTTATTATTAAATGGCCTAAACAGTATCCAATAACGTAGACTGGGGGATCCGAATTGCTACCTTTGAAACTCTGTACAGTCTGCCGAGCACTTTTGGCCATACAATAACTGGCAGACAAGATTTTTCTGTAACTACCAATATAGTGCTATTTGATGTCACAAGTATCCTCTCGATATCAAATGACGTAAGTAACTGATTTCCTCACAACTGTACCTATTTTTATTCAAGTACGGAGGTGTTTCGGCCAGAATACCTTCGGCAGACTGGTAAATAATTCAATATAGGACTAGTACCTAACATTTGCAACTTATTTCATCTTTGTTCCAATAACGTAGACTAGGGGATCCGAATTGTTACCTTTGAAACAGTCTGGCGAGCACTTTCGGCCATACAGGAACTGGCAGACAAGATTTTTCTGTAACTACCAATATAGTGCTATTTGATGCCACAAGTATCCTCTCGATATCAAATAACATGAGTGATTGATTTCCTCACAACTGTACCTATTTTTATTCAATTACGGAGGGGTTTCGGCCAGAATACCTTCGGCAGACTGGTACATAATTCAATATAGGACTAGTACCTAACATTTGCAACTTATTTCATCTTTGTATCAAATAACGTAGATTGGGGGGGCTGAATTGTTACCTTTGAAACAGTCTGCCGAGCACTTTCGGCCATACAGGAACTGGCAGACAAGATTTTTCTGTAACTACCAATATAGTGCTATTTGATGCCACAAGTATCCTCTCGGTATCAAATGACGTAAGTGCCTGTAGTAGCATAAATAAATGTCGTTGCCCCCTGTTTATGCAACGTTCGATTGAAGTAACTGAACACGCAAAAATGCATTATATAACTAAATACAAATCACAAATTAAAAGAGTATGAAATCAAATCTTGTGTGCATCATTCGTGTGTTCCTATCATACTCACAAAACCTGAACACCGTAACTATACTAGTTACCAGGTCCATCAGAACACGCACACCCTCATATTGGTGACCTCCACAAACTCTACATTTTGGTAACCCCGACGTTTACCAGAATCACCGACGTTTACCAGCATCTTTGACGTCTACATCAAGCCCAGACCCAAAGTCGACTTCAACCTTCAACAATGCCAGTCACGTCGCACGAACCAGTACCCAGAATGTGTGGAGCGTACTACGCGTCGCCATCAAACTCTTCATCCGCCAGCACCAGCGCCACGCTACAGCAAGATCAGAAGCCAACAACATCACGGATACCAGACTACAGCCCATCCAGTTTTATAATGAACGAGCTGCTGGATAAAATAAATAAGCTGACCTTGGAAGTAGCGGAATTGCGAATGAACCATTCCAGTCCACAAAGAAGACCCTACAGACAAGGTTACAGAAGCCATTCTAACTCAAGGCGTCGACTACCCAGAGCACCTAATTCCAATGCCTACTGCTACTACCACTCCAGATTCAGAGAGAGAGCCAGTAAGTGTGAAGAACCTTGTGCATGGAAGTCACAGTCGGGAAACTCCCATTAGCGGTGACCGAGGCGGACGTCAGCGCTATATTCCCATCCAGCCGCCTATCCGTTACCGACCGAAAAAGTGGGTATCGATTCTTAGTTGACACGGGAGCCAACATCTCTGTTATACCAAGAACTAGAAAGGCTTCCCAAACGAGTGATTACAAATTATACGCCGCCAACGGGAGCGAAATAAAAACATACGGTGAAAAATTGCTCGAGTTGGATCTCGGATTACGCCGACCATACAAATGGACGTTCGTCATCGCTGACGTCAAGCAAGCAATACTGGGCGCTGATTTTCTAACAAAACACAATTTACTAGTGGATTTACGCAACCAAAAATTAATTGATGGTATTACGGGATTATTAACACCTGGCAAGCTCACCAACTGCAGTACATCCAGCATCAAGACCATCAATAACCAGTCACCATATCACGACATCATCGAGAAGTATCCCGACGTCACTAAACCGTTCTGTGCTAAAGAAACACCAAAACACAGCGTAGTTCACCAGATCATAACCGACGGACACCCAGTTCATTCAAAATGTCGACCGCTCTCCGCTGAGAAATACAAAAGAGTCAAGCAAGAAATAGAGCATATGATGGAAACTGGCATATGCCGCCCATCTAAGAGCGCTTGGTCGAGCCCCATCCACGTCACAACAAAAAAGGATGGCTCAATAAGATTATGTGGCGATTACCGCAAGTTGAACGCAATAACTAAGCCTGATCGCTACCCCATTCCACGACTCTTAGATTTCACATACCTTCTACCCAAGAAGACAATATTTTCTCGCATCGATATCAAGAGAGCGTACAACCAGATCCCCGTCGAAGAGGTGGAGAAAACCGCTGTAATTACTCCATTTGGTCTATTCGAATTTCCACGAATGCCATTTGGATTACGCAACGCCGGTCAAACTTTCATGAGATTCATCAACGACATCATGTTTGGTCTGGACTTCATATTCTGTTTCGTCGATGATATACTCATAGCTTCATCATCTGAAGAAGAGCACCGACAACACCTCGATGAAGTTTTTAAGCGACTGAACAAACACGGTATCACGGTCAACATGGATAAATGCATTTTCGGCACTCAAGAAATGGAATTTTTGGGTTACAAAATCACAACCGAAGGAATAACACCCTCTCCACAAAGAGTACAAGCGATAGACGAGTATCCATTACCCAAGACAGTCCGCGACCTAAAGCGTTTCCTTGGAATGTTGAATTTCTATCGTACCAGCATACCCTATGCCGCAAAGCACCAGTCAATATTAAACATGTACACGCGAGGAACCAAGAAACGGGACAACAGCGCTATAGAATGGACTGATGAAAGCAAGGAGGCATTCAGACAGTGCAAGGAAGGCCTGAAAAACGCCATTGTACTCTGTCCGCCATCGCCCAACGCGCCTCTATCAATCATGACAGACGCATCACAAACATGCGTCGGAGCAGTCCTACAACAAAAAGTAAATAACGAGTGGAAACCCATCGCTTTCTTCTCAAAAGCGCTATCCGATACACAACAAGGCTACAGCACCTATGACAGGGAGTTATTGGCAATCTACATGTCGATTTGCCATTTTCAAAATTACATCGAAGGTCGAGAATTGATTATATACACAGACCATAAGCCGCTGTGCTACACTTCGAAAGAAAAGCAATCCGTTTCGAAGGAAAAAATATCACCACGACGATTACGTCACTTAGACTACATAGCGCAGTTTACATCCGACATACGACACCTCCCCGGATCACAGAACCCAGTAGCGGACGCCCTGTCACGTGTATCTCAGATTGACTGTCCTAGCAACATTGATTGGAATGAGATAGCCACAACACAAGAAGTCGATGCAGAATTACCCAATTTACTATCAAAACGCAACTTAAAATGGAGAAAAATTAGTTTACCGAACAACAAAACATTATATTGTGAAGAGTCTACAAGCGACTTACGTCCTTATGTACCGAGCATATTTAGAAAACAAATATTCAGTACATTACATGACGTCACCCATCCCGGAGTACGAACAACCCGTAAATTAATACAGAAACACTACTTCTGGCCCGGAATGAACAAAGATGCAAGTACTTGGGCTAAACAATGTCTATCATGTCAGAAATCAAAAGTTCACCGACATAACATAACACCTCTGATGTCATTCCCGGAATCACAACGATTCGAGCATATACATATAGACATAGTCGGACCGCTGCCAGTATCAAATGATAACAGATACATCATCACCATAATAGATCGCTTCACGAGATGGCCCGAAGCTATTCCAGTACCCGAAGTCACAGCTACAATAGTCGCAAAAGCACTGTATGAATCCTGGATTGTAAGATTTGGATGTCCACTTAGAATAACAACAGACCAAGGCCGTCAATTTGAATCATGCCTATTTTCATCCTTGGCTAAACTAATGGGTATCAGAAGAATACGAACTACCAGTTACCACCCGCAGTCCAACGGAATGGTGGAACGATGGCACCGAGTGATGAAGACCGCGATCATAGCACGTGGGAAGTCCACAGATTGGTCTCACGAGTTACCTACTATACTGTTAGGCTTACGAACAACAATCAGGGAAGATTGTAGTTTAAGCCCTGCTCAAATGGTGTACGGTAGTAACATCAAAATCCCAGGCGTATTCTTCCAGAGTTCTAATGTCACATCTCCCGATTTATTCATGCAACGACTACAACGCACTATCAGTCAATTAAAACCCAGAGAAAGGAAATTAACATCATCGCATAATACATTTGTTTCCAAGGATATGGATACTTGCGACTACGTTTTCGTAAGAATAGACGCTGTAAGAAAGCCATTGATCGCGCCATACGAAGGCCCGTACAAAGTATTGGAAAAACATCCGAAATTCTTCAAAATTCAATTAAGCAATCGATCAGCTGTTATTTCCATTGACCGACTTAAGCCAGCATTTATTTTGCAAGAAAGCGAAGTCAATGAACACCAAAGTACCAAGTCATCAGAAACAAGAGAGCACAACTTGCATGACGCTACCGCGAATTCGACACCACGGCGCGTGACAAAATCAGGTCGCACAGTTAAGCCTGTAGTGCGATTTTCTTAATTTTAATTACCTTTTATTTTACACGTTTTACTTATTTTACTTTTTTTACAAAAATTGTTATTGATTTCACCATATTTTTTATTGCATTGTATACCTACATTTTACCTTTTACTATATGTTGTTAATTAACTTCAAATATTTTTTTTACACGGTAATTTTTTATTGTATTGTTTTTCTTTTTTAAGGGGGGGAGTATTGTAGTAGCATAAATAAATGTCGTTGCCCCCTGTTTATGCAACGTTCGATTGAAGTAACTGAACACGCAAAAATGCATTATATAACTAAATACAAATCACAAATTAAAAGAGTATGAAATCAAATCTTGTGTGCATCATTCGTGTGTTCCTATCATACTCACAAAACCTGAACACCGTAACTATACTAGTTACCAGGTCCATCAGAACACGCACACCCTCATATTGGTGACCTCCACAAGCTCCACATGCCATTAATTTTTTTTCACCGGAAGTGGTACTTTATTTTGTACTTTCGGCCAATTCAAATTTTTTTCACTAATTTTTCGGAACTAAGCATCACTTTTATGAACATGTGCCAAGGGGCTTATCTTAGTATCAGATGACGTAGTGGATCTGACGGTCGCCGCTCGCACTATTAGTACATTTGGAATTCAACTTCTCTCACAAATTATTATTTAGATATTTTGGTTATTTTTTTATACTGCTTGATGCATGATTAAATAACTTTTTTAATATAAAAAGAAGCCTCTTATTTCGAAATGAAATTTATTTGGTTAATTTATTGAGGAGATGCTACTTTTTATATAGGTAATATCTACTACTACTATACAAATACATATCCTGAAATGAAATTATAGTAGAAGACTTAAATAAGAATTAATTTAAACCATACAATAGCTTTATAAACTTTCAATGTCATAAAACACAAATAGTTCTGTTAATCCTTTGATTCCTAAACAAGGAAAATTTTGATGCAATGTATGATTGATTCTTCAATTATCCACATGAGAAGGTGGATGTCACACACTTTTAAGGCTACTATTGTTTGTAGTTAAGAATTTTACATGATATTATTATTGCACAATTTGTGCTTTCAAGTCCACATCTTTTTCCATACATATTATTATTATTTATTTATAGACGAGCCGCTAAACTGATGTGTCTAATGTCTATATCAATTGTGCTGAAAAATCATTTTTCACTACGATAGCTTCTCTGTTTTCAACCAGCTATCAAGTCGGATTATGAGTATATTCAATGGTGATGACTAATTACGTACATGAAAGTGACATGTTATTAAAAAAATTGTGCCAATTTTACTGAATCCCATCTTTCAGTTTTAGTTTAACCTTCAAACATCTTAACTTTGAATATATTTCATCCCAATCTACATAAGCACCTATTAGTTTTCTAACATTATCTCCCTTATCTTCATACTGGTTACGACCATGTAGCACTCTTATATTGTCAAATACAAGTATATTTCCAGCTTTGGTTTTCAAGCGAGCTGCAAACTTGTAACTTAGTTCATAGAATAAACTGTGGGCTTTGTACCATGGCTTCACCTTTTCTATTGTTCCAGGAAATTGACTTCCTCTTTGTGGGATAGAGAAGTTTATCCGTTCGATTTCTCCATGCTTATCCATACATATAACTGGAGATCGGTGCAACTTAAAAAACTCCTTTCCATGTTCCACTCCTACGTCTCTCCACTCTACATCTACTTCCGTTAATAGCTTGAAGTCCTCAGGATGATGTTCAGCCATGTACTTGGCAGTATAGTGGCAGTCGGACAGCAAGTTCTCTCCGCCTTCCCCTTGGGTTTGAACTAGACAGTGCAACATATTTGTTCCCGGACAATACTCATAGTACGGAAGGTCGGTATGCATTTGTAAGTTGCTGGACAAGTATGCTACATTGCTCGTATTTGCGACATGTTGGACAACAAATTTAAGACCGTAATGGGTCTTTCTAGGAAACGCGACTCGGTTCACTATGCTGTCTAGAGCGGTTTCGGAGTCTGGAGCGCCTTCTATTAAAGCAATTCCATACGTCGAAAGGTCCATGAGCCAATTATAAAGTGATTCATTTGATCCCAGTATCTGGTCGTAGTTGTGTTTACCGCACACGCGGTGAAAGTCGTCGCCATGCCAGACTGATTTAACGGGTTTGTAGATAGTTTCTGAATACATCTTCTGGTTCTCCGGAGTGAAGCTTCTGAATTTCAACCAATCGGGGTTGAAGCGAGACTGGTGTCCATCCTCCCAGACCACCTGTATGGAATATTCGTCATTCACAACATCTACCACTTTTGGGTTGAGGTCAAATTTGCTCCAGTCTAGGATCCTGCTGTGGGCGCTTGGGTGATAGCATTGTTCGCATTGACAGTTGTCTCTCAGCCACACATTTGGAAACTCAAGGATTTCATTATTAATCTGTATACTAGTAAAGTCCTCTCGTCCTTTGAAAAGCGTATTCTGAGTATGAATCTGACTACTTAGAACATTAGTAGATTTGCAAAGTCGTTTGATTATATGATTGGCACTTTTAAGTTGTCTCATCAGAGACATGTTAGAAATAACACAACAGTTCGTTAACACAACGTCAATTGTACTAATATCCAGTACCATATCTAGTACTTACTTGCTTGAATGAGATAAATGTTAGTTGACGCGGCATTGTACGATAAGCTATGTTTGTTAATTAAAATACACATAAATTATGAACACAGTAGATAATGATGGAACAATTTTGTTAACTATTTCGTGATGGTTATGTAAGATCATAATGTACCTAATTAAATGTTTGATATTTAATTCACGTTAAAATTTAAATCACGTTCGATTAAATTATACCATACCTACCTACTAGAAAATAAATACACAAACATGTGTCTTGCTCTTGAAGCAAAATTTATATGTCACATAAATATTTGCACTGACTGGAAATGAACCCTGGACTCTCCTGAAACTAAAGGTGTTGAATATATAAGCTTCTTTTTGATAATATGTGTAAATTAATAAAACTAAAAACAACAGAGGAAGAGAAAGTGTTGAGGTTAGTAGGGACGTATGATAGAATTAGACTTTTTAACTTTTTAGCAATAGACAACCATACATAGAAATAATGTGAAATAACTGAAAGTACAAAATTAAACTCATGGTAGCCCTTAGTACTACAACTACCACTCGCTTATGAGGTTTTTGGTTGAAAATAAAAACAAATATGCTTATCTTTGCTTAATCATATATTGTTCTGTAGAATATACCTTGATGCTTTTGATTTTAAACAACTTTAAAATATACAACACAAAAGCTACATTTGAAAATATCCATAGTACCCATAGTTTTGTATGAAAATTATTTACACAAGAATAATATAATTATTAAACTATGTTAATGAGAGAAAATTGTGAATGCTATTTTTATATTACAGTTCTTTAAAATAAGTATTAATTTAATGTTTTTCCTCACTAAATAACATAACAAATATACAATCTGTAATTATGTCTAGTCAACGAGCAATATCACTGCAGTGTAAGTTCTATACAGAATGAATTTTTCAAGTGTGCGTGGATGGCCAAATCCGAAACTATGAGGAAGAGCGAAAAAGCTTAAAGGAGTTTGTTAGCAACACTATCGAATGGTGTAATAATACAGGGTGAGTTTTTTTCCAAAATCAACAGGTTCAATCCTTGCCAGAAATATTGTAATAATTTTTCAAAAATCTAATAATGCATTTTTAGTTTTCATCAAAATCGGCTCTGATACTCTGACCACTCTTCGCTATTCCTCATAGCATTCGAATTTGGCCATTCACGCCCACTTGAAAAATCCACCCTGTATATTTTAATTGGAATATAACATAATGAGCATCTATAACTTATCAATCTCAATTCTCAATGTATTTAAATAAATATAATATAATATTAATAATTGTAAACAAAATAAATACAATCAAATTATAAATTACATTTCATAACTTATAGATAAAACGAGTTAAAGTTGCTATTGTGAGTGTTACTATTACTACTCCTGCTTGCTACATGAGGTTAGCGTTCCAAAGTGACCTTGATCTTATGGTAGGCGTTGGACAGGATTCCGCGGATGTTCCAGATGTGGTCGAAGCTCTCCGGCTGCGTGTTGAAGTTGCTGTCCGTCGCCTTCACCCAGATCTCCGCCTGCACACAATGTGTCCGTTACACTACCTCATGTGTGAGCGGGACGGGTAGACATTGAGCTATTTACAGGACCTTCTTGCCCGCATTTGAAAAAATAATTGTACTCCCGGTCCAAATTCAATTCGGTCAAATTAATTTTGTTATTGGATGAAGTAATATAGATACTTATGTTAACTATTCTGATCTGATGCAGCATGCATGATACTTTTTGTTTGACAAGCGAATATTAAATCTGCTATAGTTAAAGACGAGGCTGATTAAAAATGGTGCGTAAAGCGCAAAAATATAATCATAATCTTCCAGTATTTTTTGTAGCCGTAGGCATAACTCAATAAATTAAAAAAATAGTATCTCACGGTCTCCGCGTCGCCCGGCACGGGTACGCACGCGCTCCACAGCGTCCACGAGTAGTGTTCCCTTGGGGGGGCGGAGTCGCTCTGCAGCGCCGCCTCCGTCCACGAGCGCCCGCCGTCCGCGCTCACCTCCACGCGTACGATCTTCGCGCCGCCGCCCGAGTACGCATAACCTGTGGTACCGGTACTTTAGGGCACGTTTCTAGAATATGTCTGTGCTTTAATTGTTGTTTAGATAGGGCAGATAGTAGTATGAAATAATATAAAATGAATCAGCCGTTAATGTATTGTCGCACACTAACACGCGAAAGTTTCACCTTAGCACAGTTCAGAGGCCCCATCGTAAGGACCTACTCCCACTGGCGGTAGAGATTTCTTTGGGTTCTTTAAGCAGATCGGTCAGTAACTTTGGTTTTGTGGTTTGACAAAGGGAAATCTCCCTGATACGACGTTTTTAAAAATAAGGTAAAAGAATTCTTGCTTACTAAGAGCTACTATTCAATCAATGAATATTTAAATGAAAACCACTTACAATCTCACTAGTTACTTAATTATATTGTGAATTGACTAAGACATTGATCAATATTGAGTTATTATAGTTTGTTGGGATAGATTAGATTTGAATTTTATTTGTATTTAATATTAATATTACTTTTATTTGGAGATTTTATTATATGCCTATCACAGGTAGTACATGGATCTGCATTGTATATAACTATAAACTGTTATTGTACAGTCACCTGCAGAGAAAAGTAACCCACCTGTTAAAGGCAACAGAAACGTTGCTGTTCATACAATTATAAACAGATGGGTTACTTTTCTCTGCAGGTGGCTGTACCTATGATCCACAATAAATTATCTTTGACTTTGACTTTGACCCGCCTGGTGAGTCTGGTTTACGCTGGGGGTCGGCTGCGGCACCCCCACACCGAGTTAATATTACTCGGGTGTCAAACTGACAACGTCCTTCGCCACGCCGCGTCGTATCCGTTGTATACCGCCGTATGTATACGAGTATATTGACCTTCGAGCGGCACGCCCCCGGCCCGCACGCGCACGCGCTCCCCGTGGCGCGGGCGGCACGCGGCGGCGGTGACGGGCAGGCTGTACACCGGCGGCGCGCGCGCCCAGTCCGCCGTCGCCCACGTCACCGACGGCCCGAACGACCGGTAGTCCTTCCGGTGCCAGTGGGAGCCGCTCTCCTCCTCCGATACCACTATCGACTCTGAAACAATGTTGCGACGGTTCGCTTCTTCATTGGACTATACAACAACGAGTTGAGTATTTAGCGTGTATACACGCATTCAACAGATGTCGACGGAACCCCATTTAGCGGGGGTCCCTTTTGACGTTGATAAAAGCAGCTAATCCTAACCTAATCAAACGTTCCTTCCATTTGAGTTTTGTAGATTTTTTCGCCCGATTTCATTTAAACAACCTTCGGTGTTTGACTGTCCAATTAGTCTGTCCTAGATTTCACTAAAAATACATCAGTCGAACCCCGTTTACCTAAAGGCGTTTTTTTTTACATGGAATAAGTTAATGCTTGACAACGATCCCACCTGATGGTAAGTGGCGATGAAGTCTAAGATGGTGAACGCACTAAATAAATGCCTATTCACTCTTCTCTTGAAGACACCTACATTGTAGGTGGGCGGGAACACCCACGCAGGCAAGCTATTCCAGTCCTTCGCGGCACGCACTATGAAAGACGAGGCGTGTCGACTCGTTCGCAGCGGTGGGATGTCTACGACCTATCAATCCTAAGTTTCGACTATACACACACTCACCGAGCCACTTGACGCTGCGCACGGCGGGCGCGCCGGGCACTACTGCGCGCAGCGGGCGGCCGTGGTCGGGCGGCAGCGGCGCGCCGTTCATGTGCGTGGCCAGCAGCACCCGCGCCGTCGGCTCCAGCGCCATCCGCAGCGGGATCGATGTGCTGAACTGCTCGCCTGTCGCGTCTATGTCGGCGCCGCGGAGCTACACACAAACATTAAGACGATACACGTGCTGGTAAGTGGCTATCGTCGCACATGGACATCAGCAACACCAAAGACATCACTGATATGTTGCCGGCCAAGAAAAAAGAAGAACTGACTCTCAAGCCCCTAGCCGGAACACGTCGACTATCTTTCGTTCTTTTTCTTCTCTCTTTCTTGGCTGGAAATACATCGTTGATGCCTTTGGTGTTGCTGATGTCCATGGGCGACGATAGCCACTTACCATCAGGTGGATTTTCAGCTCGTTTGCCAGCTATTTCCATAAAAGAAAAACAAAAAAAGCAAGAGGGTAGTAGCTGTGGTAACTATTAAAATTAGTGTTATCAATTTAATCCCTCCGAGAGGCCCTACCCAAGGGGGTCACCTTAATATAGTTATTATACGTACAATGACATGTTTCCTGTCGATATCGGGGTCGTCGTCGCGCACGCCGCACGCCAGCAGCACGTCGCGCAGCAGCACGCCGCGCCACGCCGCGTTGCCCACCGCGCCGCCCGCCCAGCCCAGGCCCTTCACCTCCTTCACCTGACACACCGCCACGGCTCATTATACACTGGTCGCTGGACGACGCGGTCACACCTTTATAATGCAACAGCTGCTACACTGCACTTGTATGTTTTGAAGTTTGGACGTTACTCACACGCGCTCATGGAAGTATAGATGTATATATAGACATACATAACGTGTCGTCCTATGTTTACTATACTTACTATAAATTAATCATGTATGTAATAGTGTTCTGAATAGAAGTATTAAAAAAACGGAATGCTCATGCTGAAAAAAGTCTTGTTAGCAATGATGTTTATTAAAGATACGTTATGCCCTTACAAATCAAACGAAAAATCTGTTCCGAAAACACCCACGTTTATTGTTTGTTTCGGTACACCAATCAGCGCTTGTTAAATTATGTAAAAGGGATAGCATTACTAAAACCATAATAGTGAAAAAGACAGCTAGTGTTTGTCGCTCGCGTCACAAGTACCTTACGTTCGACTGGCGCCAAGCTGGCGCGCTGTCATGCCGCTATACTTATTTTGTTAGAGAATTATTGAAATGAAATAAAATGCAATAAATCATGATTCCTTACTTGTGGTATGTTATTCCATGAATTTTATTTTTTTTTACGTAAGTAATTAGTGCATTTACGCATAACACACGAAGGCATTTTAACGCTGTATGTCAAATCTCCAGCACTTCTGACAAAAATAAAAGCGTGCGTATCCACAGAGTATTGAGAGAGCGACTGCGAGTAATGCGAGCAAGCGTGGTCAATTGACTACTCTTTCGCTCTTCGCCGTCGGCGCGCTAGTAACCCATCTACCTCTTTTATACATATAATATCATTGCTTGTTAGCATGAGGTTTGACAAGTAAGCAATGGCTCACACGAGCACGGATTTATCAATTTCGGACGACATCAGTTATTCTCATGCTGGCCATACACGATCTTGTACGATCTTGTTGATATGTACTTGTCAAGTTTGCAGCGGACTTGACGCGGCATCCAGTAAACTTGACAGTGTATGGCCACGGTATGGTTATCTGGCCATATAGCTAGTTTTGCATGAGATCATGCAAACTAGATGTCGCATCAAGTCAAACTGCAAACCAGCTTTACAACACCCAAATGGGATACCTACAACTAAAATTAGCACATCCTCGTGTGTTGTGTATGTGTGTGTGTGGGGGGGGGGTGCATGTGTGTGTGTGTGTGTGTGTGTGTGGATACCTGGTTCATCTCACTGCGCCTGTTTCCGGCGCACATGAGCGCGGCCCGCACGGTGGTCTGCGGGAACCGGCGCAGCTCGTCTAACGAGAGCCGCGTGGTGCTGGCCCTGCCCCCCCTACCCGCCCCGCCGACGACCTCCACCCGCAGCGAGTGCGAGCGCGCGTCCAGCTCTGGAACAGGCATGTGTTGACGCACGTAAAATAATTCGCTGAAAACAAAACGCCAAGCTGTAGAGGGGAGGATCAGTCGGTGGGGCGGGTTGTGAAATAAGTTGATCAGAAAAAAGTTTCCTGTCGCAACTAAGAATAAGTCAGCGATACTACGAGTACATTTACAAATTACTTGTGTAGCAGGGATGTCGCAGATTACATTTTCCGACCATAAATAAGCTTCAATAGAATATCGTCATTTATACGTCATTGGGCGTATCAGTCATTAACGCCCCAACTCAGAGTCACTAACGGGTACTTAAATCACCCCTTAGTACAGAATTATTATGGTGATTTTTTACTAAGGAGCGATTAAAGTAACCGTTAGTGACTCTGAGTTGGAGTGTAATGGTCGTAGCACACATATCAACTCGGAAAGGGATCGGCACCGGATCGCCTCGCCGTCAACCTAACGTAAGCTCGGCTACGGCTAGGCGACGCCGCGCTTACGGCTAGGCGACGCCGCGCTTACGGCTCGCCGGCCGCTGGTTGACGGAATGAATGACAGCAGTTTGCCGACGCAGCGGTAGCCGCGGCGTAGGCGTGCACGAGGAAACGGAAAGTCGAAGGATAGCGTACGGTGAGACGTAAGCGCGGGTACGGCAAGTCGTCCACGCACCGTACCGCGGTTCGTGAGCTTGTCTCGAGGCGAGGCGATTACGTTACGAATCCGATAAGTGTGCTTTACAGTAGGGAGTTTCATACAAAGAATACTGACATGCAAGAGTTGATACGTTTACGTTCCGTTTACGAGTTGATATGTGTGCTACGACCATAATAGTACTGCATTTGATTGATAAAATATATTATTTACAAGTACCATTTCCCCACTGTAGACCATAGTCTCTCCCCACATTTCAAAAGGCTTGTAGAGTACTCTATTGTACCTAGTGCTACAGTGTGCATAAGTGACTAATCTAAAACTAACAGTTCTAATCAAAGGTTTTAATTGTATAAATGCCATGGACAACTTAAGAACTTGAGACTGATAGAATAATATGCGCTCCAAGGTATTCAATTAAATTTTTGGTCTTCTTTTCCCCGTTTTTGTTGTTATTATACAAAAACTAAAGATTGTGTCGTAAGTCACAATGTACTTACTTGGGCGTGTCGAAGTGTGCAATGAGGTACTCCGGCGGAGTCTCCGCGTTGAATGGCCGCGCCGTCTTGACCACGAGCCGCTTGTCCCGGTAGGGCTCTTTCACCCACATTTCCTCGTCGCTGTGGTCCACCACGTCGTCATCGTGGAGGTTCCCTGATTCAAGGGAACATATTTGGTATTTGAGGTATTTCACTGATGAGTAAGAAATAAAGCTTGATGTGCTGGTAGGGTGTACCCTTACAACCCTCACACTGAATAACAAATAACTATATCAGTTATACATAGTGAGTCATTTGTTTCTGTCTATTGAACACCACAGATCAACAATACACAACTCATATATGTACTTGTAAATGTGGCGACGTCTTTTGACGATTTGGTACACAATATTTATCAAGAGTAAGAATATTGTTGTAGTTGTAGCTTAATTAAATCACTCACCGATCCTGTGACTCTCCAGCAGCTGATATATTTCATTTGTCTTGTGCATGCCGTATACATTCCAGAAGGGTTCTATGCTGAGGCCGGCTGCGTTCAGGATCTGTTCCCCACCGGGGTGCGACGGCAAGAACGACGTCACATCGTACACACCGTGCTTGTATGTCACCCAGAAGCTGCTTCTGCAGAGTTAAAGTTTTATGTATAATAGCTTCTAAGTAGGTCTTTAAAAACCTGCAAAATGAAAGAATCAATGGTGAATCTCAGACAGGGAGTTTATTAGCTATCGCTGTATCAGCAGCAGTATCAATGATACAGGGCTCCCAGGTTACAGGAACCCCCAGTGCCAGCCATGGGCTTGTGTGTCACTTTTGAAAGTTTGAGTTAAGGGTGCTGAAACCTATTCTAACCTAATCAAGAGCTAAGGTAGGACCCTTACCTGTGTAAGTTTATTTGGAATGGAGGCCCCTCAAGGCTACGCCACTTGATGCTATTATAGTAAGAAGCTTGGTCAATTTGGCTTGAAATTCAATATATTTTTTGCATTTTTATTTTTTGCACTGCTTCAGAGAAGTGTTCTATAATAGAGTTATAGGAATGACAAATGAAGTTCTTTCTCACATCTTAAATCTATACCCATAAGTTATACTTACGTATCATTGTGCTTGCTGACCTCCTCAGCTCTGAATGTAGGTAGGTCTGGCCTTTTGGCACCGGCCTCCATAGCACTGTCTGTTTTCTGCTTAGCTGGTGGAATGTCTTTTTTATCTGCAAAATATTAGCAATGTGGATTAGTTAACATTATACTACACATCTGCACAATATTTTTATTAAGCACTTAGTAATATCTCAGAGAATACATTAACATAATTAACATTTGAAACAGCATTATGATATTATACCTGATATATTAGATCCAATAAGAACAGCACTAAACAGCGCACAGGAAGTATATTTCCCATAGCGCTGGTGGTCATATCCTCCATATTTACTATAGTCTCTGTGAGCTACCACCAGTGGTAAAGTATTAAATGTCCTTTTTCGTACGACTGTTCTGAAAATAAGCACATAACCACAAATATTTTATGCAGCCATATAATGTTTAGTAAGTAGTTAGCCATTTAAGTGTAATGAATGCATATCATTATAAACTTATTTGCTGAGAACATAATAACTGTTAAGCCGGCCATACCCGATCAAGTGTACTTGTCAAGTCTGCAGGTTGACTTGATGCGGCATCCAGATTGGCCAGATAGCCATACTGTGGCCTTACACCATCAAGTTTACTGAATGCCGAGTCAAGTTCACTGCAAACTTCACAAGTATACTTGATCACGTATGGCTGCCATTACAGTACATATAAAACTAATATTATTAGTCTTGGGTGTTAGTGCTCAAGCAGAAACACCAATGCAAGTTACTGCAGTTCTTTGAAGTGATGTTTAAAAAAATATAGTGCAGTTGACATTCTGTACTCATTTGTTCTGTGTCTGAAGGTGCCACTTAAGAACACCAACACAATTTAATTCCATATAATACAGCAAGCCTGATTTTTAGTACAAACACAAGCAATTATTGGTCTCAATCAATTTGTTGCCAACAATCAGCCTCACCACATGTACCTACTTGTTAATAATTTCCATATTTACTAAAAAAATGTGAGAAGCTGGTTGAATGGTTTGATAATACGGCACGTAATGAGACTATTTTCTACTTCTATTTTAAACAAGCCACTTACCGCATCATCAAATTCCTTAGTAACATTTTGGAAACAGCAGTAATTTCTTTAAATTTTGGAAATAGCAGTAATTTCTTCAAAGGACGATAAACGAACACGTGATGTGTCGGTTTAAAAACAAATGATTTATTGACTAAAATCTACGTAACCTTGATCGCTGTTTATCTTATCGCTAAAGTAATTTGTAAATAATATCAATCTAAAGTCTGTTTACACTTTATAAAAGGCATGTAGTTTGCACTTAAACCCTTTAAAAAGGGCTAAGGGGTATAAATGATGATCTATCACGTACCTACTACAATGTTATAATGGAATATGATAGATAATTAGATTAATTTGGGTCTATTTTAAAAAATACTTTAAATTATTAAAATAGCCATTGAAATTTTTACTTCTACAGCTGTCAATTTGTCATTAATTAATGACATACCAGAATTGAAGACTGAAGTTGTCACTTGTCACGTCACATTGACTTGATTTTTGATCTGTAACAGATTATATATTTAAAAAGTTTATCAGATAAATTGTTATATAGGTATACGAGTATAGAGTCTTTGCGACTTCCCATACTTTTCGTATATTTTCTTTTCGAAATGAATGGGTCCCTTCATTGCTCCATCCAAATACATAATACATACAACTCAATTTTTACCACGCTTGGAACAATTTGTCAAAATATTTTGTTTAGGATTATGTGCTTATAACAATGGCTTTTAAGTTATATTTTACATAAGGCCCCATATAATTATATTACATTATAAATTATTTCAATTAATAAAATTAATATATTAATTACCTAAATAATAATTACTTTTCGTAGTTCTTAAGCGATTGTTATACCTAAGCACATAAAAAATTGAATATCACGCCCGATACGTTGGTAATGATATTGGATTAGTAATGTAATATGTGGGGCCTTATGTAAAAATATGTTTACCTACAGTTACTATAAAAGCAGTTTCTGTAATAAAAAAATTATAAAAATATGTAGTAAAAGTAAATTAAATTTTTTTCAATCGAAACTTCGCTCCTTATGGATTTCATGAATTCACCCTGGTGCTGCACTCTGGCACCGAAACTTTGCAGTATTTCCTATTTTGTAGCTTCACTTCCAATGTTGTTAAAGTAAATCGAACATGAATGATTCGTTAGTTAATATTTTTATGGTTGTAATTATTTATCTATTCTTGTTATTTAATAGTTGATTCTGAAAATGTTGACTGATAATTAGATTTTTCACTAAATATCCTTTTCATAAAATCGATAATTTTGTAATAAAAATCAATACTTAGCTGAAGTTGTTCATTCGAATAAGCTAATTGTTAATTTTTAAAACCACGGAATTTTAAAACACATTCTAATTGTAGCTTTTTATTATTCTTTTTAATTAATCAGGCAAAAATCTAGTGTTTTTTGGAAGTATTATGGTTTCTGTAATAAATAATGTAGCTGGCCCAATTTTGGCGATCTCCTTTAGCACACAGGTAGGCCATTAGTCTGAAATAAGACAAATTTAAGGGTATGTATAATATTATTATCCCGGAAAGCGCGCGCAAAGCCGAGAGCAGAGCGCTAGTTTGCCAATAAACAAATCCCTTGAAACCCTTTGCTGTCGCTATGAGCGGGGACGGAGACACAAAGCAATCCATCATGTGTGCAAAGCTGCGTCATGGTATCATATCGATATAAGCAATATGATGTTGTGAGGACAAAAATTGAGGCGTCATTGTGCACTTAACCAGTGTTATTGGTCATGTTGTCCAGTTTGTACTGTGAAGCAATTAAGCATCCAATTAATCCAATCCATAACTCCAAAAGGTTGTCCTGTAGTAGGTACCTATCAGTTAAGCTATGCGTTAGTTCACACATACGTATATGACCAAACAAAACATTGTATTGGGAAAGCTTCATCTAGTTTGAAAACCCGGGCAAGTGCGTGTCAGACCACGCGCAATGTAGGGTTCCAAAGTTGTAAGTTTACCGACTATTACTCCATAACTAGGTACTTATGCAGCCGTGATAATTTTTCTTGTAAATTCCTCATTTAACCTATTTTTGTGAATTTTTTCGCTAGTCCAACTTTATTTTGCTTGCCGGGGGCGGGTGAGACAATTTACTGTAGCCAAAATTAGCAAATAAAAGCAAATATTTCGCAAACAGCCCTCTAAATCGAAAAATGGTCTGAGCAAACCCGTAATATTGTTGAGAGACCTTTTCAACGATACGCCACACTACGGGGTAGACGAAGAAAAAAAATTCATACCCAGGTTTTATGGTCTGTAGCGTACTTATCTGAGGTACGCTTAAAAATATTTTTCAATATTTTATTCTACGATTTTGAAGTTTTAGTAAATATGTAACAAGCCAAATTACAGCTTTCTAGCACTAAGGGTCTCGGCACTATTCTGCCAGCGAAACGGTTGGAGTTGGACATGTGAAAAATTCACAAAAATAGGTTATGATGCATTTACAAGGAAAACTATCACGAATAGTTTAGCTTAGGTAATTAATTAGTATTAGTACCCTATACTGCGCGTTGGCCTGACACGCACTTAGTTGTTTTTTATTTGTCTGAGTGATACCTACATATAAAACGTGCATAATAACTACTTTAAGTATAACTACAAATATACCTATTTTACATACCTATTTACAAAACTGTCTTAGAAAGTAAAGTCTCACGGCTTGAATTTTGTTAATATGCAGCCCACTTTTCCCTTCTCTATCTTTTTCTGTTTAGAAAAGATCTATATGCTGTTTTTTTTCTTCATTTTTGAAAGCACGACATGTCTATAGAAAGCGAATAGTTCTACTTTTTTGTGGCATCCCAAGGGAATCACATCACTTACAGTTATGAATACGGAAACTGGGAAACAGGTTCCCGCGTATCTTCAATCTTTTAAGCTGGCATTTAAGCGTGCGGCAGCATTTCATCTTTCACACACAGTGCAGCAGAGCTTAGAAAGATGAAATGACACTGTGTCAAAAGTGACACAGTGCAGCCTGCACTGTGTCACCACAGAGTACTTAATCACTGCTGTGTCACTTTTGAACAGTTGTTGAGACCCTGTGTTGAGACCCCTTAAGTGTCCCTTAGGACCTCGCATGGCTTTATGGATCTAGCTTGAGTACGAGTCGTAAATTAAATTTAAGTTTGAAACAAAATATTCGAAACAAACGCTCATGCTTTCACACCCCGTGGGAGGATTATATCCGACAAGCCTCATTAGCGTAGAAAGGTCTATGACCTTCAGTGAGACATTGACGCATTACGCTTGACTCCAAAAGTGATTGTAGGTCGTTGATCAATTCTTTGACTTGAGGCACTCCAAGTCCAACCAGCCCTGAGCCTTCTGAATCCAGCGGATGTGAGCTGTCTTCTTGTCCGTCCTTCGTAGGTACTTGTTTTTGTTTTGTTTATGGGATGAGCTGATCAATGAGCAAAAAAGCCATCTGACTGTCAGACTGGCAGGCTCACGAAAAGATAATAAATCCTTACGCGAAGCCCTACCAACTCCTACCACGCAGGCCCTACCAAGCTGCTGGCTTTACGACACCCTCTTCTGCCAGCAAAGGATTGATATCAGTAGGTACAGCAGGCTGCTCCAATGCGGCTAAACCTTTGAACTTTATCAAATAACAAACAAGGTAAATCTACTTTTCTCGATACTACTAACTAAATAAACAACAAATTCATACGAAATATGTGCTCTTATTATTACAATATTAGTAGGGTTATTTATAATGGATATCTCACTGCAATTGATAAGAAACGAACCTATACTTTTTCTCTCAATTTCTAACGGACACTGACAAGAGTATCCATCATACTCTCTCGCTAACAAATATCTTGTGAGACCACTTCCAGGCTCAGAACACGCCATTTCACACCGTTTACTCAGCTCAATGGGTGTGTTAATACCGGCTACATTTTTTACGTGTTTGTAAAATGGCTCACTGTCTACATTAATAAACTGAGAAAAACTGTAATAAACTTTACTATTAGGTACTACTTTTCTTTACACTAAATTTTTGATATTTTTTTTTACTTTTATCGAAAGTTTACTGTAAAGAAATGTCTAAGTACCTACCTTTAAATACGATTCAATTGTTTTCTTATATGACTCCCTCATAATATTATTCGTGTTCCTAATTCACAAAAATTGTATAATCTGTGTTGTCAGTAAGTCAGACAGAAGAAAAGGTTTTGATGTGATGTCAATACCTTTAACGCAGTGAATTTAGCAATGTTTTTATTCTTCAAAAACGGCATCAAGTATCAGGAGTTGAAAAAAAAAGAAATATTACACTGCTCTAAGTCTCAGGCCTAATGGACGGCCGTACTCTGCGAGGTCACTAAACCAGCGTTTTTAGGGTTCAGTAGTCAAAACTAAATATTACAAATTATTTTTAGTGTACCCTTCGCGGTAATATTTAGCCTTAGATGGAGTTTCCCACCCACTTAGGGCTGCACTCTCAAGAAACCCGACTCTGAGGAGAGTCTCTTTCGCGGACGCGCTCCGTCGATACGGGCCTGGCATCCTGTACGGGAAAACGGCCCCGTTCAAGACGAACTTGGAAGTTCGTACGATACGATCCTGTAGGATCTTCTTGAAATGGGCAGTTTTCCCGTAGAGGGTGCCAGGCCCGTATCGACGGAGCGCGTCCTCGGGAGGGACTCTCCTCAGAGTCGGGTTGCTTGAGAGTGCAGCCCTAAGTGGGTGGTAAACTCCATCTAAGGCTAAATATTATGGCTAATATAGGTAAAGTGGGGACGAATTGGAACGAAGTTCCTTATCGCGCGTTGTGAAAGGGGGCTAGACGGAAAAATACGACACTTTTTGATTCTTACGAATGACGACACTTTTTTTGAAGTGATTCAGAGAGTTTTACAGAGATGGCGCTACTAGCGTGATTCAGAAAGTTGTACAGAGATGGCGCTTAATACTTAAATACTTAAATCGAAACTTACACAATACTTAAATCGAAAGGAACTTCGTTCCATCCGGGTGTCCCTTAACACCTCTCATGTTTTTTTTTCTCGTGTGGGTTATCATTGAAAAGGTCCTTCATTCAAATATAATTGGGTGTGCAAATACCATTTTTCGATTTAGTGGACAGTTTGCGAAATATTCGGATTCAAAGTGCTAATTTTGGTTAGAGTCAAGTGCGGGGAATACTTCTCTATCTCTTGCGTCTGCTAATAAGTATTTTTGAAAAAATAAATTGATCAAAATAAAGTAAATTCAAAAAAGTTACACTCACTCATCACATCACTCATGCAGCTTTAACGTATTTCTTTTAAGGATTTGTTCAACAACTTAATTAAATCGCCGATTTCAAGGCTCTACCGTCGAGAGCTACCCGTTGATCCCATTCCCCTCACGTACGCACTTCGCCGTCCCCTTATATTTTTATTGACCGCCTCAGCTGTGCAAAACGGTCGACATTGAAAAACAAGACTACATAATAATATATTATAATGAAATAATGTATTGAGTCGTAGCACTCGTAGCTCGTAGCTCGTAGCACTGTGGTGCTACGCTATTGGTGCGTGGTTGGACGTTGGATCCTTGGATCATGTTGGATGAGTGATTGAAATGAAATGATTATTTTACGAAGTTGGTTATAGTAAACACTTTTCGAAAGACATACCTACGTATTCTACACCATCGCTTATTATACACTTCGCACCGTGAGTTGTCTTGGGATAGGATGCGGCAAGAAACTGCCGAACTGAAATACTTATGAATATCAGTATGTAATCTATACTCTATACTAATATTATAAATGCGAAAGTAACTCTGTCTGCTACTCAATAACGCCTAAATCACTGAACCGATTTTGATGAAATTTGGTACAGATATAGAATTGAGCTCGGGAATGAACATAGGATACTTTTTATCCCGGAAAATAGACGTGTTCCTGAGGGATAACTATTCCACGCCAAAACCACTGAACCGATTTTGATGAAATTTGGTACAGATATAGAATTGAGCTCGGGAAAGGACATAGGATACTTTTTATCCCGGAAAATAGACCTGTTCCTGAGGGATAACTCTTTCAAGCCACTAAACCGATTTTGATGAAATTTGGTACAGATATAGAATTGAGCTCGGGAAAGGACATAGGATATTTTTTATCCCGGAAAATAGACCTGTTCCTGAGGGATAACTCTTTCAAGCCACTAAACCGATTTTGATAAAATTTGGTATAGATATAGAATTGAGCTCGGAAATGGACATAGGATACTTTTCATCCCGGTAAATAGACCTGTTCCTGAGGGATAACTCTTTCAAGCCACTAAACCGATTTTGATGAAATTTGGTACAGATATAGAATTGAGCTCGGGAAAGGACATAGGATACTTTTTATCCCGGAAAATAGACCTGTTCCTGAGGGATAACTCTTTCAAGCCACTAAACCGATTTTGATGAAATTTGGTACAGATATAGAATTGAGCTCGGGAAAGGACATAGGATATTTTTTATCCCGGAAAATAGACCTGTTCCTGAGGGATAACTCTTTCAAGCCACTAAACCGATTTTGATGAAATTTGGTATAGATATAGAATTGAGCTCGGGAAAGGATATAGGACAGTTTTTATCCCGGAAAATAGACCTGTTCCTGAGGGATAACTCTTTCAAGCCACTAAACCGATTTTGATGAAATTTGGTACAGATATAGAATTGAGCTCGGGAATGGACATAGGATACTTTTTATCCCGGAAAATAGACCTGTTCCTGAGGGATAACTCTTTCAAGCCACTGAACCGATTTTGATGAAATTTGGTACAGATATAGAATTGAGCTCGAGAAAGGACATAGGATACTTTTTATCCCGGAAAATAGACCTGTTCCTGAGGGATAACTCTTTTAAGCCACTTAACCGATTTTGATAAAATTTAGTACAGATATAGAATTGAGCTCGGGAAAGGACATAGGACACTTTTTATCCCGGAAAATAGACCTGTTCCTGAGGCATAACTCTTTCAAGCCACTAAATCGATTTTGATGAAATTTGGTACAGATATAGAATTGAGCTCGGGAAAGGACATAGGATACTTTTTATCCCGGAAAATAGACCTGTTCCTGAGGGATAACTCTTTCAAGCCACTAAACCGATTTCGATGAAATTTAGTACAGATATAGAATTGAGCTCGGGAAAGGACATAGGATACTTTTTATCCCGGAAAACAGACCTGTTCCTGAGGGATAAGGTCAAATTTTGTTATACGTAGTTGATAGATTCGTTATATTTTATGAAGCGATTTTTATGACCCTTTTTAGGGTTCCGAAGTCAAAACAGAATTCTCATAGTTTCATCATGCCCGTCCGTCCGTCCGTCCATCCGTCCGTCCGTAGCATAGCGCAGAGGCCCTTAGTGCTAGAAAGCTGTAATTTAGCAAGGATATACATGTTTATTTAAACTTCTGGTAGAATAACATTTTTAAAAATATGTATGTTTTTAGTTTTTATTGCGAAATATTCGTAAGTGTTAGACACGTAAAAAAATTCATGGCAATAGCATCAAAAGGAAAACTATCATGGCTATATTATTAGCATACGTAGTTATTGACTTCTATAAACTTAGAACTTCGAAACCCTATATTACCAGTGACCTGACATGCTATTAGCCGGTTTTTAACCAACTTCAAAAAAGTAGTAGGTTCTCAGTTCGACTGTTTTAAACAAAAATTAACTTTAACATAATTTGAAAAATCAATCTTTAAAGGGTTAATTCAGGAAATGTTTATACGAAACTCCGTCATTTTTAGGGTTCTGAAGTAAAATCGGAACCCTAATAGCTTCGTCATGTCCGTCCGTCAGTCTGTCCGTCTATCCAAAGCAAAGCGCCGAGAACCTTAGTGCTAGAAAGCTATAATTTGGCATGGATATACATATTTATTAAAACTCCAAAATCGTAGAATAAACTAGTGAAAAATTTTTTTTTTCGTGGTACCTCCACTACAGGTACGTGAGCATTATTTTTTTATTCATCCCTATAGTGTGGGGTATCGTTGAAAAGTTTTTTCAAAAATATTATTCTTTTGAGACCATTTTTGGATGTAGAGTTCCGTTTGCGAAATATTTGGCTTGAAAGTGCTAATTTTGGGTACCCAAGTCAAGTCAAGTGTCCCCCCTAACGGCTAAACGGTTGGAGTTGGACAAGTGAAAACATTATCAAAAATAGGTTATACGATGGATTTATAAGGAAAACTATCAAGGTTATGTTAACATACGTATCGTAGTTAATGAGTAATAGTCAATAAACTTACTACTTTGGAACCCAATATTGCACGTGGCCTGACACGCATTTGCCCGGTTTTTTAAGGTAAAACTGTGAAAGTTGGTAGTTAGAGTATGTAATCTTACATAAAACAAAAATAACTGTAACATGATTGTTTGGTAATACATTCCCTAAGGGCTAAAACTAGAGGTTGTAAGCTTAGAGTATGTTTGGAGTAAGAAGTTGTAAAACGAACAGATGAGTCACCTCTTGGTAAGTGGTCACTATCGCCAATGTACATTAGCAACGCTAAAGGAATCACTGATTTGCTGCTGCCCAAAAAGAAAAGAAAGATATTTTTTTTGTGTATTCTGTAAAATTACAATGTAAATTTAAAATTCAAAAACTCTCAGGCCCTGACTTAAACCTCTAAATTCTAAAAAGTTCAATTATTTTGGGACCTTTTCTATGGGTGGGTCATTAATGGCTCACTACTGAACACTCACTCTTGAGGACGCCTAGAGCATACTCCACCACTTTGCTCCAGTGTGGATTGATGGAGGGATTAGAAATCAACCCAAGTGTCGGAAGTCATTACGCCGGGCGAGGACCTTCAATATGTCATAACGACTGTTACCTTACGACAACAACCGGGACCGACAGCCTTACGTGCCCACCGAAGCTCGGAGAGCTCAAGAATTTTTTGCCACTAGCGGTCACCTATAAAACTACCGACCGCGCTCGCTATTGTTTAACTTCATCGATTACTATAAGAACCGACACAAGCCGCTGCGCCCGGGCTATGAATTCTTCTCCCGATGGGTAATTAATGGGTTCTAAGAACATGTCACTTTTGCTGTAATTTTGGTGAAGAGTTTAGTATCTTGCTGACTACCAATCACGCTACAATATCAGATCGTAGTTATCATTTCATTATCAACACTAAAGATTTGTTTAATATTTTACTCATTTACATAACACGATATATGTACCTACTAAGTATAGGTGTTTTAGCTTCAACCCATAATGGACTATTACAAGGCACGGGTCTCCTCTCTTCATAGTATGGACAAGTTTGCTGTCAATTTATGAAAAACATGTTTTATAATGAAGGGATCTTTATTTTAGGCGTACGAAGTCGCGGGTAACAGCTAGTTGACTAATATAGCCTACAAGATCAGTTGCCATGATTGAACATTGAACTATGAGTACTTTAGTACATTAACTTCAATCCTCTGAAGTGAATCCCTACAAGATGTAGCTACCTTAGCAATTTCAACTATTTTGTCATAATAATATATTGAAATAGTCCCCAAACGGGGAGACGAGGCAACTGATGGAACTTCAATTCAGTGGTTAACATCGCCACTTGCTCAGGTGGCTTGTATCGACTATTAAGTTGAAAACAATCGAGTAGGTACTATATCTGAAGTCCAGAGTCTGAACTGTTATTTCGTAAAAAAAAGTCTACTGTGACGCCAATTGATGGTAAAATATATATAAAGTAATAAATTCCAATTATGGCACCGCGGTGGGCAGGTTATCGTTAATAGGACAGTTAGGATCTATAAATCATGCAGTCCTACAGCTACATTTTATGCTGAGGAATATCATAATGCCCACCCTTGTAGGTACCGAAGGCTTTAAGGGAGCGGTAGGACTGGCAAAAAAAATAAGGCCTAACTGTTATAGGAGTAAGCACGACAACAGCCGTATAAACGAACCCACGAAAACAAAATGTTTGACGATGGGAAACAATATGTGTAGATACAATACAATAACGTATATTTAGTGTTCACGTATTAATTTATTAATAATAATAATTAATTCAATCCACTGTAGTCCACTGTAGTGTGTAGTAGTGGTCATATTATGTCCAAAAGACCGCCCAACTCAGAGTCACGAATGGTGACTTTAATCGCTCCTTAGTAAAGATTCAACATACAAATTTTGTACTAAGTCTTAATTAAGTCATCCACTTAATTATACCTGTCCATATGTCCTGTTCAGATAGTAAGACAGACATATTTCACTACTAGCTGTTACCCGCGACTTCGTACGCCTAAAATAAAGATCCCTTCATTATAAAACATGTTTTTCATAAATTGACAGCAAACTTGTCCATACTATGAAGAGAGGAGACCCGTGCCTTGTAATAGTCCATTATGGGTTGAAGCTAAAACACCTATACTTAGTAGGTACATATATCGTGTTATGTAAATGAGTAAAATATTAAACAAATCTTTAGTGTTGATAATGAAATGATAACTACGATCTGATATTGTAGCGTGATTGGTAGTCAGCAAGATACTAAACTCTTCACCAAAATTACAGCAAAAGTGACATGTTCTTAGAACCCATTAATTACCCATCGGGAGAAGAATTCATAGCCCGGGCGCAGCGGCTTGTGTCGGTTCTTATAGTAATCGATGAAGTTAAACAATAGCGAGCGCGGTCGGTAGTTTTATAGGTGACCGCTAGTGGCAAAAAATTCTTGAGCTCTCCGAGCTTCGGTGGGCACGTAAGGCTGTCGGTCCCGGTTGTTGTCGTAAGGTAACAGTCGTTATGACATATTGAAGGTCCTCGCCCGGCGTAATGACTTCCGACACTTGGGTTGATTTCTAATCCCTCCATCAATCCACACTGGAGCAAAGTGGTGGAGTATGCTCTAGGCGTCCTCAAGAGTGAGTGTTCAGTAGTGAGCCATTAATGACCCACCCATAGAAAAGGTCCCAAAATAATTGAACTTTTTAGAATTTAGAGGTTTAAGTCAGGGCCTGAGAGTTTTTGAATTTTAAATTTACATTGTAATTTTACAGAATACACAAAAAAAATATCTTTCTTTTCTTTTTGGGCAGCAGAATATCAGTGATTCCTTTAGCGTTGCTAATGTACATTGGCGATAGTGACCACTTACCAAGAGGTGACTCATCTGTTCGTTTTACAACTTCTTACTCCAAACATACTCTAAGCTTACAACCTCTAGTTTTAGCCCTTAGGGAATGTATTACCAAACAATCATGTTACAGTTATTTTTGTTTTATGTAAGATTACATACTAACTACCAACTTTCACAGTTTTACCTTAAAAAACCGGGCAAATGCGTGTCAGGCCACGTGCAATATTGGGTTCCAAAGTAGTAAGTTTATTGACTATTACTCATTAACTACGATACGTATGTTAACATAACCTTGATAGTTTTCCTTATAAATCCATCGTATAACCTATTTTTGATAATGTTTTCACTTGTCCAACTCCAACCGTTTAGCCGTTAGGGGGGACACTTGACTTGACTTGGGTACCCAAAATTAGCACTTTCAAGCCAAATATTTCGCAAACGGAACTCTACATCCAAAAATGGTCTCAAAAGAATAATATTTTTGAAAAAACTTTTCAACGATACCCCACACTATAGGGATGAATAAAAAAATAATGCTCACGTTACCTGTAGTGGAGGTACCACGAAAAAAAAAATTTTTTCACTAGTTTATTCTACGATTTTGGAGTTTTAATAAATATGTATATCCATGCCAAATTATAGCTTTCTAGCACTAAGGTTCTCGGCGCTTTGCTTTGGATAGACGGACAGACTGACGGACGGACATGACGAAGCTATTAGGGTTCCGATTTTACTTCAGAACCCTAAAAATGACGGAGTTTCGTATAAACATTTCCTGAATTAACCCTTTAAAGATTGATTTTTCAAATTATGTTAAAGTTAATTTTTGTTTAAAACAGTCGAACTGAGAACCTACTACTTTTTTGAAGTTGGTTAAAAACCGGCTAATAGCATGTCAGGTCACTGGTAATATAGGGTTTCGAAGTTCTAAGTTTATAGAAGTCAATAACTACGTATGCTAATAATATAGCCATGATAGTTTTCCTTTTGATGCTATTGCCATGAATTTTTTTACGTGTCTAACACTTACGAATATTTCGCAATAAAAACTAAAAACATACATATTTTTAAAAATGTTATTCTACCAGAAGTTTAAATAAACATGTATATCCTTGCTAAATTACAGCTTTCTAGCACTAAGGGCCTCTGCGCTATGCTACGGACGGACGGATGGACGGACGGACGGACGGGCATGATGAAACTATGAGAATTCTGTTTTGACTTCGGAACCCTAAAAAGGGTCATAAAAATCGCTTCATAAAATATAACGAATCTATCAACTACGTATAACAAAATTTGACCTTATCCCTCAGGAACAGGTCTGTTTTCCGGGATAAAAAGTATCCTATGTCCTTTCCCGAGCTCAATTCTATATCTGTACTAAATTTCATCGAAATCGGTTTAGTGGCTTGAAAGAGTTATCCCTCAGGAACAGGTCTATTTTCCGGGATAAAAAGTATCCTATGTCCTTTCCCGAGCTCAATTCTATATCTGTACCAAATTTCATCAAAATCGATTTAGTGGCTTGAAAGAGTTATGCCTCAGGAACAGGTCTATTTTCCGGGATAAAAAGTGTCCTATGTCCTTTCCCGAGCTCAATTCTATATCTGTACTAAATTTTATCAAAATCGGTTAAGTGGCTTAAAAGAGTTATCCCTCAGGAACAGGTCTATTTTCCGGGATAAAAAGTATCCTATGTCCTTTCTCGAGCTCAATTCTATATCTGTACCAAATTTCATCAAAATCGGTTCAGTGGCTTGAAAGAGTTATCCCTCAGGAACAGGTCTATTTTCCGGGATAAAAAGTATCCTATGTCCATTCCCGAGCTCAATTCTATATCTGTACCAAATTTCATCAAAATCGGTTTAGTGGCTTGAAAGAGTTATCCCTCAGGAACAGGTCTATTTTCCGGGATAAAAACTGTCCTATATCCTTTCCCGAGCTCAATTCTATATCTATACCAAATTTCATCAAAATCGGTTTAGTGGCTTGAAAGAGTTATCCCTCAGGAACAGGTCTATTTTCCGGGATAAAAAATATCCTATGTCCTTTCCCGAGCTCAATTCTATATCTGTACCAAATTTCATCAAAATCGGTTTAGTGGCTTGAAAGAGTTATCCCTCAGGAACAGGTCTATTTTCCGGGATAAAAAGTATCCTATGTCCTTTCCCGAGCTCAATTCTATATCTGTACCAAATTTCATCAAAATCGGTTTAGTGGCTTGAAAGAGTTATCCCTCAGGAACAGGTCTATTTACCGGGATGAAAAGTATCCTATGTCCATTTCCGAGCTCAATTCTATATCTATACCAAATTTTATCAAAATCGGTTTAGTGGCTTGAAAGAGTTATCCCTCAGGAACAGGTCTATTTTCCGGGATAAAAAATATCCTATGTCCTTTCCCGAGCTCAATTCTATATCTGTACCAAATTTCATCAAAATCGGTTTAGTGGCTTGAAAGAGTTATCCCTCAGGAACAGGTCTATTTTCCGGGATAAAAAGTATCCTATGTCCTTTCCCGAGCTCAATTCTATATCTGTACCAAATTTCATCAAAATCGGTTCAGTGGTTTTGGCGTGGAATAGTTATCCCTCAGGAACACGTCTATTTTCCGGGATAAAAAGTATCCTATGTTCATTCCCGAGCTCAATTCTATATCTGTACCAAATTTCATCAAAATCGGTTCAGTGATTTAGGCGTTATTGAGTAGCAGACAGAGTTACTTTCGCATTTATAATATTAGTATAGATTCTATGTAATTGTCAGTCCTCCCTGAGGTCCCGAGGTCATGTTAATTGATCCAGCGAAGCGAGCGGCCGCCACCATTTCTCATAATTTACGTAAACCCCGGGATTTGCTTCGGAATGGGAAAGAGTTTGGAGTCGTATTCGTTCCTTAGGGACTTGGTAACGACTTTTTCGATATTTTAGAAGTGGAATAAGTATTTCCATTTTATTTATGTGTTTGCTGGTTATTCTCGATGTTTTATGAAAGTTATTATCAAGAAGGTGGAAAATAATAACAGTTTGCAATTTAAAGTGTCCTTTGATCATCCTTTGTTATTTGAGCAGTATTGTATTGTATTGTAAAAGAACTGAAGCCAAACACGAACCCCGCAATAGAGAGTATGGAATAGTTTTCAAAGGTATAATGACGATTGCTATGAAACACATTTTACGATGTAAATAGCCGCAAACAAAGTGGTATGCGCCGCCCATAGAAATCAGTAGTTAGTAGGTACAGCCTATTTGTTGCTGGATAGAAAGAAAGCGGGCACAGCTGTTCAGACATTAGGATGTAGCTATCCAGATAGGTGACACACCTTATCGTCAATGTATCCTCTGGATGAAATAACTGGTTGGGATGGATCTTGTAGATTTTCAGGAACAAACACTTTGAGTTAGCCGCATCTATTCTCTAGCAGGGTCCACCCAAAACAGCAAGTAATTATGAATAGCTTTTGTTTGCGACTTTGCCGACGGTAGAGTGGTTACGAAACTAAATTTTTAATTAATTAATTTAGATTTAGTTGGCTTCGTGCGCGTTGATGTAGATTTTTTACAAATTCCGCGAGAACCCTGAATTTATCCGGAATAAAAAGTAGCCTATGTGTTAATCCAGAGCATAGGTTATCTCCATTCCAAATTTCAGCCAAATCGGTTAAGTATTTGTGGCGTGATTGAAGAAAAAACATCAAAACATCTTCACAAACTTTCACATAATACTAACACGATGAAGATAACACCGCTAACTTATCGTACGTACGCTTATGAAAAATACTCCTACTAAAATACTGAGCCTGTCAATTCGAAATCGGATTCGGGAATATTATGTGAGTCACTTCGTCACACAAGTCTTTGAAGTCTGTTTACTGAGATATGAATGTAAGGAAACGAGATGAATATTGGTTTAGAATTTAATAGATAAATTCCTTATTTATTGGCTCTTTCTATCGGTGCTTGTGACGGAAGTCGTTGTGATGTAAATATTTTATCTAAATTAAACATAAACACTACAGGTTGAATAGAATTTATTCGACTGATAAAATGGCCTTAATAATATACATTTCATCATTGACAGCATAACCAAATTATTTAGATAACTAATATCTTGGTTAAATGAGAGGTTCACTCAAACAGTCCCCTGTCTTGATAGTCCCTTATTTATCTTTCCTCTGCGACGACAACCCCGTACGTCACAAAATTCTGATGTTGCAATTAAAACATCCTGAAGTGCTGATAGTAAAGTTTCCAATTTAAAATTTTTAACATGCCGACTTTAAACATTAAAGGCTAGGTACTTGGACTCTAAAATTTCGTTCGTGTAGACGTTTTATATCACGTACTTTTCAGACTTGAATTTCAAAGTAATATTGTGTCTTCGAATTTATGAAAACTCTAAATTACTTGCGAATTAACCTCTCGATAAAATGGGTATACTCACCAAAGAGCCGACATAATACTAAAGTCCTTGAATTTGTATTTCATTGTCTAGATAACTTTCTTAGATTAAACTTTTATGATATTGGGATTGCACTTATCTTTAGTGTGATAAATATACAAAAAATTCCCTTTATTTTCATTATTGTAAACCTCATCTTATATATTGATCCACGAAATTACCCCATTTCCCATGTCATGACCTAGGAAAGTAACTGATACTATACAAGCAGACGTGCGGCTGTTTACTCAAACAGCTCTGTGGGCTTAGTGCGAGTTTTACATGACATAACGGGCTCGCTAACATAAATGCGAGTCAGCTATGCTATTGGCTACCGATGCATTTCTTTTAAATTCTTTTCACTGCCGCCAAATCAGTAGCCAATAGCATAGCTGACTCGCATTTACGTAGCGAGCCCATTATGTCACGTAAAACTCGCACTAAGCCCACTGTTTGTGTTTGTTCAGTGAGTACTAAAAATGGAAGATGATTAATTACATGTGATTATCAAATCAGTTAATTACTGAAAATGTTTTAAATATGTACTTCTCCATAAAGAAGCATCCTTTTCAAATAGACAAAGTACCCTTCTAAGACAATGTAAGCACATTAATGGACGGATTGTTCATAGCAAATGAACCGTTTCTGTCCGTTTGCACAGGATCAGAGGCTTTCACGGTGAGGTTCCGAGGTGCTCAGTCATAAAAATACCTCATTAATGGAGTAGGGGTTTACCGCTTCTTTGACGACATGCTTCTATTGCGTCTCAGGCGATGTTATGGGTGGTAGTTAACATTGACCAAAATGTGCCTACCACGTAGGACACAGAGTCTCTTATTATTTGCTCCTTTCCCTACCTTATACGACAGAGTACCTTCGACAAGATAAATAACGATGACTGTCGACAATCACTCGAACGGAATTCAGAAAAATGTGAATGAACTTTAGTAAATAATTTAAGCACTCAAATAAAAGCCAATAGCTGGATAAAATTTACTGAGTAAATATAACATTCAGTGATAGAGTCCCTCTAATGGTATCTAAATAAATCGTAAATAAGATTTCAATTTGAGGGTTGACGAGCATTGACCCCTGTCTTAATATTATGCTGGCAAGATTAACGCGTTATCTCCTAAAGTTCATTGAAATTTACTTTGAAAAGTAAATAAGTATATAGGCAATTTAAACTTATTGACCGATACAAAATATTAACAAATATTGAATTTACTTAACATATTGATATACCTTTTTAATATTCGCCTTAGTTTTATGAAATAAGTATGTACTTTTCAAGAAACTCCGATTTAGGTACTCACAAAAAATATAATTTTCTACCTTAGCTTCCGTTCTCTTCAAAAGTAGCTTATGGACATATGGAACGAGTTACACATACATATATGATAATCAGATTGATAGGAGTCTGCTATTATTACTCTTTTACCAAACAATTTATAAAGCATTCTCAAAATACATAATATACAAGAAAAGAGTGCATGCTCACGTCTTTAGAGAACTTTTATACTAGTAAAGACGCCATAATTATTGAGTTGTTGATTTTTATACGAATACAAAATTAAGTGCAAATTATTTTTATATGTTTATTATTAAGTATAATTATAGTACTTCTACTTCTCGCAACATTTAAGTCCCCATTCAGAGTCACTAACGGTTACTTAAATCGCTCCTTAGTAAAGAATCACCATACAAATTCTGTACTAAGGAGCGATTTAATCAACCGTTAGTGAGTTTGAGTTGGGGCATTAATCTCCTAGAATTTCTTTGTTCATTATACCGCCTTAGTTGCTGAAATTGAAGGTGCTATTAGAAAGAAATTCAGCAAAGTCCGCCTGTTGTTGTTGGAGCTATAAAGAAAATAAAAATATAGCTACAACATACTACTTAGTAGGTATTTATTTATAAATGAGAAGATATTAGTAGACGTTATGTTATGGGTACTACGTCGCCCTCACTAGCTCCTGTTTATCGCCCGTGAAATTGGCTTCATCGCTCAACCACGACTCAGTGTGATGAGAACACGTCATGGGGATTAATAACTAACTTTAGAGAGGGGATACCTTCCATACATTTCGTTAATAAGCGGATAGATAATTTGAAGTATAGGTAAATAACTACATACATCCTTGAGTTTCCCATACGTGATTCACGCTTTAAGCTATACGCTACGAACCAGGCTCTTGCGATCAGTCCTCCTGCGGGAGTCAGCTGGACTACGTACGGTGGTGGAAGGGTAAGCTACATATATCACAATTCCACAATCGACCCACAAATGTTTTATGCGTCTTTCGGTCTCAGCTTCAGAGATCCAGTAATGAATGAATTATGTTTGTACCTAAGTCTAAACAATATTTGTATGCCTGATACAGGCAGTGCCTTAATGTACCTACTTAATACAAATAAATAAATGAATGAATGAATGAAAAATTCGAGTCTTGAGATAAGTTCCTCGGAATTTCCGAGTATTCTCCTCGAGTCCACACTACATGGAATTTAATCAAACTACATTGATGCTCCAGGTACAAACAGTTTAATAATGTTTGTACTACTGAGTGCTTAAGGTAAAGTTCTCACTGGCGATTTTAAAACAGAAAATAAACATGGCAAAATGATGAGATTGAGGAAAATTTTAACTAAATTAAATTTTTTTCTCAGGAGGCTCGTCTGCTCGTTTATCATGCATAAAAAATATACAAAATAAAATAAAGATCACAATGCACTAACCTGCAAGTAATTGCAAAATATTGCATTGGCATGGAAATTCCGAGATAAAAAGCTAATAATATACTACCCGATAACCTCCACTTTTTTTAGTAAAAGTTCAATCTTTCAGACATTCCAGAGATTAACCCAGACAAATTAAAAGACAGACAAAGAGACAAAAAATATAAAAAAATATATTGTTGAAAACTATTTACAATACACAGTTATTTTTAAATCACTGGAAGATACTTCAATTTTATTATGTAAATGTATAGATACAAGGTCGCATTAGAGTCTAATGCTTATATTATGTACAGTGGCCAAATATTAAATGCACTGTATTTGCACATTTTTTATACAGGTATCTAGTAAAAAACAATAAAGGTGGGGGGAAGAGCTGAATCTCATCTAATCTTACGTTGGGAAGAGTCCCCTGCTCTCAGAAAATGTTACGTCATTTTTTTTTTCGCAAGAATCAGATTAATTGCCCGAAAATGGGTCAAAAACAAAGTGCAGAAAATGAAAGTATATTTTGATTTTCTTTACTTAAGTTCGATCGAACGTGGACACTATAAACACATATTTTGAAAAATTACGTGAGATTACGGGGATGAGGGAGGGGTTGAAGTCAAATCTCACGAGTCTCACGACATCTCACCAGGGACGGGGGGTGGGGGTGTCCAAAAATCGTTAAAAATGCCTAATGTAATTAATGGATACCCCCAAAGCTTTATACATAGTATCACCTTTTAATTTACATTTGACATTAAATCTTATAGTGCGTCTAATACAATAATTTGGCCAGGGATGGTAGTAGTCACTTCTGTGTGTCATGCCTTACAACGTTGCAGTGGAACAACGCTAATAAGACACGAAAGGAAACTTTACGAGTACTGAAGCACGACTAATGAGCTCGGCTATACGTGTACTTTGATGTCAAAGGTGAAATTAATTGCCCAATAAAGTTAGATGAATTTGCATTTGGGACTGAATATTTCGCGGACAAATTCCAATGTTTAGATATGGAGTGAGTTGATTCGGGTGTCTTTAGTGGGGTCGTTTACCTCTCTCCGACTCGAAGTTATCTCCGAGTTTCTATCTTGTATAATTGATTTCAACATGGAAATTTGTTATATCTGGAATAAATTAGAAAGTAAAGGTAAGATTTACGTGCGAAAAACTCCACTTGCTTAATCAACCGCATTGTTACACATGCAAAACTAATAAATTTAAGTCGTATTTATATAAGCTCACCACTTCGGTTACATAAAGTACTAAAGCGATGTTAAAAGATAATTACTTCATTGTTCCACTACCAAGTGCTAGTCGACGAGATGATACGCTATCACCTGCAATTTATTATTTTGAGAGTGATGTGAACATAATAATGAAATAAACAAGTAGATATGCAATGAGTATATTATATAGGTAAATGAAAATTGGGTATAAAATTCTTGGAAAAAATGCAGCGCATTCCGTTACATAAAAGTTAATTATTTTTAACCTGCGAATGCGAAAATGAATGAAAGAATATCAGTGAATGGCAATGAGTCTGATGGGTTTTATTTTATAATCATTCTCTTTAACTTGTTTGCTTTACTTTATTTAAAACACCAACATAATGTACACTAAAATTATTGCGAATCATAATACTTAAAGCATATGCATGCATAAAAAAGAGAGCGAGTGATATTAAAAATGTAACAGAAGTGGTAATATGTAAATAACTACTTAAATTATAAATATCATTAAAATAAAACCAAATTTAAAACAATACAATGTAAAAAAGATATTCATATAAATTAAAGACAAACTTTGTGCCAATTACTATACAATAAGATTCAGTGATTAAACAATGTGATTAAACAACAATAAAATAAAGTCAGTTACATTTACATTGAGAATTAAAAGTAAATACAAAAAACAATATATCAATACAGTAAGTATCAAATTACAATTTTAAACTAGCCAATATGGGAACAATTAAGTTACAAGGTAATTATAATTATTCATGTTCCTTTTAAACCGGCGAATGTCAGTGTCGAACAGTCAATATTGATGAAACTTGATGCTCACTGTAACTTAGATGAAGCAGAGAAATTCAGTTGTGAGAGAAATTCTGGAGCGTCGACATGCCCATTCGCAAGCTTAATTTATTTATTGGCTCCAGAGAGCGTCTTCGATGAGACAATGACCATGTTAAAATACTTGAGTCTCTTAGTGTAACTTAGAATAGTTTTTCCAAAATTACAAAAATATGTTATCTAAAAGCCCCAATTTCGTCACTCACTGAAGATCATTTGAATTCATTCGTACTTCCTGAATTCCTCGAAAGCTGGAATTTGGTATGTGGGCTAATATCTGTACACAAACAACACAAAAATTCTAAAACTTGGAACTTTTACACCCCAGCTTCTTAAATTAGGCGATGGAAGTTTTGTATGAGACATTCGCAAATTTTGATGCTAGAGGCCTGTAAACTGATATAGTTACTCCTTGTTTCGCTAGCGTCACATGGGCTTAAGGTGAAAAATTTATTTACTGTTATACAATATACAATAGTTATTTTCGTTACGAAACGGCTAAGCAATATATTTTGACAAGTGTAGCGTTTGTGAAGTATGGTTAGGGCCCCTTCGTCTACTTTGGTAACTAAACTTATTTAACCAGTTATATGATAGGAGTTTTCATTCGCTGAGAGGAGAATTATTTTTCCATTTTCGTAGATCAAATTATTTCCATCTCTTCGCCCACTTTGGTAAGTAAAATTACCCATTCATTAGTTACTAACGTGAAGGGGTTAGAGGGTTAGAAACTTGGCTCTACAAGAGATCTGATAACTTTTAGATGTAGAGCCATGATCTCGTCTTGGTAACACTTTATATGAAAATGTTTTTGGTGGCATTATAATTGTTTGAAAATATTTTGTACTGTTTTACTAACGCATAATCATCCTAATAAATTGAAAAGGTTCAATCATATTATTATGCACTGACCAAGTGAACAATGTTAATAATTAACAATGTTAATAAAGTAAACTTTTCAAAACATGAAAACCTTGTACCATCTGCGCTGGTTTACACACGTTTTGACGAATCAGATTCAAGCTGCCTAACTATTGTAATTAAAAGGGTACGCAAATAGAAAACTTAGTTGTTCGGCGATGGTGCGACTGTGATCGGTGACCGCTGGTGACCGCAGCCCGCAGCCCGCAGTCCGCAGCAAATCGTCCGCCGCACGCCGACATTTGTATTGTACACGCCATTGCCGCTGGCGCATGGCGGCGCGGCGCGATGGCGGCCGTGGAGCGCTGCTCTAATACGTGTGCGATTGTTGTTGCTATCATTGTTCTCCTACTCAACGCAACAATGATATCATGGTGTATCCATACCGCAGTGCGCACCACATGGCAGCCGGCAGCTCCACACCAACATCGTCAAAATTTTGTACGAAAGAGTAGTAAAAACAGGTACTTATTTAACCATGGCGACAACATTATATAGCAAAATTATGTGTACCACATGTTGACTTGTATATTTTTATTCACGAAATCGTCAACTTCCAAGGGATAGTTTGTTTGAAATGGTTCAAAGACTTGTCCACGGTCGGAGAGCGTCGACAGTAACATTGTATCGGCGATACGTAATGAAAGCCGGTCAAATAAAATGAAATCATTCGTGTGATTGTAATGTTGACAAAGCAACATGTTGGCTTGGTTTGGTCCGGCCATTACCAGTGGGCGTGTATGTATTGTAGGTATACATTGTACAGTATACGTCAAGGTCTAGTCGAGGCTCTATAAAATTATTTAAAAGCTTCGACAAAAGATTCGAAGTTGGAATATAAATTGTAACTACAATTTAGGTGGTATACAAGTTAGGTTGATTTCCATGGCAATTGCTAAACTAATGATCACATTCAATAAACAAAGATTTTTATTTTCAATAGAAATATAATTATTTGAATTGACATGTCGTTTTTATTTGTAAACGGATTAAAATTAAATAAGCACATTTCCTGAGTTTAAACTCTACACGCCCTTACTATACAAGTCCTAGTGTAGATTTAGAAGCTTGGTTCCACATGAGAACTAATAACTTTTTGATGTAGAGCCATATGCTCTCGTCTGGACAAAATTTTACATGAAAATATTTTGGTGGGATTAATTTGTCCCTACTTGGCGCCAAAGTCTTGTCCAAGCAACAATATGTTGAGTAATATTCTTGATATTATTCCTTATTATATAAAATCCATGGTCATCCGAGGATCGGGCGGCCGAGCGGTGTGGAGGGCAGACGACGATATTGTGTATTTGGCGCGCCTGGTTCTGGCTTAGAGCTTTAGATATTTGCATAACAAGGATTCACGAATAGTCTTAAACAGTCGAACAGTTGTACAGTTTTTCTTTGGGAATTGTTTGTGCTATCAGCCATGTCGACAAATACCTAAAGTTAGAAAGGTACACAGTGAATGTCTTTGTCAGAATACAATATCTACACATATATAGTTATGTATGTACTGATAGTCTGCTCCATTTTCTCTTTATACCTACCGGTACATGAGGGCTCTTCCCTCTGAATAGCCACTGGCACGTGGGGGCTGTTCCTCCCCGCGTGGCCTCCAATTTCCCCTTATTACCCCAAGCCTCGCTAACTGGTCTGATTCGTTTACTGGTCAATCCGTCATCTGATTCTGACTACTGTTTGCAAACAGGCCGTCTGTCTCATCGATAACTGTACCTGAATACTACTTGCAAGCAGGCCGTTCCCGCGGGATTTGTTAAAAATCGATATCCACGCGCACTAAGCCACGAGCATCATCTAATATCTAATGTTATGTATCCTAATTCATCATTCTACTTATAGATGCACTTTATTTTTATGTGGTTCTATAAATCTAAATTAATTAAATAAAATTTTCGTTTCACAACCACTCTACCCCTGCATAGATGTTATTCCTGTTCTTTTTATTCACAGTGTAAACGGTCGATTAGAACGATTAGAAAAAATCGATTAGAAAAAATTAGACCTGCACACGGGATACGAACCCAAACATTCCCGAGTTGGGATGACGAAGACCAAGGTTCAACCTGTTTAATTTTAGACCACAATTTAAATTTCACTTTGTGCCAATAAATGGCATATCCGTTCCACTCTAGCTGCATGGTACAAAATTGGAATGTTATGCGAAGAATGGCAGATACGTAAGCATCTGTTATTGGTAAATTAACAAGCGGCTCGCAGCAGTCCCAGTGCGGTGCGGCGATTGCTCGTTGTGGTCAGGAATATTATCTCCAATATGTATTGATTTGTAAATACAATTCAGATACACTTCCGATTAATTATTAAATATCGGTAAACCGCTGGCCTTAGTAATACGTATATTTAGATGAAAAATGCAAAACGCGGATTAAATGTTCCTATAAGAAATTTATTTTAAAAGATATAAAGAAAGAGAAAGTGTAAATTACAAAACCCGCCCCGTATATACTCGGTATTTTGAACGTTTTTATGCGGTTTTGAAATTTCATCGAGGATTATAATTGTATCAATATAAGCTTATACCACCGCGGACACTACTAAATATTTTAAATATAAATGGGTACTTACGATTCGTTTGTTATACCGATATTTTGACTCAAGCAGATCGCAACGATGGGTCACGGTAAGACCATACATGAAACTGTGTCAAAATATCTTCATAACAATAAACGCATCGTGTGCACCCCTTTACATTTAAAATGATATGCATGATCAAACCCGGGCCTCTATGTAGCAAACTATAGCTGAAACTAAGCACTGCTCTTAAAGCAGGCTAGAAATGGCTAGATGGCTTCGACGTATAGGAACACTCAGGAAATCTTGCAATCCCGTCACAAGACGAACATTAGATCTGAAATAGGTTAGTTAAAAATCAAATGCAGTATCGTCACGTAACGAATCAACTTGCCTACAGACGCACTGTTCCATTTTCTCCTCCTAATGAGTTTTTAAAGACTTTTCACATTAGTTTTCCTCAGTATCGCGCTACTATCGTGCATATACAACTACATTTACGATTCAGTATTGTGACACTAAATACCTAAAGTAAATAAAATATATGGAGTAAATAAATAGATAATTAGAAAAATAGCAAGAAAACTTTTTAAAGTACTGCGTAGGTTATTACGTCACTAACTTAGAGTACTTTTTATGTAATTAGCTGACAAGCGAGCTGACGATTCTGATGATTGGTGAGGACCGTTGCCTATGAACAATGGACATCAGTAACACCAAACCCATCGATGAATTGCCAACAAAAAAGCAGAGGAAAAAGAAAGAAATTAAGAACTGTTTCTCAAGGTTTCAGCCGAAAAGTCGTTTGGCGGCTGGCTTGAATAATTTTAAGTGGGTACCTAATAGGAGTTATAAATTTTTGAAATACAATTTTATTAAATAAATTTGGTGATAGCCATAACATTTTTATTAATGAACCTGTAATCCATTGGTATAGACAGACTCTATATTTTAGCATAAAACCTAGCGAATACTGCAAGGAACAATTTAAATTAATTAACATTTTATATTTTCATGTTGCTTTTTATTATTATAATGAATAGTTAGTGAACTCATCTGCATCAGGTGGATAGTATAGTCCACTATCTTCGCGAACCATCGATACACATGCACTCCACATGCTCCCAAAAACTGATCAATAGGTCAATAGGTATCAATATCAGTATTTCTATATTTCTACGGTTTATTGGTAAATAATTTTAAGCATTCAATCATCGGTATTACCACATACATTACATCGATCAGGATTGTCTCATATATAAGGCTCGGCCCAATAAAACGACGATATTCCACAATTATTTTAATTGCACTTCCATTACACTCATCACAAAATAAATTATCACTAAAATCATAGACCTTAAATACGTTTAGCCTCGGGTTTTCATGCGACCGTTCAGGTCGACTGTCGAATGGCGAATGTACCGATTACCGAGTTCTATGCTCTAACGTCGACATCAATGTCGTCAATATGCTCACTAGCGCCACCAAGTGGCGACTGATGATAGTTGTACAGTTTAGTCAATATCATACTTATATTCACAATAGTTCAAAATAATAGTCTCAAGTGGTACCTTACACTGTAATAATAGAGAGCACGCTAACAGCTCGGCCATCTGACTTTTCGTACGTCCTCGTACGTGATACATAGCGCAAATTAAGAATATGTTGCATTCATTATTGTACAATCATCATTTAAACAAGAAATCAATCATTTAAACAAAAAATCAACAATCCAAGAAATCATGATAAATTAAATTGCTAATGTTGCCTATATCTATATGAAAATGAATTTTCATAAACCTATTGTTCACAGCTATGTTATTCATCAAAACGAAGAGATATTCATATAGTTTATAAATTTATATCCTTCCTCTCAAATTTGAAACTTAAAAATATAATATATACTTTTTTATAAAATGATCAAATCGATATCATACTTAACATTTAATACATCTATAAAAAAATCCTTTATTTCGTAAGAGCAAATATTACAATTGTTATTTCGATACTTGGTACTTTATACTTTCATCTTAATGACTTTCATCGTAAAGATCTACATAATGTTCAGATTTATTAATTATGATAGTTCTCTCTGGAATGTAAATTTTAAATGAGAATTATAGTAAATATCTGAATAATGGGAAATAACAATATTTAAATTTTTCTATCAAACAAGCAAAAAGTTGATCGGAATACTTTACGTCATACTAATAATATATTATAATGTAATATCATTGTAATATACTATGCTTTTAAACTAACAATATCCCGGAAATTAAGCATTTACATTAAACTATTTAAATGAAAGTTGTGTGTTACTACGAACATATCAAACTTGTTACATGAATCAATGATCACACCGAAACTATTCACATATATGCTCCAAACAGTAATGATTAAATTTCTATAATTATTATCTACTATCAAACCTTTACGGTTGCGGTACGTATTCAAATCGCCAGCTACCTTGCCGCGTGGCACGGCTTCATGCGTCAGTCATGTCCTTACTTGGTTTTCTTCTCTGATCAGATCCATCTCTCAATTCATACTTGGCCGTGATGGGGAGTGTCGCTCAAGCTCACCACACCGTCAGTCACGACCAAGCTTTTCCACTTGGTTCACTAAACCCGACCGTTGCTCAAGCTCATCGCTCGGACTGTCATTTTGGCAGCACCTCAGACGTTGCTCTTGCTCATCGTCTGAGGAATTCAGTGAACCATATCATCACCGTGGTGATGTCGCACACGCATCGGTCGTTGCTCAAGCTCACCGCCGAAACGTATCAGTTCTCTCACGACCGTTGCTCTAGCTCTCCGGTGGTGTCAATTAATTGATACATTAATCATCAAATTCATCATTTCATCAAATATTGTCTGTTTTCCATAGTCCTGAATAATATTAGTCATATCGTCTTGTCTCTTGTCGTCTTGTCTCATGTCGTCTTGTCTCATATCGTCTTGTCTCTTGTCGTCTTGTCTCATGTCGTCTTGTCTCATATAGTCTTGTCTCACTATATTAGTCTTGTCTCATATAGTCTTGTCTCGTATAGTCTTGTCTCATATAATCTTGTCTCATATAGTATTATCTCATTTCATTGCTTCATCATTTAATTTCAAATTATATCATTCATTGATATCCATTTTAATTAATGCAATTCAATAGATGCATTTCAATTCACTTGATTTCAATTAGGTTCATTTCGATTAGCTTCGTTTCATTTTGCTTCATTTCGATTAGCTTCATTTCAACTCGATTCGATTCACCTCGATTCGATTCAACTAGATTCGATTCTATTCGTTTCGATTCAACTCGATCCGAATCAACTCGATTCGATTCAACTCGAATCGATTTAACTCGATTTCATTCAATTCGATTCAATTCAACTCGATTCGATCCAACTCGATTCGATTCAACTCGATTCAATTCACCTCCTGCATATTCTTCACCAGTTTTCAGGTGCCCGCCGTTCGTCAGGTGCTTCATCCAAGAGTTGTTCATCGAATTTTGTCAGAATCGTGGTTTCATCAGTGTTGTCTCTGAACCTCCTGATCTGATGTATGTATTCGATCTGAAACTTATAAATACTGTATAAGTGTGGATTTATACACTAACGCAAATAGGCAGAAGTCATAAGGACTCCATGATATACCTAATATCGTAACGTTATTATTTAAGAATCAGAGTATATGTGTTAAACTATATTCTGTCAATCCATTATCCAGCAACGTCTTTTGTCGCAGAAATAAAGCAACTAAAAATCAATAGCATATTCCTCTAATTTATTCTTCATACTCTGGAGATTAAGAATAAGTGGACATTTATGTAATAAAAGAAATCTATTTTTCAGATAAAATGTTTCTGGTACAGTGGTACCTACGTACTCTTGTTTGTATAATAATATCAATAAATAAATAAAATCTTAAAATTCCAGTAGTTTCAATTCTCGTAAAAACTAACCCCAATAGCGCAATACATACATCAAATCAATCCATTAACATGGTTCACGTCAATATTCATCACTCCTTTGAATAATCGCTTCATTAAAGGGAAAAATAACCCTTAACTTCTGTAAGCAAATCTGTACTAAACCCATCTATCTACCGGGGTAGTCATAGCCCGATAAGTAGTCAAGAATATTAATTGACCAGGTTTTCAAAGTCAAAAGTCAAAATATTTTATTCATATTAGGTATCACTGATACACTTACGCACGTCATTTCATTTTTTTTTTGCTTTTCGGAAAAGTGCTGTGTCGTGGAGGAGAAGAAAAGCCTAAAGAAACTCCTCACCTCTTTTATTATCGCATTCCAAGGAAAAGGATATCAATATGACATTATTTCCATAATATGGAGTACCTAGACATGGATACTCCTATGATGAATTCCTTCTTCGACTGCAAGACACTAAATAATTTATCATCATCAAATAAATCTATATAGTTTGTTAATATATCTAATATTAACGGATGTTGCGTATTTCCATTCTATTCACTTTGGCTTTGAAGCCTGTTTGATGCCTCAAAGTTTCATAGCAGAGACACTTGTCGATCACACACCACACACATAGATGTCCCATTCTTTGCAGTAATAAATATAATAGTTTGGTGTCTTACATCAGACACATCAAACCCCAAATGTAAGATATAATCCTCGGAGATACCCATCACATTCAACAATTATTGCAATGTCTAAACCTCATTTCTGTGTCTCTAACAGTTTGCCCGACGTCTCAGTGAATCGGTCTATGCCATAACTGTGGTGCTATGAGTATGTAGCATTATCAAACATCACTAATAAAAGTAAAGTAAAGACATTACCTTGCACCTCCTTGGAAGAGCAATGTACGCACATAGGGATGTGATCAGGCTGCGTAATCAAATTCACATGTTAGTACACGGTATCTCACAAATACATTATGTTTATCAATTACCGTAGAATCCCGACCGCAGTCCGGCAATGTCACAAAGAAATCTGTAATCATAATACATAGTTTAGTTATTGTCAGTCACTGTCACTTTCCAGTTGTTTGAATTCGTCGAGTAGTCCGTTAACTTCAATTATACAAATTGTACTGCTGTAGAGTGGGCGGGATAACAATCACCATAACTAAACGCTATAAGAACAATACTTGTAACATCAAACGGGAATCACCAAAAAATTCCGGAGTAGCCATCTAAGCTCATATTTGGTGTGCAACGTACAGAAGCCATTATGATAACCGCATTTATCGAGTAGTCATCTGAGTGTGCATTCATTGCATCTTTTTCTGTAATGTACCTACCTTTACGCTAATGTGCCTTTATGATAACCGACAGTAACAATAGTTACTTAAATCAAACAGATATCACAAGAAATAATCTCTAATAATCCTCTCGACTTGCTGTAATTTGAAGAAAAGAACATGATCTAAACGAGTCACCCGCTTGCTAACAAAAATTACCAAAACAAATGTCTTACCATAGAATAGATAATAGTACTACATGGTTTACCTCAACAACCCGTTATTTTTTTCTTTCATTTCATTCCAAATATCCGGTGTCTAATCAAATCCTGTAAGTTAACTTGACTCACTTCCCAGTGTCCAATTGATCTGAAACGCGATTCATACGGCACAAGCACTTGGTTATCGTGACTGTATATTAACATTCCTAATATAACAGATATGTCAGATGACATAACTTCTATCGGTCATGATATAATATAACATGAGAATAACAGATCTTTAGTTTTAAAACATTAAATTATGATATCTCGCTTCACACGCATAAAATAATTGCCATTCTCAAACTTGGCTCAACAACACACTCTTTCCGCTTTAGTAGTTCTATTACAATAATGCTATAAAAGTGTATTTCTATTATTGATTTTACCCTTTGCTGCCGTAACCAAATTCACGTGTAAGTATGGAACTCGAATTAAGTTTGAACTCACTAAAATTTCAGTATGAGGGTACACTAATTGTGGTAAAATTATACCTCATTTATTATCATAAATGTATATCTGACATAATATCTTATTCGTCATAAAAAATCGGTCGAACAGTTTCGAAGGAGTGAGAACACGCCACAAACACCGTGACACGAGATTTCTATATTTATTTTTTTGGATATATCTTAAATAAAATAGAGCTTGTCTATTGTACATAAAATCAAAAAGACCCATCACGGAGTAGCATCAACATTCAAAAATTCAATTCAAAATCATTTATTTATGTATATATATATCAGTTTTTATTTTTTTTATTTATCCATCAGCAATTCGGAAAGGTTATTTGATGACAGCAAAATATTTTTGTGTAAATATCTGTATGTTCATCTTCGGATTTGGTATATTGGTGGGTATATTGTGATTTCATATACGACAATTATGAGAAACTAGCGGATACACAGCGTATTCCACTAGGCTAAAATGTTGCAATTATGCAAAGTCGAAAATCAAAAATGTGCCTAAAGGATTGTTTTAGTCGTAAACCATCTTCACATTACTGCGTTTCAAATTAAATCAGTTTGGGGCACATCAGATGGGTGGTTTCAAAGTATATAGAAAACATCCGTACAAGCATTTTTGTGTTTTATATTATATGGATAAGAGCTCACCAAAATAAAGCAATACGATCTCAAAGTCGAAGAGACTTGCAATAATGGCAGAATAATTCTATTGTCCATCTTGTGATACCATCACGTCCACCTCGTCAGAGTATCAACAAGTTGAAACTACCATACGCATACTCGTACTAGTGTATTCGGTGACCTCTTTAGGTGCATAGTTTTACATATTGAAAAAGTAAATTAATATAGCTACAGGATCAAATTAAATGAAATGGTAAAGTTCGGTTCTGCGTTACCTCCAAATCATCTCAATGCACAACTGGTGGCTAGACCAACGTAATGTTGCGATATTCTAAGCAATCACTGAAACATTTATGTACTTACTCAAGTAATAAAAATCCTGTAAGTAATATCTCCTGATGTTTTATTTAATTTTTGGCTTCCAATATATTCTTACTTACATTGCATCACAGTATCTAGCAAAGCAACAACCCATAATTGTCCTACTGTTGGGCTCGGGGTCTCCTCTCACAATGTGAGGGGTACAGGCCATAGTCTACCACGCTGGCCAAGTGCGGATTGGTAGACTTCACACACCTTTGAGAACATTATGGAGAACTGTCACAGTATTTACTCAACTATTAAGAAGGTAATTGGTGTTTCCGCGAAACATGGAGGGAACTCAAGTGCATTGCTGGCCATCGAGTGAAGGAGACATAATATTCTTTATAGAACGCCACGTCTTATCGGGGCAATATTTCGGATGCAAGTTTCACAGTTCGTTTATTATTCAATTTTGATGCATTGATTCAGTAGCTAATAATTAAAAATAGGATTTTGTATTATCAGTTCTAGCTAATAATGGTTACATAATAAGCTGGATCTTTTATTACTTTTCTTTCTTTATTAAATGCTCTAGCATTTGTTTAGTACACTTTTCATGATGTTCGTTGTTTTTCTTTTTAAATATAACGCTAGGAAATCACCCTCGCTTCGTTTCGGGAAAAATAGTAAAAAAAATATGGCCTATGTCACCCGGGGATACTCACAGTGTAGCTTCCCAACAGTGAAAGAATTTTTCAAATCGGTTCGGTAGTTTCGGAGCCTATTCAATGCAAACATACAATCAAATCTTTTCTCTTTATAGTATTAGTATAGATGATCAGCTGCACACAATAAAATCTTTAGTCTTTCAATTCAATTCCGTTCTCGAACGAAAAGATTGAAGAGCAAGCGCAAATTAGAAAAAATCATTTCAGTTCTTCATTTTTCTAATTCGGCATGTGTCATCAGGTAGTAGAGAAAAAAAAATTACTCACGTTTTTACTTTACCTCACCTCTTTGGGGCGTAGCTAGAGGTTTATCCTTCAAAAGATACTTCACTTAGTTCTCCATTTTCCCAAATTCAACACGTGTCATCAGGAAGAAAATAAAATACTCACGTTTTTATCTCTTGTGGGCGTGGCAAGAGACTCTTCTATCTGTTCATCCCGGCTTCTGACTTATAAGGCTCGGCCCAATAAAACGACGATATTCCACAATTATTTTAATTGCACTTCCATTACACTCATCACAAAATAAATTATCACTAAAATCATAGACCTTAAATACGTTTAGCCTCGGGTTTTCATGCGACCGTTCAGGTCGACTGTCGAATGGCGAATGTACCGATTACCGAGTTCTATGCTCTAACGTCGACATCAATGTCGTCAATATGCTCACTAGCGCCACCAAGTGGCGACTGATGATAGTTGTACAGTTTAGTCAATATCATACTTATATTCACAATAGTTCAAAATAATAGTCTCAAGTGGTACCTTACACTGTAATAATAGAGAGCACGCTAACACATAGAATGACATTAGTTGAAAAATTTTTAGGTAATTAAAAGAGGTCCTATAAAAGCTAGTCTTCCGGATGTCGTAAACGGTCTCTAGCTAGTAAATTACAGCTAATTCTAAAAACTGCTGCAAACACAGTGGGTCTCTCTCTATGTAGGTTTAACCCATTAATGGTCCGCTATTGAGGCCTAGAGCATACTCCACCAGGCTGCTCCAGTGTGGATTGATGCCATTGGTGGAGGGGTTAGTGGCCAACCCAAGTGTCGGAAGTTTCCATGCTTCCAAAATGGCTTAGCAACTGTTATCTTACGATAACAACCGGAACCAACTGCTTTATGTGCCCTTCGAAGCACGGAAATTCTCTAGAAATGTTTGCCACTAGCGGTCACCCATCGAAGTACCGAAGGCGCCCGCTGTTGCAAACCTATTCAAAACTTATTTTAAATGTGAATTGAAATAAAACTTTAGAAACATGTGTGTTTGAATGTGTGTCTATGTACACACATTGTTTCGTCATGATTTATTGAACGTGACAGTCACTTCGAGTTCGACGTTCACAGGTAAAAGCCAAGCACTTTAGCGATGGAATTTATAATAAAAAAAACCGTAAACTCAGCAATGCCGAACATAAAAGATAAATTAAGAGCGCCATAAAAATTCACCGTGAACGTTGCCGAAATGAAAACATTATGTTTTCGCCGTGATTTATTTCGCGTTTTATGATCACGTCTAATCGTTAAATTATTATTTTCAGTAACAGTAACAGAAGTATCGCGTTTTATTTAATATTATTTATAATTGAGTAGTAAATGAAAATGCGCGTGCAATGTATATTTACAAATCACGTAACAACTCATGGTCGTCGATCGCAAGTGATCGGCAAAGTTAGCAATGTCGGGTACCTACCGCCGCGTCAATTTCCTTCATGTAACGCAAAATCTCAGAAACAACAAAACTAATTTTTGGATTTTACAGTTTTCACCAATACTTAGATGGATTTATGAGTATAAGGGAGGTTTGCGTGTTTATTAAGACTGAAATACGACATTAATTTTGTAGATGACGGACAAAATTATGCTTTCACCGCATGCGCTCCGTAAATAGTTCATGTTACATCGAACCCTCAAGTGAAGTTCTAAATACAAACAAACAAACAGACAAACAGACAAACAGACAAACAAACAAACAAACATACAGGTGAAGCTAATATAAAGCGTGTAAAAATAAGTACGCGATAGCATAATTATCTATCCACTAAGGATAACTTACAGTAATGATTTTTATCGCAAATAACGATATTAACGATTTATTTGCTTCGGGTTTTAATGGACATAGTAGTAATAGATGAAAAGCATTTGGTTTAGAAGAAATTTGTCGATTAAACTATGTAATTTAATTATAATATCTCATAAAAGTCGTCGCGTCCGCGTCGGCCAGTTCAGCCAAGCAGGTTGCCGCGGCATTTCTTATGAAAAAACTTGACAAGTGCGAGTTAAACTCGCTTGGAGAGGGTTCTGTACGTTGATTATGTATTTATAGACATTTTTCTATTTTATTTATTTTTGCCCTTTTTTATGACCAAAGACTTTTTTTATGCTTTAAGCAGCCAAACGAGCAGACGGGTCACCTGATGGTAAGTGATCACCACCGCCCATGGACATTAGCAACACCAGGGGCATCACCAACACGTTGCCGGCCAAGAAGATGACGATAGACCCGCTTCTTGAAGGACCCCATGTCATAGCTTAGAGGGAACACCGATGCAGGTAGTTTGTTCCACAGTTTACACGTGTGAGGTAGAAAATACTTCTTATAGGTTTTACTATAATTTGTAACTAAAGAACTTTTTTCCGTATTTTTTTTCAAAATTCTAGCCTCCGTCGTTAGGGAGATAAGGGGGGGATGGTTAATTTTCTTTTTCAACTTTCGTTCTTTCATAAATAATTTTAAAACTATCTATTGTGGAACTATAACAAAAATATATTTAAGATCCTTATAATAAGACCTCTCATTTGACATGCCACACAATACGGTTTGCAAAACAGTTATTTAATTTTGATTTCGTTATTTTTTTTCAATTTATTTGTTATTTCTATAACTTCGTCTTTGGGTCACAAAATAGCACATAAGTAGCAAAGGAGAATGCCCATTTAGTATGGAGAAATGTACTGACTTTAACATTTTTATGTCTTGATAAAAATACCTTTATTTGATTATGTTATCTTAATAAATTATATATACTAACTTTAGTAAATGATAATATTAGAAAATAAGAGATTTTAAACAAAACTAATTTGTATTTAGGTTATAGTAAACTCACAGTAATATGGACTCTATGCGGGCGTATTAAAGTCAGTTGCGTATGTAATGTCGATCTTTTAAGTTTCAAATTAATTTGACAGTCCCCAAACACCATGAAGTTTGTAATGTATTATAATCACAGAACACTATTACTACTGGCTGATTATAATAATTTTCTATAAAAAAAACTAATTCATTTGACAGTCCCCTTACGTCATCTAGTTTGTTGTCATGGATATATTATACTATAACTGTTGTATCATAATTATAATCGAATCAATGCTACCTATTGGCCCGAAGGATCTTAAAAGATTCCTGATTGGCCCTTATCCAAACATAAATGGCCCAATGGTTTTATTTTGTAAAACGGAAGTAAAGTTACTTATTAATTTCAGAAAATTATTCCCAATAAGGATTTTTTAGGAAATAGGGTAAAATACTTTAAATATTTCAATTAAATTTTTTGTCCAAAAATCATTGTGACACAATTATTATTTTAAGAGTACTGGCTATGGGCATTCTCCTCAACTCATTTGGTCCAGTAGTTTCTGAGAAAATTGGCTGTAATGGGCGGTCGCCCAGGTACACCAGTGATCCTATAAGGGTTCCGTTCTTCGTTCTTGCGTTCGGAACCCTAAAAAATTATGTTACCGATGTTTTCTGTTCTTTTATCTAAATATCCTGTAGAATTAATTTGATTCAATATTTCATTATATGTAATTACTAAGTTTATTAGCATGCAATTTTAATTAAAACGAGTAACGGCAAATCAGTGAAATTATTTTTTATGAAAGTACTTATTAATTACGGAGGGAAATATACTCGTAATTAGTCCTTTAGTAGCGATATTAATCAAGGAATTTTTCGTCATGAGCATTCTATAGCAGCTTGGAAGTTAATTAAAGTCCTGTAGCGATATTATTATATTAGTACTGGTATTTAACTGAACATATTTTTTATTCGTAGTAGGTTATTCAATTAGTTTTTAATTTATTAATAAAATATAATTAACATAATATTATGGTTAAAACATGCTAAATTGTATCTTACAAGGAATAAAAAGGCTTTTTACCCGACTGCCAGGAAACCACTGAACGGATAAATAAGACATCGTTGGATTCTTCTTGATAACCAAAGTTCTTAGATAAGTGAAATAAAAAAACAAATATGGCTGTGAGTTGCCACTGTCTGAATTATCAAAAAATAAAAATAAATCGTATAATAAAATATGGGTATCAAATTAAAGAGATCATAAGGATTTCAAAAAGGTTTTTTGATAGCAGGCGGGTTTTTTTCTTTTTAGATTTACATTATTTATTTTTATTTACTACATTTAAGCTCATCATCGAATTTGTGCACCACTTTGTTGTGTACAACTTTGTGCACCTAGATTTATGTACCTGTATAAAATTAAACCATAACCCATTTTCTGGTGAACCGTGCGATCAAGATGAAAGATGAAGTACTTATTTATATGCATTTCCTAGGTCGTCTACAAAAATTATTGTTGTTATATACTAACGAAAGTAATACATTCGACGTTGGATAATTTGAAACTTGATTAACAAAACAAACCATTGAAACTGACATTTCTCATAAATTACGAAATACATTTGTGCCTTACTTCTTAACCAAATTATAGCATGTATTGTAAATAACTTCATAAGTAACTATTTTATGCAAAAAAAAATTCAGAATATCCTCCTGTAAAGTAGCATTTTACGGTTGTCGGTACAAAGGAAGAGTCGAAATGTTCAGCATTCCCATGACATTGATCAACCTTTAATAATATAATCCTAGTAGAATTAAGAATATGTATTTGTAATCAATATTTACTCCTTTTAGCAAACACCGTAAACTTTTAGGCGAGTTATGAAAGTAACAAGTGTGGGAAAATTCCAGTGAATTGAGTGGAATTTTCCAGGCGGGTGGCCTCGACAGACGAGAACTGGTTCCCCGGTCGCCCGGTCGCCTGGATGTCCGGACGCAAGGAAGTTTGGCTGAGCGTACGTGAGCGGGCTCTCCGAGGACACGCTAACGAACCGTTTTTAAGAACTCGTATGAGGGTGTGGTGCCAGTGCTAACGGAATACTCGTATATAATTTAAAGACTTTTTGCGTAGATACATAACTAGGTATATACTGTATCTTATATTTTGTAGAACAAGGATTATGGAGCAAGGACTTTTTCTTGTAAAATTTCTTCGATTGGTTTCGGTTTGCGTGTCGACAATGCTTAGTTATTAAGTTTTGCATACAGTAGGTATCACTGTTAATGATATTTACTTTATTCTTCATTTATTCAATGTAATTATATTGCTTATAGTCTGAAGATTAGAGAAAAAGCTGATCAGCCATCTAATAGTTCAGTAATGATGTCCGTTGCTTCAAGATCCACGATTACAAAGACTTTGAAGGAAAACATTTTTTCCAAGTTTTCGTCGGCATAAACACAAAATGAACATGAACCTCCTACAACTACTGTTTTAAGAATTTAGGTTATTCTAATACATAGAAAACTTGCTTATGATAGACCATTCTGAATTTGATTACATAATTTTTCGTATTTTTAAATCCCACGCCACAAGTAGTGACGCGAGCTGTGCTGCGGATCGGTCCCTTCGCAGAGTATTGAAAAAGTTTTCGGGTCTTCAATTAATCTCAAGAGTAACTAATGATATGCCACAGGCTGTCATTTGTTATGAAATAAATTGATCCTCGTTAATTTTCCCAATACGTCAGTATGCGTAGTGTTCGGCTTGAGTTGCTACCTCCTCGTTTATATTTTTTTTAATAATTGATAGTTGTAATCTTTTCACGATAACCAATATAATAAGGTTTTTAAGAACAATATCTTTTGTCTAAATGTATTGTTTTTAAATTGATTGATACTAATTATACCCTATTTAATGTTAACAAAAGTAAAAAGAAATCTTCAAAGGATCACACTCATTTTACTATGAATATCGGTCGTCTAGCTGTAAACGCTTTATCTATTACGAGAGGCTTATGAAAATACATTAATTACTTTTCATACAACCAATAGTACTTATTACTAATGCGAGTTTATTGAAGTTCTTCTTTGTAGGTCAAGTAATAAAAAACCTCTTAAATTAATTCTATAATTGTTTATCAAAAAGTCACGATCGTATCTGCAACACGCGATCACCAGTTTGTTTTTTCATTACATTTTATTGAATTCTAAAGCCAATGCTCGGGTTACCATGATTGATATGATGAATTCCGGATTAAAACATTCATAGCCTGGATAAGTTTAGTTATACTTACAATGTATCAGTGAATAACCAAGGCAGAATGCGGTCGGAAGTTGAAGGAGGGTCTGCTACCGTTAAAACGTTTTGATGACTTGAGAACATACTTTAAATAGTTAGTCCACTTTGGAATTAAAGCAGGCTTAAGAAATTTTTTCGCTCTCATAGCATGGTGGAGTACACTTTACACCTCTTATGTTAGGATGAGAGATTCGTTCCATAAAATGGAAGTGTATGCCCTGAAAAACTTTGTATTTTGTTCAACAGCAGCCAATTGAACAGTTTTTTTACATATCAAACATTACAATGTACAACTCTTGACGCCTCTTCTACAAACTAAGATGCCAACACTAAGGACGAATCCGTGGAAACCCAGACGCATGGCGGCCCCAGCCAGAGCACACAATCAATAGAGTCAGATCAATCACTACGGCAAACAACGTTGTATCTTTGCCTATAAATCATAGCTTTATTTACCGTATCTCGCACGTCATAACAATACATCACATACATCTTCCTTCAATAAGAAATATGATTTGGGAATGGAAATTACGAGATTAATGGGAAAAAAGAAGGTTAAATAGGTAGCTAGGTATAGGTATACACCTTAAAGTTTCGTCCGCGGGCCTTAGAAAAGAAGAAAAAACAGAACAACAGATGGTCCTATCGCAATTTATCGCGATATCGTTTGTAAGTGCCTTCCTTAAGAGCCCAAGAGCCCGAGATCATTGGTATTCTTGTCACGTGTGGGGCTAAGCGCTGCTCGCCGCTAATGCTTCAATCTCGCCCGATTATGTGCTCAGATCTTTGTCAATATCCACTCCGAAGTTTCTAAGAGAATTGTAAATTATACATAAACGTTTCAATAGAATAAACGCTCACTTACACTGCCAACGCATTTTGTTGGGTTGCGGGTGCTATGAACCAACATAAGCAAGACCCGCGATCATGAATTTATCCTTTACAAAAATATTTTTCCTGATTACAAATCGAACGCGGGGCCCATTCCGCACCAATTTTCCCATATTAGTTCATTGTTTTCACCACACGGGATCTTTGTTAAACTTTTTTTACAAAGTATACCCTCCACATTTATATAGTGATAATTTCCTTCCACTTCTTTTTTGTACTTTTTATTCGACGCTCTGGGTCATTTTGTATAAAGCAAAGCAAAGCAACAACCCATAATTGTCCCACTGCTGGGCTTGGGGTCTCCTCTCACAATGTGAGGGGTACAGGCCATAGTCTACCACGCTGGCCAAGTGCGGATTGGTAGATTTCACACACCTTTGAGAACATTTTGTATAGCTGCAATTAAATTTTGTGTATTGGGTTTCGCAATATCTCACTTCATTTTGTTTATATTAACGTATTTGTAGCATATTCCTTTTAAACGTTGTATCACAAAATTATACATTACTATTGGATATTTTCATGGAACAAGCTCTAAGCTCTCATAAGCTCCTGCGAAGCGGATTTTCTAGCTCCGTTCAAAACATGTCTACATTCAATATGAGAGCCGTTTTATGATGTCTTGAAAAATGTTTGTTAGTTTACGAAGAATAACAATCTGGGCTCCATGTAAGGACATCAACAACATGAATATTATTTTGTCAATAGCTGTCAAACATATACATGACGGGTTTGGCCCCGACATCATAAATTAGAGACGTATTATTTGCACACTTTATTAATATTAATTTAATTGATAGCACAATTATGATAGCTCGTGACAATTTGTAATTTGTAATATAGTATAATATAATTTATAGTAATAGTAATGGTATGATATAATTTATAATAATCACTATTATAATTTTAACTATCCGGCCAAGATGGCTGGGACGGTTAACAGTGTTGGTTCACTGGGACAGTGATCCGTACACCGAGACGCATCCGACTGAAATGCGTACCGAATCGAGGCGACCGCTGCTTAAATAGACGGGCGACTGGTTCGATTGCAAATGGCGGCCATGACAGGGCGATCCGATGACATCCGGTGCACGTTTCACTAGCGCCACAAGGCGCTGTCCGGTTCCGTTTCCGTCACGGCCATTCTGACAATTTGCCCGACCTCGGGCATTTTATTCTAGTTATCTGCGAAAGATAATCATCATATTAATGCTGGACTAGGTTGCCATCAACCCCTACAGCGCCGTAACAAAATTATAATACAAAGTTGCTGGTCTGGATCCTTACCCACTGAAGTAGGTAAGATCCCTACAGCGCTCTCATGCTGGTCTAGATCGTCACCCACTAAAGTAGGTGAGACCCCTACAGCCACCCATGTTATCAAAATGACATTGCAGATAGCGTTTCTTCAGAATCAATAGACATAGTTTCAGATCCAATGGATAAAGTGTCTGAATTTTCTGTTACAGTTAAGGTATCTGAATTTGCTGTTAGAGTGTCAGAGTCAATGTTACACAAATTTTGGGACATATCTTCATTATTATTCATTAAGTTATTTTCAATATTCATCAATTCAGGTACAACATCCGGTGCACTAACCGTGGTACTGGACCCTTCATCATCATCATCAGTTACATCGCTATAATTGTCAGCAATTTCAATAAAACCCTTTTGACCTTTAGGTATGTGCCTTAAATTTTCATGAGCAATCTTATAAACGCGGTTTGAACCATTTAAACGTTTGAGTTCGTAACGGTCATTTTCTAACACTTTTAAAATTTTGAACGGGCCTTTGAATTTCTTGTCTAATTTACTCTGATGTCTTTCTTCACATTTTACGAAAACAAAGTCACCTTCTGAAAAAGGTTTTATTGAAGCTTTCCCCTTATTGAACCTTAAAGTGTCAGCTTTAGCACATTTTTGAATATTTTCTAATGCAGATGTACGGGCAGCTGTAACATTTATTCGATTTGCATTAGATGAACCGGGAGATAATCTAGCTAAGTTTAATGAATTAGCTTGAATACCAAACATAAGTTCTATTGGTGTAAAACCAGTTACTCGAGAACGTGTACTATTGAGGGCAAGCTGGATTTCTCCCAGTTGATCCTGCCATACATTTTCGGAATTACACTCAATCACAGTCAGAATATTTTTCAAAGTTCGCATGACCCTCTCTACCTGACCATTGGCTCTACTGGAGCCAGTGGCTGTCAAGTGAAGCTCTATGTTATTTTCTTTACAAAAATCCTTAAACTCATTACAGTCATAGCATCGTCCACGATCAGCAATAATGCGCTTTGGTGTTCCAAAGAGATTAATGGCATTTTTTATCGCCTTTATAGCATAGGAAGAACTTAGGTTTGGGCTGTATTCAAGAAGCACATATTTTGTAAAGGCATCTATTAGGACAGAACAGTATTCCTTACGTTCACTTTTACCACTTAATTTTCCTGTCAGATCTAAATGAACCGTGTGCCAAGGTACTGGTTCTTTCGGGATTGGGTGGAGCTGTACCTGTTGTGCACCAGAGGGACCCTTAGAAGCTTTACAGATGACACAGCTATTAATAAATTTCTTTACGACCAGTAAAGTTCATAAAGTTTTTCTAAAGTTTTATCGTAACCTAAATGTTTAATTTCGTTATGAACATGGCTAATAAGGGACCAGACAAGAGAACGAGGTATTATAGGTAACCAACTAGAATTCCCTCTACGCTCAAACTTCCTATATAAGATACTTTGTCTTATATCATAGGTACGCGATATTTCTTCGGGCAGTTGGTTCGTACGGATTTTAGAAATAATATCTGATAGTTCAGAGTCTCTCTCTTGTTCGACAATCAACCAATCTTTGTTAAATTCAAGAAAGTTTATCGTTCTGGGCTCAGAATTACAGTTATTAGGTAAGTTACGGGATAAAAAATCTGCGTGGGCCATTTTACGGCCTTCTTTATACACTATCGTGAAATCGTAAGCTTGGAGTATGGCCCACCAACAATGAACTCTAGGTGTTAAGTCACGCTTAGAATGGGAAGCTTTTAAAGAATTGCAGTCAGTAAACACTATGAATTTCTGCCCATAAAGATAGTGGCGAAAATGTTCAACGGCCCTAACTACGGCCAGGGTTTCTAATTCATACGAATGGTACCGACTTTCTGCATCTGATGTTTTACGGCTGAAATACGCGACTACGTGAGGGGTTTGCATATTCCTTTGAATTAACACTGCGCCGTAACCTTCAGAACTGGCGTCAGTATGAAGTTCTATGGGCAAAGCTGGATCAAATATTTTCAGTACAGGTTCAGAAGTTAGTATGTCAATTATTTTTTTATGAATAAGGTTATGTTCGGTAGTCCATTTGACTTTACCTAAGGATTTTCCTTTTGTTAATGGATATATCGGTCTTATTAACTGAGAGAAATTGGGGATAAATTGTCTAAAGTAAGTAGCCAAACCAATTAATTGTCTAACTTGAGTCACAGTATTTGGGCTAGGTGCGTCAATTAGAGCTTTATTTTTTTTGGGATTTGGTCTAATTTCACCCGCGGCGACAACATAACCGAGATATTCTGTCTGAGTCTTCATGAATGAACACTTCTTTACGTTAAAAGAAAAACCAGCCTCTGATAAAGTTTTCAATACTTTATCTAAACGATTTAAACCCTCATCAATAGTTTCAGATGCAGAAAGAACGTCATCCATGTAAACTAGTATTCTATCATCTTGCAAAGGTTTAAGAGCGTTGTTAATGGCTCTTTGAAATACTTGGGGTGCATTACGGAGACCAAAAGGCATCGTCAAATATTCGTATTGACCCTTGGGTGTGACGAAAGCGGTCTTTTCTACAGAGTCTTTATGTACTGGGAGTTGATGGAAGCCAGATGCCATATCGATAGTGCTAAAATAATGAGCGCCATGTAACTTGTCTATTTGATCACTTATTAAAGGTAATGGATAGTTATCAGACTTAGTATTGCTATTTAACTCTCTATAATCTACACACATTCGTTTGGTACCATCTTTTTTTTGTACCAGTATGATCGGACTAGAAAATGGGGACGAGCTCTCTTGAATAATGTTAGCTTTTAACAATTCTTCGATCTTTTCATCAACAATTTTTGATTCCTCGGAAGACAACCTGTAAGGTCGTCTATGCACTGTTTTATGTGGGTCAAGCAATTCGATACTTAGTTCGCCAGTTTTAATTCGGGATGTCGGTAAAGATTCTATAAAGTTACTGGAATATTTAGCCAATATAACATGTAATTTTTCTTTGTCAGAACTAGTTAGATCTGTATCAATTAAATCATAATTAAAGGATTTTTCGGTTTTGGAATATAGTATATTGGTCTCTTTAAATTTTCTAAAAAGTATGCCTGTCTCACTAATTTCAACATTAATGTTCTGTGCAAGAATATCTCTACCCAATAAGATATCGTCATGAAGGTATCTGTCAGGAAGAACATGAAATTTAATATTTGCTAAAATATTATGAACTTTAATTTCGCTGGTGATCTGTTCGATACTACTGACACTACTATTACCAATCCCTGTCATGTGAATAAGGTCATGCGATCTTTCTCCCTTCACTAAACGCGAAGCACTCTTCTTAATAAGACTACACTCTGAACCAGAGTCAAAGATAAAGGAAAATGTTATACCACTACAGTCCAAAACTCCGCGCGCAGTCTTGTAGCACACGTTAACCTCCTTGCTTCCCACAGCCGGCTGTTCCCTCTTCATGTTCTCGGCCTTCGTTGGACAGCTGGAGACGACGTGTCCTGGCTCGCCGCACACGTAGCATGTCACTCGAGACTTCTGATTGTTCCGAATTTCTGGAATGATTCCGTCGTTAGTAGGTCTATGACAGTCTACAGCTCGATGTCCCTTTTTACCACAGTTGTTGTAATTTCCACGGAAGCCCAGAGTAAGTCGCGGCCGCTTAATATCAACTTGACCAGGTTCCACATTGTCACTTTTCCGTTTCAAAGAAATACCTCGTAAAACCCTGAATAGCTGTGTTCTAGTAGTAATAACAGCAGAGTTTAGCTCGCGGCGTATAAGGATATCGCATTGTGATAATACCGAGATAGCAAAACCTGTAATCACGTTTTCAGGAAGGCTAACATCAGGGATTCTTTCAATCAATTGCCATAAGCGTAAGCAAGCTTGGGCTGGAGCTTCAGCAGGATTTACTTGAAATTTTAAAATCTGATCGAAATAATCTTGTATAAGCATAGGTCGGGAGAACTGAGCTATCAACATATCTTTTATTGAAGACCACTCGAATTGATCTGGATGTATCTTCGTCAAAAATGTGGCCGCACGTCCTTTAAGACAATGAGTCAAGGCCAAAATCAAATCGATCCCCTTTAAATTCTTAGTGGTTATGATAACGTCAGCTAACTGGCACCAGCCTTCTATTTCTACGTTGGGATCATCTGGGTCAAATGGCACAAGCGAAGTGAATAATGGTGCTGCATTTTGCTGACTTGAAAAAGCCGCAGCTGCTTTTGAGAACATATCCTCAAGTCCTCTGGCGAATAAAGCCATCGGGTTCTGCATGGAGTCACCAGCAGGATTTCCAGTAGTGGGCTGGTCTTCAGATCCCACTTCTGATGACGGGTTTGGCCCCGACATCATAAATTAGAGACGTATTATTTGCACACTTTATTAATATTAATTTAATTGATAGCACAATTATGATAGCTCGTGACAATTTGTAATTTGTAATATAGTATAATATAATTTATAGTAATAGTAATGGTATGATATAATTTATAATAATCACTATTATAATTTTAACTATCCGGCCAAGATGGCTGGGACGGTTAACAGTGTTGGTTCACTGGGACAGTGATCCGTACACCGAGACGCATCCGACTGAAATGCGTACCGAATCGAGGCGACCGCTGCTTAAATAGACGGGCGACTGGTTCGATTGCAAATGGCGGCCATGACAGGGCGATCCGATGACATCCGGTGCACGTTTCACTAGCGCCACAAGGCGCTGTCCGGTTTCGTTTCCGTCATACACTTACTTCCTTGGTCATCGATAACCTATGTTTATTGAAGACATCCAGAACAATAGAGGCGTTAAGGAAGAGTAGGAAAATGGGAAATAAAAAGGACAAGAAATAGAACTCAACAAGAAGTATCTAGAGCCATAGCCTCGTGCGTTGTACAGCACCACTATTAACAACGGTTGGCTGAGACTTCCAAGACTCTGAATACACTCACAACTTAATTGAATAAAATAAAATAATCTAAAACTTATAACACAATAACTAAGGGAACATACCAGAACCACATGACCCATTTTTCCTAACTTTTTACCCCCCTCCCCCCCTTCGTGACCATCCGTAGTATATGAGAATACCCCCTCCCTCCCCCCTAGTTTTAACGTGGTAATTCATAAATACGGTTTTCAATACTTTTTTGCAAAAACAGAGTTAAAAAATAATAATTTTACTTATATTTGACGACTTGTGTGGCACAATGGTTACTGAAATATTGACTACGTGACAAAAACCTAAACCCCCCCACACCTCTGTGACCAATCGTGGTGTTTTGAACACCCCCCTCCCCCCTAAATGGGTCACGTGGTTTTGGTATGTTCCCTAAGATACTATCAATTGTAACTAACCCATATTTGCACACAGTTGCGTAGTAGATATCCCAGCAAACAAAAATATCTGGAAGCAAACCACAGCACTCTGTTCATTGCGTTCATTGCGGTCTCCTGTCAAGTAAGCTCCGGTATCTCGGGGACGCATTCCCACTAAAACAATATTAACTGGAGCTCCCGCAGTTTCATTTCCATAAGAAAATAAAAATGGCCTTTATTTGTCTTCAGGGTCTGGGAGACTGCTTGTTGACGCTACTATTTGTTTCGTTTTACGTTTGTTTTTTTCTAAATTACTAGTTTCTAGTATACCCTTTGTACAGCCGTCAAACGACTTATCGTTTTTGGATGGGGAAATGTTCTCTGGAGGAGGGGCTGTCTCATTATTGTTTCAGTGTCTATAACATAACATTATCATTTACATTAACTTACTACGACAATTAAAACCCCTTAATCATAAATATTTTTTCATAAATTTCGTTAATATATCTAGAAAACTCGCTCAAAACTCGAACTAGTTCCGATGGTACAATGCTTTGTCTTGAACTAGCTACTCGTCTTGTTAGTTAAGAGTAAGTATTATTTCGGCTTAAAATTTTACTTCTTAGAGGTTACGGTGCACGATGAGGATATCAAAGCTGTTAGTTTTCAGAAAAGTTTTTTTGGCAATGGAGTGTTAATAACTTAAAATAATTATGTAGATTATATATTTCTTGGCCATACATACAGTTACAGTTGAGTATATAATATAATATAATATTTTTTGTCGGAAAAGCAAAATCAGCTGTAACAATAACTAAGACAATGCAACTATCTGACTGTAAGTGGAAGAAAATTATTATTATTATTATTGAGTAAAATTAACATACCTTACCTGAATAAAAAGACAATGAATTAAAAATCAACTAAAATTTGAACAAATTCAAGATTTCAATAATAAGAAGCCATCGAAAGAATTACATTATTAAGTAAAGCAAAAAAAGAAAGAAAAGAAAAAGAATTTATTCGAAGGAGCAAAGCACAAACAAAATGTAAGAGTCTCACACCCATATTCACAAAAAACAAGCAAAGATAAAGAAGTGTTTAAACTCTGACTTATGAAAAACGACAAAACGCAAGAAAATACATCCATCATCCATAAAACAGGTTATTAAAATAAGTATAAGTCGTATGTAAAAAATTAAATCCATATTTCATTTCAAATATCGATGGGAACTATGTAATGTCCAACCTCCATGACCTTGCGATGGCTCAGTATACAGTGCAACGTCACGGACAGAGCGCTAGAGAAAAATTAGTCTTATCCGCTTTCTTAAAATTTATTGAGAGACTGACATAAATAAATTTATATGTTCAGTTGAGTAAATAATTGGTTATTATAGAACTTTTATGAATATGATTTAAATTTCTGCAAGTGTATTTATATTCCGCAAATATTAAATGTGACAAAACGCTACTGATTGTTATGTATATTTTATTGTATTATTATGTATATTTTTGCTGGAAGTAAAGAAAAATTTGCTGAAATACTGATACCTCATACGACAATTCATTATTATTTTTAAGTGTCCGTCTGTGAGTTGATTAAAATAGTTATAAAAATACATAATCTTTTTTAAATCGGATTCTATTTTACTTCGCAACCCTAAAAAGTAATCTCAATAAAATAAAGGTTTTTGGGATTTTAGTGCCGGGTATTATCTGCTCTATATACTTCCCTAACCATATTGTAAAGCTGTTTACCGCAACGCACTATATTGCGACACAGGAGACATAATTGTAGAAATAAAGAAGAAATAAAGTATAAACATAATTGTAACAACGAGTTGATTTTAATGGTAAGGCGCGCCTGATAGATGTTTCACATCGATCAAGATAAACTTTAATATCGATATCTTGTAACGACGTCGCGGGCTCTTCGATGTTTGTATTATTAGTAATACAACATAGTATATAAAACTGCGATGGCTAAGTTTCCTTGCCGACTCACGTCTACACTGTACAAGATGTTGCGTCTGCTGGCAATTGTTACCTTGTTTCTGGGCGCTCAAGGCCAGTCGGCGGTGGTGAATATCCATATAATAAAAAATGTCAACAGCACAGTCACTACTTTTTTGCTTTTTGCTGCACGGTAAAAATATTTACATATATAAAGTTTCAATTTATCATTAATCTTTTTTTTTTCACAGGAAAGTATTACTTCACTGGGCTACCCAGCAGAATCTTACAACGTTACCACGAGCGATGGCTACATTTTAGAGGTCCTTCGCATTCCGAATGGAAAGAATTCCAGTAAAAGCAATGGAAAACTAGTATTCCTTATGCACGGATTATTATGTAGTTTCAACTCATTTACTTATTTAGGATCGGATTATGCCCTCGGTAAGCTGCTTTCTATATATGATATAGGTATTAACTTATTACCATCACTATCTGTCAGTTATGGAAGCCAGCCTGAACTCAGAACTGGAGTCTTTTATGTTTAAAAAAACTATTTACAATCCCATAGTTTTTTCGCTAACAATGTAAATTCGAAAAACTATCACAAGTAGGTGAGCTAACAAGTTCAAGAATGATAATTTAATCCATCAACATACAACCAAGGAACCTATTGTATGCAGAGCATAGCCTTAGCATAGCATTTAACGAAAGTTGACTTAATCACAAAATTTTCAATATCAACAGCTTACAATCTCGCTGACGCTGGATATGACGTGTGGCTAGGAAACGCCAGGGGAAACAAATACTCGCGTCGTCACGTCTCCTTGGACCCTGACACCGACAGCAGAAAGTTCTTTGACTTCAGTTACGAAGAAGTAGGTCTCTACGACTTGCCTGCCATGATAGATTTCGTGCTGGCGAAAACCAAACGGGACAAGCTATATTACGTTGGCCACGCTCAGGGTGGCACGGCGTTCTTTGTTCTTAACTCATTGAACACCACGTACCAATCTAAGTTTGCTTCAGTACATTTAATGGCTGGGAATGGCTACGAAAAGTATTTTCCCAACAAAATCGTGAAGCTTTTATCTACCGCCATCGACCCCATTTACGTGAGTTTTTTTCCATGTTTTAAAGAAATATTCGATGTAAAAACGTAATTACTTGCTTGTCTGTCTGTACGCTTAGGTACGTGTCAGTAAAGAAAGTATATAAAATGAATTAAAAGTCGATCGATTTATGACTCTAACATGAAGCTAATACTTAATATTTCACAAGAACAAAGCATGATAACAATGTCTCATTATTATGCATTCCTTTTCAGAGTGTCGCTGTACTTATCGATTATGTGGAGTTGAAGCCTTCTTCTAAGTTAACCACAATACTTGCAGAAACCCTTGTGGTAAGATCTCATAGATTTTATGTTTTTATTCAATAAATCACTTAAGTAGGTACTCAGATGCAGCGCTAGAGAGCAAGATAACCAAATTGTTGAAAAACCAAATAAAGAATAGAATGCTCTAAAAACATATAAAAATAGTTTTTAATTGGTGCAGATAATTAGTGAAAAATACATATTATTATTATCCTATATGATGATAATATTTTAGACGATTTGGGTCGATAGTTACTGCAAGGATTTAAAAAACTCATAAAAATGTTATCTGAACGGTCAACCTAAAGTACAAAGTACAAAGGTCTTAGGGGCCCCAAAATATAAACCTCAAAACAACCCTTCTCTTTTTAAATAGCCCTTCTCTTTTTTCAGAACTCGACAGTACCACAGGAGTTGATCGGTGGAGGGTCTTTAAGGCAAGCAGCGCATTATAGCCAGAACTATAGAGATGAATCTTTCAGAAGGTGGAACTACGGTGCTACAAACTTATTGAAATATGGAAGACTCTCACCTCCTTCGTATGACCTTTCTGAGATAAATGTTGACGTCACCATGCATTATGCTCTTGGAGATGCTACTCAAGGTGAAAATGACGTTTTGGATATGGTAAAAGCAATGCCCAACGCCAGAGCTCGTAAAGTTGCTAGGAGTGACTTTGGTCATATTGACTTTCTGGCAAGCAAAGATGTCAAGAAATTAGTCTTCGATTATATTATTGAGTCTTTTAATAATGCATAAAATCTGCATTTTATTGAAATAAATATAAATTATGGTCATTTTCTTTTTTATTTTGATCCACTTAGTAATTAGCTGGGTTACTCAAATAGTCTTAGCCCCAACTCAGAGTCACTAACGGTTACTTTAATCGCTCCTTAGTAAAGAATCACCATACAATTTCTGTACTAAGGAGTGATTTAAGTAGCAGTAAATCTGAGTTGGGGCGTTGGATAATTATAATAAAAGTTCTTTATATAATTAGAAACAAGCTGTTCTCACTCACCGCACAGATCTATCCTGCATGCGAATTATTGTATGAGCTACAGCTTAATTGAACGCTGCAAAATAGCAGACTGTCGCTGCTGTAATTTTCACCACAATATGTGATTAACCATGAAATAGATAATGCGTATTTCGGAGCGAATCGTTTAATATCTTATATTGTAACAATCTGTATCACGTTAACTTATTATATAATTTCATGTATCGTACTTAACATGATTCATCAAAGCAGAGCTAAAATTAACAATGCTAGAAAAACGAAATTTCGACAGTAGGGTTTTGATATGACCTAGGCAAGCAATGACGAATGATTTTTCTAAGTAAGTACAGTCACACGTTCTACTCGACAGTATTTTCGATAAATGCTGCAGAATCGAAGCACCTATTCACTAATATTCGACTCAAAACTAATCGGCAAAGTCGTCCCACTCTCCATTCAGATTTCCTATACATATTCAAACATATTTAAATCTCCTTAGTTTTGGTTGGTGTACGAATTGTTGGTGTACGAATATGTTGGAATAGCCGAACAGTTTTTTTGTCGTACATCCGATCCACACATTAGCCGGTTTGTCGCATCGAACATGAGTAGCACGCCTTAGGATGTAAAATAGGGGCTGAAAGTTTATATGCCGTGGGTAACATTGTGCTTTGTCTTGAATTTTTTACTTACACTCTTAACAAAAATTTAGAAACACTCCTTTCAGCAACTTTCAAAATTCTTCACTTAAGGAGAGAAAAATAGTTATATCTATTTTCTTTCAAATCTTACATAAGATTTGTATGGATGTACAAAAAGAGAAGTCTCAAATGACTGTAATATTAACGTCCAGTCCAAACTATTTAAATGAGAAATCTAGAATTTTGAATACAGATTTTCTTTACAAATAAGACAACTGTTAAAGAAAGATTTTTAAAATTGTCACGGAATAGGTGATTATAAGTAATATTCCTAATAAATACATAATTATATTCCCTAACCCGATACGGAGATGACTTGATGATGATTATTAATGTAACTCAAGTCATTTACCTACTGCTCCTGTTTCTGGGCAGGAGCACCACAATATCAGCTTATTAATGTCAGGTATAATTATGATTAATTTATGTAAGAAACTTCTTATACAGATTTAATCATTTACATTTTAATAAATTACATCTAATTGAATATAACTTCAATTTAATATATAAAAATTTTGTGTCACGATGTTTGTGGCCGCACTTCTTCGAAACGGCTATACGTAAGTATATTTGGTAGATATAAGAATAGATCGTAAAGTTTATTTTATATCGCTGGGTGATTAGGGTGGTTTTTGAATAGGGATTCAAAAAAAATTTGGCAGAGCAACTTTTGCTGAGTCAGCTAGTAATAAATTAAAAGACCATTGATAAATTAATAGACTGTATTAAGTAAGACTTTAAGGATGGGTAGAAAAAGAAAGAAAGAACTGGCTCTCAAGCTCGCAGCCGGAACACGACGAGTCGTTTGGCGGCTGACTCAAGTAAGAGGGTGGGAGCTGTCCAGGCGAACCCCATGAAGAAATAATAATATCAATAATGATATTAATGAACTATTAAAATCAATATCAAAACTATCAATACATCCGAGGGGCCCTACCACCAGCAGGATAATGGAAATAGTGGGGTACATCCCAATTCTTTCGGCTATATGATATATGGAACAATACGAATGAGATGAATATAATTATGAACTGATTTGTCTATACTAATATTATAAAGAGGAAAGATTTTATTGTTTGTTTGCATTGAATAGGCTCCGAAACTACCGAACCGATTTGAAACATTCTTTCACTGTTGGGAAGCTACACTATCCCCGGGTAACATATGCTGTACTATTATATTTTTTTACTATTTTTATCGAAGCGGAGCGAGGGCGATTTCCTAGTATATAATACAATTATTGTGTAGATCACAAGTTATTTTAACAATTTTTCTTTGCAAAAGGGAGGCCCACTTCGCAAAAAAATTGTTTCCTTCTATTATGTACTAAATAAATGATGAAATAAAACGCAACAATAAATTCAGTTTACTGTCTGTCTATACATAAAATAAAATAAATAATAAATAAAAAAATATGGATTAAAGTAATTGTTTTTTGATTTTTAGTTGCTATTTTAACCAGTAACCAGTAAGCGTAACTGACTGTATAAGTTATGGGTGGTACATTCAGTTTCCAGGTAAAAATGTAGTAGGTGTAATGTCAATCATTATTTTCGTACCTTAACGCTTAACACGCATTACGATTTTTCACCACGCGATTTTTTCCGCAAAATTATGTGAGATATGGAAATTGTATGAAGCACTTGCGAAAAAAATCGTGTTGATTATGATTCAGTACGCGATTTAAAAATCGTCAGAAAAAAAATCGTGCGGTGAAAAATCGTAATGCGTGTTAAGCCTTAGAGGTAAACTTTTGTTTCCACATTTTAATGAGAATAACTTCAAGGTATATAATACACTATCCAATAAAAAAATAATCATCAAAAGCGGACCACCCTCTGCCGATTTCTGCATGATCATAAAAGCAAAGCAAAAGCAAAGCAACAACCCATAATTGTCTCACTGCTGGGCTCGGGGTCTCCTCTCACAATGTGAGGGGAACAGGCCATAGTCTACCACGCTGGCCAAGTGCGGATTGGTAGACTTCACACACCTTTGAGAACATTATGGAGAACTCTCAGGTGTGCAGGTTTCCTCACGATGTTTTCCTTCACCGAAGCAAGTGATAATTAACTTGTAATACGCACATAATATTTGAAAATTTGAGGTGCGTGCCAGGATTTGAACCCGGGCCCCCGTGTTCGGGAGACCAACGTTCTAACCACTAGGCTAATCATACATCATGCATGATCATACATTAAAAGAATAAAATATTTATAATATATATACGTGTCGAATTGAGAACCTCCTCCTTTCTTTTCGTCGGTTAAATATTGGCTATATTTTTATGCATTACATAAAGCCAGATCTACACGTTGGCCTACATTGTGGCGAATGTAGTGGCAAAAATAGTAGCTAAGAGTTCGTGATGGCGTCCATACTTTGGAAAGGAGTTAGTATTTAGAGTGAGTATTTAGTTCATGATTTAAAGAAGAAAAAGAGCGTACTTAGTTGCGGTATGCTCTGAAAAAATAAATCGCAGCAGCAGTTAGCACCTCAATATTAATTTTAAATTCATCTGCACATTGGCCTGAACCGAAGCAAACTGAACGACCTTCCAGCCTATGGACGCCATCATGAATTAATGCCTAATATATTTGCCACTACATTCGCCACAATGTGGGCTAACGTGTAGAGCTGGCTTTAGTTAACAAAATTTACTATTTAAAACGAAAATAAAAATTTTGACATCAGTCTACAAGATGTTGGGTCTGCTGGCAATTGTTACCTTATTCCTTGGGGTGCAAGCTCAGTACGAGCTGGTATGTATAAATTGAAATATCTAGTTATAGTAGCAGTCGGAACTGACATGCCTGTTTCATTAATTCGACGACCCATGTAGCGCAATGGTTACCATGCCGGATCGCCGCGCCGAGGGTTCTGGGTTCGATACTCAGCGAGACGGATGAGTTTGAATTTCTGTTCTCGCTCTTTGTGTGTGTTTCTTGTCTCTGTGTGTTGTCCATGGCACCCACGACTATGTCTATCACTATGTGGGGCTATGAATGTGTATTTATTTATTTATTTTAATTTAAAGTTTGAAAGTTTTCAAACTTCCCTTTGAAACTTATGATATATAGCGATTTGATAAGGGTATCATATTTGAACATTTGGATTATTTTAGACCATTTATACTTGTACATTATAATATATGTCGGTCCCATTAAGATCACAGATTGAAATAACATGAAAAATATTTACGTTATTAAATTTAATATTATGGGTATTATTATTATAACAGTCCAAATTGTGCCATTAATTTACCCTCAACCACTTATTGTTATTCACAGCACAATATTACCTCACTGGGCTACCCAGCTGAATGGCATAATGTTACCACGAGCGATGGCTACATTTTAGGAGTTGTTCGCATCCCACATGGAAAGAATTCCAAGAAAAGCAATGGAAAAGTGGTTTTCCTTATGCATGGATTGGAGGGGGGTTACAACTCATTTACTTATTTGGGTTCGGATTACGGGATGGGTAAGTTAGATATACGTTTATTAGTTACAGTTAAAAGATCACAGGAAATATACATTTTTACCGTAGAACTTAGGTACACCTCTATAGGGTGTAAGGGGCTCCATCCATCCTCGAGACAACTTATCCGTCTCATTGTGTACGGCGCACGCTGCTGTATACTGGATGCCATGGCAGTTGGCAATCGGTTCCTCTTGTTGGAGGTCACTTCTGTGAAATTTTAACAACTTCCTTAGTTTCTACTGATGTACATCGTATTCGCGACGATGACAGCGATCGATGGTTTAATTAGATGGTTTGGTTGGAAGTAAAAAGAGGTGAATGGGTTCTATATGTTTGATACTCCCAATATTGTAAACAACATTTTGTAATATTTAATTTACAATAAATTTTCCTCCATAAAAACTCGAAATATCCTAATAAGATACAAAGTAATTTGTTAACTACTTTGCAACCTTGGGTAAGTACCCTCGTATTAGGTTGGATGGGCAATGACCGCAGATAGGAAACACTCAAGTATTTTCATCAAGTATGTCATCAAGGCATAGTCATCGACGTCGTCTAGTTTATGTGATAACGCGAAAAGAAGTTCAATTAAATTTTATAATAATAAATATTAACAGCTTACAACCTCGCTGATGCTGGATATGACGTGTGGCTAGGCAACGCCAGGGGAAACAAATACTCGCGTCGTCACGTCTCTCTGGATCCCGACGAAGAAACCGCTAAGTTCTACGATTTTACCTTAGAAGAAATAGGTTTATACGACTTGCCTGCTATGATCGACTATGCGCTGGCTACGACGAAGCAAGACAAGCTACATTACATTGGCCATTCTCAGGGTGGTACAACGTTCATGATTCTTAACTCGATGAACGCCGAATACCAATCAAAGTTCGCTTCAGCTCATTTAATGGCTGGAGTTGGATACTCCAAAGAAATTCCCAATAAATGGGCAAAACTCGTGTCCACTGTCATTGATGAAGTTTACGTAAGTTTTTTTTTTATATTTAACATCAAATAACATTTCATGCTTCAAGGCATATTAATATTATAAACCGGTGGAGTTTAGTTTTAGAGACAAGCCCCCAGCTGGAACACAATTAGTCACAAGCAAGAGATTAGTAGCTAGCCAAAAAATCTTCACGGAAAGATAGATACGTATAATACAACTAAAAATATTAACGATAATAGTATTGAAAATATAATATAATCCTTACTTAAGCAGAGCCGGTCCAACTTTTGTTCCCTCATACGACATCCTGGTTCACCGGCATAGCTTTGCCCATAAGATGGCTCAGTATTCTAGGTTTTTTTTTATAGACTGTAGGGCTCACAAAAAAGCAGACGAGCCACCTGATGGTAAGTGGTCACCGTCTCCTATGGACATGAGCAATACCAGAGAAATCGCCAATACATCGCCGACCCTGAAGAACTCTTTCTACACCTTTTTTGAATAACCCCATGTCATTGCGCTTCAGGAATACCTCAGAAGGAAGCTCATTCCACTCTTTTCCAATACGTGGCAAAAAAGATCGTGGGACAATTCTCCGTAGAGATTCTCCACGAATACAACCTGTGTGGATGAATCTTCTGCGAGTGGTAAAATTATTGAAAGGTGAATAGGCATCAAGTCAAAGTTCAAACAATTACTCGGAGCACTCACCGTTGTAAAGTCGGTAGAACACACAGAGAGAACCGATATCTCTTCTGAAGCTCAGATGTTTTATCCTGTGAGTGACTCGTGGATTGTTGACAACTCGGACCACGCGCTTCTGTATGGCGTCAAATATGTTAAGCTGGTATTGCGGCACCCCTGTCCAGAGGTGGGAGCAATACTTTAGTATTTGATCGACCTTTTACAAAATAAGACACTAGCCTTTAATGCCGTCAAGCCATGAGCGCAATATTTCATAATTACATTAATTATTATAATATTATGTATGAATGATAGAATTCATAGCCCATTACATTTATATTCATTTTCATTTTCTTTTCAGGCTTTGGCTTTACTTGTTGGCTTTGTGGAGGTGAAGCTTTCTCCACTTACCATTTTAGCATTAGACGCATTTGCGGTAAGTATATTATATTGAATTAAGTAGTCAAGTAAATAATACTTAGTTCAAATTGCTAGCAGTGGACCGCACATTGCAAGGAAACCTTCTCGTTCTGGTTGCAGCCAACCAGATCTGCCCCACGCATTGTGTATGGCTATAGCTACTATCATCCTTATCAACATTACTGAAATGTCCGTATTAAAATGCAGTGGTAGAAATTAAGCTAACGAATTTATTCATCGTTTTCATCTCGACCATCGACGCAGTACTGACGTTTCTAAAGTAATAAATTAATGTGCAAGGCTGTAGTACTGCTTATAGCAAATAGAAACTTCAACCAGATGTTCTATAGGAATTATACTAGAACCAATAATACATATTGTTGTCAATAGTTTTCAGAATTATAAGTTTTTCCGTGAGTTTCAAAAACTGTAGGTAAGTTATAATTTTAAACAATCATAAAGCTCTTTACATTTTTTCAGAACGCTACGGTACCACCAGAGTTTGTCGCTGGGTCAGGCTTAAAACAAGGAGTCCATTTTTTTCAAAACTTTAGAGACAAAACTTTTAGAAGGTGGAACTACGGCGCTACTAATTTATTGAAATATGGAAGTATCTCACCTCCGTCGTATGATATTACCAAAATAAATGTTGACGTCACACTGCATTACAGTCTTGGAGATGCAATTCAAAGTGAAACAGACGCACTGGACATGGTAAAAGTAATGCCTAACGCCAGAGCACGTAAAGTTGCTAGGAGTGACTTTACTCACATGGACTATGTGACTAGCAAGGACATGAAGGAAATCACAGATTTCATAATTGAGTCTTTCAATAACTTGTAAGATCTGTAATTTATTTAATAAAATGTGTAACTTTGATTATTTTGTTTTGTTTAGTAATGAATTTAAGTGAGTTACTCAAATAGTGATCTATTCTGCATGTGAAGTATTTTAGAAGCTTCGGCTTAAATTTTATAATGAAAATAGCTGCAGCCAAGAAAGAAAAATGAAGAAAGAAAAAAAATTTAATGCAACGAAAAGTCTGCATTGCACGCAGGCATTGGTGCATCAGAAAAGAAAGTATACTATATCGATTACAATTTTCACATGAAATTTGAAGACTATTATAAATATCATATTTTTCCCTACGATATCCTACTGTATATAAGAGTATTGCCCTATCCGACCCACTATAATGTAGGATACGCACTGGCCGGGCCGCGCAGTCACACGGACGCCAGCGAAGGATATTCAGCGTTGGCTACCGCATTCTGCTTCGTGATTTCAAGTGCCTTCAGCTACATTTTGGCTTTTTTAAAGTGAAAATTTTATTATATCGTCTCAAACTTTTTGGTATGTGTGTCGCATGTCGCGTGACGGTCGGTTCTTAACTTATTGGTTCTCAGTAACGAAAGTACTTAGGATGACTTAGCTTTCAACATTTATTTGATTGAGTACGGGTGCTACTACATGATACATTCTGAAGGTCTGATGATGACCAGGTATATACTTATCGGTTCTCAGTAACGGAAATACTTAGGATGACCTAGCTTTCAACATTTATCTGATTTAGTACGGGTGCTACTACATGATACATTCTGAAGGTCTGATGATGACCAGGTATATACTTATCGGTTCTCAGTAACGGAAATACTTAGGATGACCTAGCTTTCAACATTTATCTGATTTAGTACGGGTGCTACTACATGATACATTCTGAAGGTCTGATGATGACCAGGTATATACTTATCGGTTCTCAGTAACGAAATTACTTAGGATGACCTAGCTTTCAACATTTATCTGATTGAGTACGGGTGCTACTACATGATACATTCTGAAGGTCTGATGATGACCAGGTATATACTTATCGGTTCTCAGTAACGGAAGTACTTAGGATGACCTAGCTTTCAACATTTATCTGATTGAGTACGGGTGCTACTACATGATACATTCTGAAGGTCTGATGATGACCAGGTTTATACTTATCGGATCTCAGTAACGAAAGTACTTAGGATGACCTAGCTTTCAACATTTATCTGATTGAGTACGGGTGCTACTACATGATACATTCTGAAGGTCTGATGATGACCAGGTATATACTTATCGGTTCTCAGTAACGGAAGTACTTAGGATGACCTAGCTTTCAACATTTATCTGATTGAGTACGGGTGCTACTACATGATACATTCTGAAGGTCTGATTATGACCAGGTATATACTTATCGGTTCTCAGTAACGGAAGTACTTAGGATGACCTAGCTTTCAACATTTATCTGATTGAGTACGGGTGCTACTACATGATACATTCTGAAGGTCTGATGATGACCAGGTTTATACTTATCGGATCTCAGTAACGAAAGTACTTAGGATGACCTAGCTTTCAACATTTATCTGATTGAGTACGGGTGCTACTACATGATACATTCTGAAGGTCTGATGATGACCAGGTTTATACTTATCGGATCTCAGTAAAGAAAGTACTTAGGATGACCTAGCTTTCAACATTTATCTGATTGAGTACGGGTGCTACTACATGATACATTCTGAAGGTCTGATGATGACCAGGTATATACTTATCGGTTCTCAGTAACGGAAGTACTTAGGATGACCTAGCTTTCAACATTTATCTGATTGAGTACGGGTGCTACTACATGATACATTCTGAAGGTCTGATGATGACCAGGTATATACTTATCGGTTCTCAGTAACGGAAGTACTTAGGATGACCTAGCTTTCAACTTTTATCTGATTGAGTACGGGTGCTACTACATGATACATTCTGAAGGTCTGATGATGACCAGGTATATACTTATCGGTTCTCAGTAACGGAAGTACTTAGGATGACCTAGCTTTCAACATTTATCTGATTGAGTACGGGTGCTACTACATGATACATTCTGAAGGTCTGATGATGACCAGGTTTATACTTATCGGATCTCAGTAACGAAAGTACTTAGGATGACCTAGCTTTCAACATTTATCTGATTGAGTACGGGTGCTACTACATGATACATTCTGAAGGTCTGATGATGACCAGGTATATACTTATCGGTTCTCAGTAACGGAAGTACTTAGGATGACCTAGCTTTCAACATTTATCTGATTGAGTACGGGTGCTACTACATGATACATTCTGAAGGTCTGATGATGACCAGGTATATACTTATTGGTTCTCAGTAACGGAAGTACTTAGGATGACCTAGCTTTCAACTTTTATCTGATTGAGTACGGGTGCTACTACATGATACATTCTGAAGGTCTGATGATGACCAGGTATATACTTATCGGTTCTCAGTAACGGAAGTACTTAGGATGACCTAGCTTTCAACATTTATCTGATTGAGTACGGGTGCTACTACATGATACATTCTGAAGGTCTGATGATGACCAGGTATATACTTATCGGTTCTCAGTAACGGAAGTACTTAGGATGACCTAGCTTTCAACATTTATCTGATTGAGTACGGGTGCTACTACATGATACATTCTGAAGGTCTGATGATGACCAGGTTTATACTTATCGGATCTCAGTAACGAAAGTACTTAGGATGACCTAGCTTTCAACATTTATCTGATTGAGTACGGGTGCTACTACATGATACATTCTGAAGGTCTGATGATGACCAGGTATATACTTATCGGTTCTCAGTAACGGCAGTACTTAGGATGACCTAGCTTTCAACATTTATCTGATTGAGTACGGGTGCTACTACATGATACATTCTGAAGGTCTGATGATGACCAGGTATATACTTATCGGTTCTCAGTAACGGAAGTACTTAGGATGACCTAGCTTTCAACATTTATCTGATTGAGTACGGGTGCTACTACATGATACATTCTGAAGGTCTGATGATGACCAGGTTTATACTTATCGGTTCTCAGTAACGGAAGTACTCAGGATAACCTAGCTTTCAACATTTATCTGATTGAATACGGGTGCTACTACATGATACATTCTGAAGGTCTGATGATGACCAGGTTTATGCTTATCGGTTCTCAGTAACGAAAGTACTTAAGATGACCTAGCTTTCAACATTTATCTGATTGAGTACGGGTGCTACTACATGATACATTCTGAAGGTCTGATGATGACCAGGTATATAGTTATGTTGCTATTTCTTGCTTTTGATAAACAACGACACAGCTAGTCAGTCCGAAAAATTGATCAACGAGGAAGATGCCATTTTAATACCCTAAATCGAATATTTATCCAAAAAATTTTAGTTAAATGTCTACAATACGAAAAAAGGTTTCACTTATACCGTGGTTTCATAAAACCACACAATCTTTTTTTTGTATGTTCTTCACAGAGTAGTTGTTGTCAGGCAATCATCCCATAAGATCCCATACAGGTAACATGGGGATGAATTATTTTTCGTCACGTGCGCCATAATGTGGGACATCGTTGAAAAGGTGTTTCAAAATATTATGGGTCTGCTTAAACCGTTTCTCAAATTAAGGACCCGTTTGCGAAATGTTCGGCTTCAAAGTGCCAATTTTGCTTAGAATTAAGTGTCCTTCCCCGCTGTTAGCTAAGCAGTTGGAGATGGACTTGTGAAAAAATTCACCAAAAATAGATCATAAGATGAATTTACAAGGAAAACTATTACAGCTGAGTAATAGTCAAACACCTTCGGAACCCTACATTTCACGTAGCCTGACACGCACTTGGCCGGTTTTTTTAGAATTGCGAAACACTATTCTCTCCATTTATCTCGAAAGTTTTTCACAAAATTTATTGACTGACCTACGTAAAATAAGTAATTTACATACAGTTGAGCAAACAATTGAATATATACAATGTTTTAGACATCGTCTTTAGTTATTTCTGCAAATATTCCGCATATTTTATTATGTGTCAACAATATAATATGTATATGCATTTTACTGTTTTATTGTAAAGAATATTTTTTGCATATACATATTTGTCTGTAAAATAAATCTTATCAAAAACATAAATGTGAAATGAAAGCCATGTTCAAAAAAAGAACTTAAGATATAAATGGGTGTTCTGGGACCAAGTTCTGGTAGAAAAGCCTAAAATTTTAGTCACAAGAACATGTAATTCAAGAACTACATTTAACTTAGTTAGTTTTCACGTACCTAACTATGTAGGCCATATTATATTTCAAAATCAAAAATCAAAATCAAAAAAATGGTTGTCTGTAAAGTCGGTTTACGGACGATAGTTTAATGTGACAACGTCATGACAAAACATTGATGAAATTATTGCACACTTTTATAGATAAAATTGAATCATTTTAATGAAATTACCATTATTTTGTACAGGAAAATGAGTGAAATGAAATCTACATTTTGATTCATAAATTATCTTTTATTTGCACTAATTAATTTTTTTTTTTACATGAAATAAGTCAATGCTTGACAACGATCCCACCTGATGGTAAGTGGCGATGAAGTCCAAGATGGTGAACGCACTAACTTAATAAATGCCTATTCACTCTTCTCTTGAAGACATCTACATTGTAGGTGGGCGGGAACACCCACGCAGGCAACTTATTCCAGTCCTTCGCTGCACGCATTATGAAAGATGAGGCGTGTCGTCTCGTTCGCAGCGGTGGGATGTCTACGACGTATGGATGGATGCTTGCCGTACGACGGGTTGTTCGATAGAGAAACGGGGATGGGGGAATTAATTCATGCAATTCCTGAGCACACTCTCCAAAATGTATCCTGTAGAATGCCGAGAGGCTGGCTACTCTGCGCCTGTGTGCGAGGCTTTGTAGATTGGATTCTAACAGATCTGGGTCGTCAATGAGCCTCATTGCACGCCTCTCCATCGAATCCAAAGCTGAAAGGTGACATTTTGCGGCACCGGCCCAAACGTGACAGCAGTACTCCACACATGGGCGAACCTGAGCTTTATACAGTGTTAAAATCTGTCTCAGTGTGAAGTACTGCCGCACCCTTGCAAGGACCCCGAGTTTTCTTGCAGCTAGTTTAGCTTTGGATTCGATGAACCGCCCATAGTTGAGGTTTGAGGAAAGTTACCTTGCAATGGATCAAAGGGCACAGTGGCTCCCTAGGAAACGACATGGCAGACCAGTTGGCCAGGAGAGGTTCCGACCAGCTTGCGGTAGGTCCGGCCCCTATGCTACCACTAGCATTTAACCAGCTAAGGTCCTGGCTACGTCAAAAAACTCTAAAACAACATGCAGACCAATGGGCACAAATCAGTACGTGCAGACAATCTCGGGAAACAGTGCCCTGCCCCGATGCACGACTGACCAGACGGCTACTGTCACTTGACAGGAAAGACCTCCGGATAATCGTAGGTAATATCACTGGACACTGCCCACTTAACAAACATCTATATGTTCTAGGTGTGACCGACAGTCCCCTGTGCAGGGCATGCCTGTCGGCTGAAGAAACAGCCCCTCACGTAATCCTGGAATGCGTGGGAGTAGCAACCCAACGGGCTGAAATCCTCGGCACCCCGAGGTCGTTCCGTGAAGCCTGTGGAGACACCAGGAGGATCCTGCGCTTCTGGACGGAGCTAGGCTGGCTAGATAACTAGCTGGCACACATATTTACGTACAATGGCCCAACTTAGAGGCTAAGTACGGAAACTGGAGCCCATCACCATAACCATAACCATAACCATGAGGTTTGAGGAAACTTCGACTCCCAGTAACTGAAGGTGGTCGGTGCATTCCAAGGATACATTTTGGAAAGTGGGAGCCAAGGTGAACGGGCTCCGTTTTGCGGTGAACAGACACGTCTGCGTTTTAGTGGCGTTGAATCTCACAAGATTGGCATCGCCCCAATCGGACACTGCCCGGAGTGCGAGATTCACACGATCCAACACAGCCTCTCTTTCAGACCGTATTTCTTCCCGAATGGCTCGAGCACTAATTCAAATATGTTTATTACTTTTATGAACAGATTATTTACAAGTAACAATGTGAAGAAATACATGCGGCACGAACCAAGCGCTTCGGCCGATCGTAGCCGATCGTGCCTCTCTATCGCTTGTTCCGCGCTCTCGCTCGCGGAACGTGACATAACGTCATAAGAATAGGTCGTAAATTATATTTTATATTGCTGGGTGATTAGGGTGGTTTTTGAATAGGGATTCAAAAAAAATTTGGCAGAGCAACTTTTGCTGAGTCAGCTAGTAATAAATTAAAAGACCATTGATAAATTAATAGACTGTATTAAGTAAGACTTTAAGGATGGGGGGTATCAATAATTGCCGTACCCGGCCAAGAAAGGGTAGAAAAAGAAAGAAAGAACTGGCTCTCAAGCTCGCAGCCGGAACACGACGAGTCGTTTGGCGGCTGACTCAAGAAAGAGGGTGGGAGCTGTCCAGGCGAACCCCATGAAGAAATAATAATATCTGTTCAATCCTTTATCACTGGTCGGTGTGAAAAGAAAAGTAAAAACCCTTCCAAAATTGACACTCTAATGTCAATGGAAAAATATCGGGAGTTGCGTCAACTCCGGTGATGGGAAAAGCGGTTTTCACGACGTTCGTGGAGTTTTCCGTCCATCCTGCAGCCCATAACGTTTATGGTGCTATTCTCCGGCCGTGCCGTGAAAGCAGAGAGAAGAAGCTGTCGTGCGCAGCGCAATCCTGCGACATTGGATGTTAAGGTTGGTGGGTTCTTTTTTCACTGATTCTTATGAAGAATTGAACATACTACCGACCTAGGCATTACCTACATACATAATACAGTCCACATAAATATCGAAGGATCGCCCCTGCGATTACCGCACAATTTTTTGTGGCCTTCGAGCCGAACATAGAGTAGGCAATTCATTATTCTTTTATTTTATTTGACATATTATATTTAATTTGCACGTTGCAATGGCTACTAAAAAGGGTCAAAAGGTTCAAGAAGTGTACGAGGAGTGCATAGCTGATGTTGAATTAAACGTTTTAATCAACAAAAAGCAAAGGATTTTTGAACAATTACAGATAATATCTGACATGTCAATGTAACTGACAATAACATTCGAGAAATGTTTCTATTGCGTGTCATGGATATAGATGAGCTACGTTCATCTTTCGAATTATGTATTTTTGAAATTTATAAATGTCAGTTACAAGCTGGTATGAAAACCATATTTCAGAGTCAAGAATTGAATAGTTTTGATGAGTTGTATTACCGTATAAAATTGATTTCTTCAAAATTATTAGCAAATGTAAAAACTGAAAAAACACAGTCGTGCATCGAATCCAGACCACGTCTTCCAAAATTGGAATTGTTTTGTTTCGATGGAAATATTGAAAATTTTAATACCTTTTACGAGACATTCTGTTCGTTGGTTCATAATCAGCCTCAGATACCAAAAATAGATAAATTTCATTATTTGCTCTCATGTATTAAGGGTTCGGCTTTAAACATAGTCAAAAGTATTCCGATATCGTCTAATAATTACGACATTGTTTGGCAATCTCTACTCGACAGATATCAAGATAACCGTATGTTAGTCGGGAATTATTTAGACAAAATGTTAAACTTTACACCGATTGCGAAGGAATCATCCACTCAATTGAACAATTTCATTGAAACCTTTGATAACTCATATAAAGCTATTCAATCTCTTAATATTGAAGATTTAAATAGTTATATTCTGTGTCATATGGCATTACGAGCCTTGGATCCACACACTCGTAGGTCATTTGAACAAAGCATCAATCAGAAGTCGATACCGAAATTCTCTGAATTGATTTCCTACGTTACTAATCAAATAAAAGTGTTGGATCATTCTAGTTCTTATGGTGCTAGTACAAGCAACCAAAACGTCGTACAAAATAAACGTCAACCAGACGTAAGCAGGTTTACGGCGCGAACTAGAAACAGTGCACAGAAAAGCTACGCGCATGCATCGTCATCAAACTCAAAAAATAATATATCGTGTTTGCATTGCGGAGACAATCATATGATTTATCGCTGTGCTCAGTTTCGTAAATTGAGTGCTTCGCAACGACTCAGCCGTGCTGATGAGTTGAAGTTATGTCATAATTGTCTTAAGCCTAATCACACTGCTGAACAGTGCAGGAGTGAATTTAAATGCATTATTTGTGAGCGACCACATAACCTATTGTTGCATCAGGACTTAACGAAAACGTTTCTCGCTTCCTCTTACAACTCCGGTAATGCATTGGTCCCTGCAAGCGCACCCGCCCAGTCGGGAGGTACTTCAGCTGATAATACTAACAGTTACAGTACGGTGTTGTTGGGTACCGCGATTGTTTATATTTTAGATAGCTTTAACGTCTATCAACCGTGTCGCGTATTAATTGATTCCGGTGCACAATCTAATTTTATTTCTGCTGCATGCTTACAACGTTTAGGTTTATCTCAACGCAAATGTCATTTTAGCATTTGCGGGTTAGCTGATGGTCTTGTTAAAAATTACGGTATGACGTCATGTAGCTTAAGGCCGCGTCACACTGATAAACCTGTTTTCAATATTGACGCTGTTATTCTTCAGAAAGTAACTTCAGATTTACCTACCATCAAAATACCTGAACATATAATAAAACAGTATGATAAATTATTTTTAGCTGATCCTCATTTTTATAAACAATCACCGATTGATTTAATTTTAGGCGGTGACATTTTTCCCCATATTTATAGTGGGAAGAAAATTATTATGGGTCCTAATATGCCAGCCGTGCTGGATAGTATATTTGGGTATATTGTAACAGGTAAACTAGTTACACCGTCGACTTGCGACGTCACGGAAGTAAACGTTGTAGCGTCTACAACGTTGGTGTCGTACACCTCTGATGATCATTTAAATGATACTCTCAAGCGATTTTGGGAAATAGAATCATCGCCGTGCGACGTTCCCTTAAATCCCGATGATGAAATCGCTGAAAATTTATACACTGAGAAACATTATCGAAAGTGGCCGATATGTTTCCCCTATTTTATTAAAGCCTAATCCCGAACCGTTAGGTAATTCTTATGATACAGCCTATAGGAGACTCGTGCATGTGGAGCGTCGACTTGCGCGCTCACCCGAGTTCCGGAAGGCTTATTCTGATTTTCTGAAAGAGTACGAGTCACTGGGACATATGGAGCTATATCGTGGTACGGAACCGTCTAAGTATTTAATACCACATCACTGTGTGTTACGGCCGTCTAGCTCCACAACACCGTTGCGTGTGGTCTTTGACGGATCACAGAAAACTAGTACTGGTGTGTCATTAAACTACAATCTGTTGACCGGCCGTAAATTACTTCCAAACATTTTAAAAATTATTATTAACTTCCGTCTCTACGATGTATGTTTTACAGCGGACGTGTCAAAGATGTACCGAGCCGTGCTCATCGACCCCGCTGATAGTTGTTATCAACACATATTATGGCGTGGTACACCGTTAGACCCAGTACAAGTTTACGAGCTGAAAACTGTCACTTACGGACTGCGTAGCGCTCCTTACACGGCTATTCGCACGCTGCTTCAACTCGCACAAGACGAACGGTCAGACTGTAAGGCTTCCCGAGTTCTAGAGAAGGGTGTCTATGTTGATGATTTTGTGTGGTCATGCCAATCTGTAGACGAAGCTTGTACGTTACAAGACGGCTTAATGAGTCTTCTTAAAAAAGGCGGGTTTGAATTGCGTAAGTGGGCGAGCAACTGTCCCGAGTTACTGACTCGAATGAAATCAGAACAAGTAACGCAAATAAATTTTCAAGATGATACGTTATCATCTTCCTTAAAAGTCCTAGGATTGACATGGTTGCCCTCTTGTGACTTCTTTTCATTTAATTATAATTTAAAGGATAATGACGGAACGAAACGTTCAGTACTCAAGCTGCTCGCCAGTATTTACGATCCAGTTGGTTTTATTTCGCCGTGTACTTTCGTTGCCAAATGTATCATGCAGGATCTTTGGAAACTGAGTCTCGGCTGGAATGACCGTTTACCATACGAATTGTTACAAAAATGGGATAAATTCATCGGTCAGTTGCCGATTCTTTCACAACTTCGCATTGAGCGACACCTTCTAGTGAATTCGTTTGTAAACGTTCAATTAATTGGTTTCTGTGATGCGTCATCACAAGGTTACGCAGCTTGCATATATTTTCGTAGTACTGATAAGGACGGGAACGTCAAAGTTAAACTATTAACGAGCAAATCAAGAGTTGCTCCATTGAAGCCGTTAATGTCTATCCCTAGGCTTGAACTTATGGCAGCCGTGCTGTTATCTAAGCTAGTTCGTTTTGTCGTACAAAACGTTAAAGATTTTAATTTACCTATATTTGCCTTTAGCGACTCGAGTGTAGTTTTGTCGTGGCTACAAACTCCGCCATATAAGCTAAAAGTGTTCGTGGCTAACCGTGTTAGCGAGATTGTTGACGTAATTCCGCCCAATTGCTGGTTTCATGTAAATAGTGAGAACAATGCAGCCGACCTCAGTTCTCGAGGCGCGCTGCCTGAACAACTTTTAGCAGCAGCGGACAAATGGTTTAGTGAGCCTGCTTGGATTGCTGAAGATCCGCGTAGTTGGCCAAGAAGTACATTAATCTTAAAAGAAAACGATATCATTCCAGAACTTAAAACTAACGTAGACACATTTAATTTTAATTCTTATAATTTGAATAATTTCAATGATCTTGAACATTCCTTTATTAAAATTTCATCATTTAATAAACTTCAGCGTGTAATGACGTGGTGTCTTAGTTTTATAAACAATTTAAAATGTAAAAAATCCGATCGAACATTTGGTACACTAAAGTCTTGTGAGTTAAAGCAAGGACATGATTTAATTATAAAAGTCATTCAAAATAATTATTTTTATTCTGAAATGCAAATGCTAGCAAAGGGAACTCATATATTATCCCTTCGCAAACTATCTCCCTTTATAGCCCCTGATAATTTCCTCAGGGTGGGGGGTCGAATACAACAGTCGGATTTACCGTATCCTTTCTGGGTTATCTTCACCAGGCGTCGAATGGCGTACAAACCCACCGAATGCCGCTTCGATGGGTGGTCTGTGGGAAGCAGGCATAAAATCAGCCAAGCATCATCTTTACCGTGTAGTAGGTGATAGGTCCTTGACTTTTGAGAAGTTGAGTACTTTATTTTGTAAAATTGAGGCAATTATGAACTCGCGACCGTTATGCTCCCTTTCAAATAATCCAAATGAATTTGAGGTTTTGACCGCGGGTCATTTTTTAATAGGACAAAATTTGCTAACTGTTCCTGAGTATAACTTAGAAGATGTCCAGATGAATCGATTGTCACGTTGGCAATGTATTCAAAAGGCATCCCAATCATTTTGGAAGCGATGGTCAAATGATTATTTGCACACTTTACAGCAAAGAGAAAAATGGTTCACCTCAATTCCAAATGTTAAGAAGGGTGATTTGGTGCTTCTTAAGTCTAACTTAACAAAACCTTTGCAGTGGCCTCTTGGCAGAATAGAAGAGGTTCACCCTGGCTTTGATAATATAGTACGCGTAGTTACTGTACGTACGCAAACCGGGGTCTACAAAAGACCTGTAAATAAAATATGCCCATTGCCATATGCAAAATAAATATAAAATTAGGTTTTAGGTTAGGACTTAGATTAGGCTCATACACTCAACATTTTTACTTTACACAAACAAGTTTCTTTATTTTATTTTAACTATTTTTATTCATTAATTAACACAAATTGTTAATACATTCATTCTTTCTTTTCACACTTACACTATTTAATTAGGAAATCATCACACTGATTTCGGTGGGGGGTATGTTCAATCCTTTATCACTGGTCGGTGTGAAAAGAAAAGTAAAAACCCTTCCAAAATTGACACTCTAATGTCAATGGAAAAATATCGGGAGTTGCGTCAACTCCGGTGATGGGAAAAGCGGTTTTCACGACGTTCGTGGAGTTTTCCGTCCATCCTGCAGCCCATAACGTTTATGGTGCTATTCTCCGGCCGTGCCGTGAAAGCAGAGAGAAGAAGCTGTCGTGCGCAGCGCAATCCTGCGACATTGGATGTTAAGGTTGGTGGGTTCTTTTTTCACTGATTCTTATGAAGAATTGAACATACTACCGACCTAGGCATTACCTACATACATAATACAGTCCACATAAATATCGAAGGATCGCCCCTGCGATTACCGCACAATATCAATACTATTAAAATCAATATCAAAATTATCAATACATCCGAGGGGCCCTACCACCAGCAGGATAATGGAAATAGTGGGGTACATCCCAATTCTTTCGGCTATATGATATATGGAACAATACGAATGAGATGAACATAATTATGAACTGATTTGTCTATACTAATATTATAAAGAGGAAAGATTTTATTGTTTGTTTGCATTGAATAGGCTCCGAAACTACCGAACCGATTTGAAACATTCTTTCACTGTTGGGAAGCTACACTATCCCCGGGTAACATAGGCTGTACTATTATATTTTTTTACTATTTTTCTCGAAGCGAAGCGAGGGCGATTTCCTAGTATATAATACAATTATTGTATAGATCACAAGATATTTTAACATTTTTTCTTTGCAAAAGCGAGGCCCACTTCGCAAAAAAATTGTTTCCTTCTATTATGTACTAAATAAATGATGAAATAAAACGCAACAATAAATTCAGTTTACTGTCTGTCTATACATAAAATAAAATAAATAATAAAGAAAAAAAAATATGGATAAAAGTAATTGTTTTTTGATTTTTAGTTGCTATTTTAACCAGTAACCAGTAAGCGTAACTGACTGTATAAGTTATGGGTGGTACATTCAGTTTCCAGGTAAAAATGTAGTAGGTGTAATGTCAATCATTATTTTCGTACCTTAACGCTTAACACGCATTACGATTTTTCACCGCGCGATTTTTTCCGCAAAATTATGTGAGATATGGAAATTGTATGAAGCACTTGCGAAAAAAATCGTGTTGATTATGATTCAGTACGCGATTTAAAAATCGTCAGAAAAAAAATCGTGCGGTGAAAAATCGTAATGCGTGTTAAGCCTTAGAGGTAAACTTTTGTTTCCACATTTTAATGAGAATAACTTCAAGGTATATAATACACTATCCAATAAAAAATTAATCATCAAAAGCGGACCACCCTCTGCCGATTTCTGCATGATCATAAAAGCAAAGCAAAAGCAAAGCAACAACCCATAATTGTCCCACTGCTGGGCTCGGGGTCTCCTCTCACAATGTGAGGGGAACAGGCCATAGTCTACCACGCTGGCCAAGTGCGGATTGGTAGACTTCACACATCTTTGAGAACATTATGGAGAACTCTCAGGTGTGCAGGCTTCCTCACGATGTTTTCCTTCACCGAAGCAAGTGATAATTAACTTGTAATACGCACATAATATTTGAAAATTTGAGGTGCGTGCCAGGATTTAAACCCGGGCCCCCGCGTTCGGGAGACCAACGTTCTAACCACTAGGCTAATCATACATCATGCATGATCATACATTAAAAGAATAAAATATTTATAATATATATACGTGTCGAATTGAGAACCTCCTCCTTTCTTTTCGTCGGTTAAATATTGGCTATATTTTTATGCATTACATAAAGCCAGATCTACACGCTGGCCTACATTGTGGCGAATGTAGTGGCAAAAATAGTAGCTAAGAGTTCGTGATGGCGTCCATACTTTGGAAAGGAGTTCAATTTGCTTCGGTTCAGGCCAATGTGCGGATGAATTTAAAATTAATATTGAGGTGCTAACTGCTGGTGCGATTTATTTTTTCAGAGCATACCGCAACTACGCTCTTTTTCTTCCTTTAAATCATGAACTAAATATTACACCCATCATATCTGAAATACGTTATTAACAATTTTGTAGGTAACCTCAAAATTTTGTACAAAGGCACAGTAAATACGAGGCACGCACTTAATCATTTTTACTTCTGAGTCTCTATGGGAATTATTACTAGACTAGGTTAGGTACTTACAATGTTTTTATTTCAGCGATTTTTATTTGTTGGGTTCCATACAATATTTGCCTTGGTAGAGTTCTATGAAGCAAAAAGCTTTTTCATTGGTCATTGATACTGACATTTTGTATACACTTGAATATGAAAGACAAGATGCATGAATATAAAATTTAAAACGAGTGCGAGTCACTCTGGGAGTTCGTAGCAAACTAAACGCACGACCAACGTGTGCGGCCATAATTCTGCCACAAACCTTTGATCTTTTGTTAAAAACCGTATTTACTATGCCTTTGTACAAAATTTCGATGTTACCTATAAAATTGTTTATTTTGTAATTAATTAAATAAATAAATAAATAACCTTGCTATGCTGTAAATAAATAAATCGTAGCAGCAGTTAGCGCCTCAATATTTATTTTAAATTCACCCGTACATTGGCCTGAATCAAAGCAAACTGAACGACCTTCCAGCCTATGGACGCCATCATGAATTATTGCCTAATATATTTGCCACTACATTCGCCACAATGTGGGCCAACGTGTAGAGCTGGCTTCAGTTAACAAAATGTACTATTTAAAACGAAAATAAAAATTTTGACATCAGTCTACAAGATGTTGGGTCTGCTGGCAATTGTTACCTTAATCATTGGGGTGCAAGCTCAGTACGAGCTGGTATGTATAAATTGAAATATCTAGTTATAGTAGCAGTCGGAACTGACATGCCTGTTTCATTAATTCGACGACCCATGTAGCGCAATGGTTACCATGCCGGATCGCCGCGCCGAGGGTTCTGGGTTCGATACTCAGCGAGACGGATGAGTTTGAATTTCTGTTCTCGCTCTTTGTGTGTGTTTCTTGTCTCTGTGTGTTGTCCATGGCACCCACGACTATGTCTATCACTATGTGGGGCTATGAATGTGTATTTATTTATTTATTTTAATTTAAAGTTTGAAAGTTTTCAAACTTCCCTTTGAAACTTATGATATTATAGCGATTTGAAAAGGGTATCATTTTTGAACATTTGGATTATTTTAGACCATTTATACTTGTACATTATAATATATGTCGGTCCCATTAAGATCACAGATTGAAATTACATGAAAAATATTTACGTTATTAAATTTAATATTATGGGTATTATTATTATAACAGTCCAAATTGTGCCATTAATTTACCCTCAACCACTTATTGTTATTCACAGCACAATATTACCTCACTGGGCTACCCAGCTGAATGGCATAATGTTACCACGAGCGATGGCTACATTTTAGGAGTTGTTCGCATCCCACATGGAAAGAATTCCAAGAAAAGCAATGGAAAAGTGGTTTTCCTTATGCATGGATTGGAGGGGGGTTACAACTCATTTACTTATTTGGGTTCGGATTACGGGATGGGTAAGTTAGATATACATTTATTAGTTACAGTTAAAAGATCACAGGAAATATACATTTTTACCGTAGAACTTAGGTACACCTCTATAGGGTGTAAGGGGCTCCATCCATCCTCGAGACAACTTATCCGTCTCATTGTGTACGGCGCACGCTGCTGTATACTGGATGCCATGGCAGTTGGCACTCGGTTCCTCTTGTTGGAGGTCACTTCTGTGAAATTTTAACAACTTCCTTAGTTTCTACTGATGTACATCGTATTCGCGACGATGACAGCGATCGATGGTTTAATTAGATGGTTTGGTTGGAAGTAAAAAGAGGTGAATGGGTTCTATATGTTTGATACTCCCAATATTGTAAACAACATTTTGTAATATTTAATTTACAATAAATTTTCCTCCATAAAAACTCGAAATATCCTAATAAGATACAAAGTAATTTGTTAACTACTTTGCAACCTTGGGTAAGTACCCTCGTATTAGGTTGGATCGGCAATGACCGCAGATAGGAAACACTCAAGTATTTTCATCAAGTATGTCATCAAGGCATAGTCATCGACGTCGTCTAGTTTATGTGATAACGCGAAAAGAAGTTCAATTAAATTTTATAATATTAACAGCTTACAACCTCGCTGATGCTGGATATGACGTGTGGCTAGGCAACGCCAGGGGAAACAAATACTCGCGTCGTCACGTCTCTCTGGATCCCGACGAAGAAACCGCTAAGTTCTACGATTTTACCTTAGAAGAAATAGGTTTATACGACTTGCCTGCTATGATCGACTATGCGCTGGCGACGACGAAGCAGGACAAGCTACATTACATCGGCCATTCTCAGGGTGGTACAACGTTCATGATTCTTAACTCGATGAACGCCGAATACCAATCAAAGTTCGCTTCAGCTCATTTAATGGCTGGAGTTGGATACTCCAAAGAAATTCCCAATAAATGGGCAAAACTCGTGTCCACTGTCATTGATGAAGTTTACGTAAGTTTTTTTTTTATATTTAACACCTAATAACATTTCATGCTTCAAGGCATATTAATATTATAAACCGGTGGAGTTTAGGTTTAGAGACAAGCCCCCAGCTGGAACACAATTAGTCACAAGCAAGAGATTAGTAGCTAGCCAAAAAATCTTCACGGAAAGATAAATACGTACAATACAACTAAAAATATTAATGATAATAGTATTGAAAATATAATATAATCCTTACTTAAGCAGAGCCGGTCCAACTTTTGTTCCCTCATACGACATCCTGGTTCACCGGCATAGGTTTGCCCATAAGATGGCTCAGTATTCTAGGTTTTTTTTATAGACTGTAGGGCTCACAAAAAAGCAGACGAGCCACCTGATGGTAAGTGGTAACCGTCTCCTATGGACATGAGCAATACCAGAGAAATCGCCAATACATCGCCGACCCTGAAGAAGAACTCTTTCTACTTACACCTTTTTTGAATAACCCCATGTCATTGCGCTTCAGGAATACCTCAGAAGGAAGCTCATTCCACTCCTTTCCAATACGTGGCAAAAAAGATCGTGGGACAATTCTCCGTAGAGATTCTCCACGAATACAACCTGTGTGGATGAATCTTCTGCGAGTGGTAAAATTATTGAAAGGTGAATAGGCATCAAGTCAAACAATTCCTCGGAGCACTCACCGTTGTAAAGTCGGTAGAACACACAGAGAGAACCGATATCTCTTGTGAAGCTCAAATGTTTTATCCTGTGAGTGACTCGTGGATTGTTGACAACTCGGACCACGCGCTTCTGTATGACGTTAAATATGTTAAGCTGGTATTGCGGCGCCCCTGTCCAGAGGTGGAAGCAATACTTTAGTATTTGATCAACCTTTTACAAAATAAGACACTAGCCTTTAATGCCGTCAAGCCATGAGCGCAAAGTTTCATAATGACATTAATTATTGTAATATTATGTATGAATGATAGAATTCATGGCCCATTTCATTTATATTCATTTTCATTTTCTTTTCAGGCTTTGGCTTTACTTGTTGGCTTTGTGGAGGTGAAGCTTTCTCCACTTACCATTTTAGCATTAGACGCATTTGCGGTAAGTATATTATATTGAATTAAGTAGTCAAGTAAATAATACTTAGTTCAAATTGCTAGCAGTGGACCGTACATTGCAAGGAAACCTTCTCGTTCTGGTTGCAGCCAACCAGATCTGCCCCACGCATTGTGTATGGCTATAGCTAATATCATCCTTATCAACATTACTGAAATGTCCGTATTAAAATGCAGTGGTAGAAATTAAGCTAACGAATTTATTCATCGTTTTCATCTCGACCATCGACGCAGTACTGACGTTTCTAAAGTAATAAATTAATGTGCAAGGCTGTAGTACTGCTTATAGCAAATAGAAACTTGTCTTTATACTCCGAGATCCAATAACTCAACCCGATGGTCTATAGGAATTATACTAGAACCAATAATACATATTGTTGTCAATAGTTTCCAGAATTATAAGTTTTTCCGTGAGTTTCAAAAACTGTAGGTAAGTTATAATTTTAAACAATCATAAAGCTCTTTACATCTTTTCAGAACGCTACGGTACCACCAGAGTTTGTCGCTGGGTCAGGCTTAAAACAAGGAGTCCATTTTTTTCAAAACTTTAGAGACAAAACTTTTAGAAGGTGGAACTACGGCGCTACTAATTTATTGAAATATGGAAGTATCTCACCTCCGTCGTATGATATTACCAAAATAAATGTTGACGTCACACTGCATTACAGTCTTGGAGATGCAATTCAAAGTGAAACAGACGCACTGGACATGGTAAAAGTAATGCCTAACGCCAGAGCACGTAAAGTTGCTAGGAGTGACTTTACTCACATGGACTATGTGACTAGCAAGGACATGAAGGAAATCACAGATTTTATAATTGAGTCTTTCAATAACTTGTAAGATCTGTAATTTATTTAATAAAATGTGTAACTTTGATTATTTTGTTTTGTTTAGTAATGAATTTAAGTGAGTTACTCAAATAGTGATCTATTCTGCATGTGAAGTATTGTAGAAGCTTCGGCTTAAATTTTATAATGAAAATAGCTGCAGCCAAGAAAGAAAGATGAAGAAAGAAAAAAATTTAATGCAACGAAAAGTCTGCATTGCACGCAGGCATTGGTGCATCAGAAAAGAAAGTATACTATATCGATTACAATTTTCACATGAAATTTGAAGACTATTATAAATATCACATTTTTCCCTACGATATCCTACTGTATATAAGAGTATTGCCCTATCCGACCCACTATAATGTAGGATACGCACTGGCCGGGCCGCGCAGTCACACGGACGCCAGCGAAGGATATTCAGCGTTGGCTACCGCATTCTGCTTCGTGATTTCAAGTGCCTTCAGCTACATTTTGGCTTTTTTAAAGTGAAACTTTTATTACATCGTCTCAAACTTTTTGGTATGTGTGTCGCATGTCGCGTGACGGTCGGTTCTTAACTTATTGGTTCTCAGTAACGAAAGTACTTAGGATGACCTAGCTTTCAACATTTATCTGATTGAGTACGGGTGCTACTACATGATACATTCTGAAGGTCTGATGATGACCAGGTATATGCTTATCGGTTCTCAGTAACGGAAGTACTTAGGATGACCTAGCTTTCAACATTTATCTGATTGAGTACGGGTGCTACTACATGATACATTCTGAAGGTCTGATGATGACCAGGTATATACTTATCGGTTCTCAGTAACGGAAGTACTTAGGATGACCTAGCTTTCAACATTTATCTGATTGAGTACGGGTGCTACTACATGATACATTCTGAAGGTCTGATGATGACCAGGTATATACTTATCGGTTCTCAGTAACGGAAGTACTTAGGATGAACTAGCTTTCAACATTTATCTGATTGAGTACGGGTGCTACTACATGATACATTCTGAAGGTCTGATGACGACCAGGTATATAGTTATGTTGCTATTTCTTGCTTTTGATAAACAACGACACAGCTAGTCAGTCCGAAAAATTGATCAATGAGGAAGATGCCATTTTAATACCCTAAATCGAATATTTTTCCAAAAAATTTTAGTTAAATGAATACAATACGAAAAAAAGTTTCACTTATACCGTGGTTTCATAAAACCACACAATTTTTTTTTTGTATGTTCTTTACAGAGTAGTTGTTGTCAGGCAATCATCCCATAAGATCCCATACAGGTAACATGGGGATGAATTATTTTTCGTCACGTGCGCCATAATGTGGGACATCGTTGAAAAGGTGTTTCAAAATATTATGGGTCTGCTTAAACCGTTTCTCAAATTAAGGACCCGTTTGCGAAATATTCGGCTTCAAAGTGCCAATTTTGCTTAGAATTAAGTGTCCTTCCCCGCTGTTAGCTAAGCAGTTGGAGATGGACTTGTGAAAAAATTCACCAAAAATAGATCATAAGATGAATTTACAAGGAAAACTATTACAGCTGAGTAATAGTCAAACACCTTCGGAACCCTACATTTCACGTAGCCTGACACGCACTTGGCCGGTTTTTTTAGAATTGCGAAACACTATTCTCTCCATTTATCTCGAAAGTTTTTCACAAAATTTATTGACTGACCTACGTAAAATAAGTAATTTACATACAGTTGAGCAAACAATTGAATATATACAATGTTTTAGACATCGTCTTTAGTTATTTCTGCAAATATTCCGCATATTTTATTACATGTCAACAATATAATATGTATATGCATTTTACTGTTTTATTGTAAAGAATATTTTTTGCATATATACATATTTGTCTGTAAAATAAATCTTATCAAAAACATAAATGTGAAATGAAAGCCATGTTCAAAAAAAGAACTTAAGATATAAATGGGTGTTCTGGGACCAAGTTCTGGTAGAAAAGCCTAAAATTTTAGTCACAAGAACATGTAATTCAAGAACTACATTTAACTTAGTTAGTTTTCACGTACCTAACTATGTAGGCAATATTATATTTCAAAATCAAAAATCAAAATCAAAAAAATGGTTGTCTGTAAAGTCGGTTTACGGACGATAGTTTAATGTGACAACGTCATGACAAAACATTGATGAAATGATTGCACACTTTTATAGATAAAATTGAATCATTTTAATTAAATTAAAATGATTCAATTTTATCAAATGATTTAATTTTTTAGTTTTAGTGGCCATTATTTTGTACAGGAAAATGAGTGAAATGAAATCTACATTTTGATTCATAAATTATCTTTTATTTGCACTAATTAATTTTTTTTTTACATGAAATAAGTCAATGCTTGACAACGATCCCACCTGATGGTAAGTGGCGATGAAGTCCAAGATGGTGAACGCACTAATTTAATAAATGCCTATTCACTCTTCTCTTGAAGACACCTACATTGTAGGTGGGCGGGAACACCCACGCAGGCAACTTATTCCAGTCCTTCGCTGCACGCACTATGAAAGATGAGGCGTGTCGTCTCGTTCGCAGCGGTGGGATGTCTACGACGTATGGATGGATGCTTGCCGTACGACGGGTTGTTCGATAGAGAAACGGGGATGGGGGAATTAATTCAAGTAATTCCAGAGCACACTCTCCAAAATGTATGCTGTAGAATCCGAGAGGCTGGCTACTCTGCGCCTGTGTGCGAGGCTTTGTAGATTGGATTCTAACAGATCTGGGTCGTCAATGAGCCTCATTGCACGCCTCTCCATCGAATCCAAAGCTGAAAGGTGACATTTTGCGGCACCGGCCCAAACGTGACAGCAGTACTCCACACATGGGCGAACCTGAGCTTTATACAGTGTTAAAATCTGTCTCGGTGTGAAGTACTGCCGCACCCTTGTTAGGACCCCGAGTTTTCTTGCAGCTAGTTTAGCTTTGGATTCGATGAACCGCCCATAGTTGAGGTTTGAGGAAACTTCGACTCCCAGTAACTGAAGGTGGTCGGTGCATTCCAGGGATACATTTTGGAAAGTGGGAGCCAAGGTGAACGGGCTCCGTTTTGCGGTGAACAGACACGTCTGCGTTTTAGTGGCGTTGAATCTCATAAGATTGGCATCGCCCCAATCGGACACTGCCCGGAGTGCGAGATTCACACGATCCAACATAGCCTCTCTTTCAGACTGTATTTGTTCCCGACTGGCTCGAGCACTAATTCAAATATGTTTATTACTTTTATGAACAGATTATTTACAAGTAACAATGTGAAGAAGTGATACATGCGGCACGAACCGAGCGCTTCGGCCGATCGTAGCCGATCGTGCCTCTCTATCGCTTGTTCCGCGCTCTCGCTCGCGGAACGTGACATAACGTCATAAGAATAGGTCGTAAAGTATATTTTATATGGCTGGGTGATTAGGTTGGTTTTTGAATAGGGATTCAAAAAAAATTTGGCAGAGCAACTTTTGCTGAGTCAGCTAGTAATAAATTAAAAGACCATTGATAAATTAATAGACTGTATTAAGTAAGACTTTAAGGATGGGGGGTATCAATAATTGCCGTTCCCGGCCAAGAAAGGGTAGAAAAAGAAAGAAAGAACTGGCTCTCAAGCTCGCAGCCGGAACACGACGAGTCGTTTGGCGGCTGACTCAAGAAAGAGGGTGGGAGCTGTCCAGGCGAACCCCATGAAGAAATAATAATATCAATACTATTAAAATCAATATCAAAATTATCAATACATCCGAGGGGCCCTACCACCAGCAGGATAATGGAAATAGTGGGGTACATCCCAATTCTTTCGGCTATATGATATATGGAACAATACGAATGAGATGAACATAATTATGAACTGATTTGTCTATACTAATATTATAAAGAGGAAAGATTTTATTGTTTGTTTGCATTGAATAGGCTCCGAAACTACCGAACCGATTTGAAACATTCTTTCACTGTTGGGAAGCTACACTATCCCCGGGTAACATAGGCTGTACTATTATATTTTTTTACTATTTTTCTCGAAGCGAAGCGAGGGCGATTTCCTAGTATATAATACAATTATTGTATAGATCACAAGATATTTTAAAATTTTTTCATTGCAAAAGCGAGGCCCACTTCGCAAAAAATTGTTTCCTTCTATTATGTACTAAATAAATGATGAAACTAAACGCAACAATAAATTCAGTTTACTGTCTGTCTATACATAAAATAAAACAAATAATAAATAAAAAAATATAGATTAAAGTAATTATTTTCTGATTTTTAGTTGCTATTTTAACCAGTAACCGGTAAACGTAACTGACTGTGTAAGTTATGGGTGGCACATTCAGTTTCTAGGTAAAAATGTAGTAGGTGAAATGTCAATCATTATTTTCGTACCTTAACGCTTAACACGCATTACGATTTTTCACCGCGCGATTTTTTCCGCAAAATTATGTGAAATATGGAAATTGTATGAAGCTGCACGCACTTGCGAAAAAAAATCGTGTTGATTATGATTCAGTACGCGATTTAAAAATCGTCAGAAAAAAAATCGTAATGCGTGTTAAGCCTTAGAGGTAAACTTTTGTTTCCACATTTTAATGAGAATAATTTCAAGATATATAATACACTATCCAATAAAAAATTAATCATCAAAAGCGGACCACCCTCTGCCAATTTCTGCATGATCAAACATTAAAAGAATAAAATATTTATGATATATATACGTGTCGAATCGAGAACCTCCTCCTTTCTTTTCGTCGGTTAAATATTGGCTATATTTTTATGCATTACATAAAGCCAGATCTACACGTTGGCCTACATTGTGGCGAATGTAGTGGCAAAAATACTAGCTAAGAGTTCGTGATGGCGTCCATACTTTGGAAAGGAGTTCAATTTACTTCGGTTCAGGCCAATGTGCGGATGAATTTAAAATTAATATTGAGGTGCTAATTGCTGCTGCGATTTTTTTTTCAGAGCATACTGCAACTACGCTCTTTTTCTCCTTTAAATCATGAACTAGTACACCCATCATATCTGAAATACGTTATTAAAAATTTTGTAGGTAACCTCAAAATTTTGTACAAAGGCACAGTAAATACGAGGCACGCACTTAATCATTTTTACTACTGAGTCTCTAGGTTCCATACAATATTTGCCTTGGTAGAGCTCTATGAAGCAAAAAGCTTTTTCATTGGTCATTGATACTGACATTTTGTATACACTTGAATATTAAAGACAAGATGCATGAATATAAAATTTAAAACGAGTGCGAGTCACTCTGGGAGTTCGTAGCAAACTAAACGCACGACCAACGTGTGCGGCCATAATTCTGCCACAACCCTTTGATCTTTTGTTAAAAACCGTATTTACTATGCCTTTCGATGTTACCTATAAAATTGTTTATTTTGTAATTAATTAAATAATAACCTTACTATGCTGTAAATAAATAGCAGCAGTTAGCGCCTCAATATTCATTTTAAATTCACCCGTACATTGGCCTGAACCGAAGCAAACTGAACAGCCTATGGACGCCATCACGAATTCTTGCCACTACATTCGCCACAATGTGGGCCAACGTGTAGAGATGGCTTTAGTTAACAAAATGTACTATTTAAAACGAAAATAAAAATTTTGACATCAGTCTACAAGATGTTGGGTCTGCTGGCAATTGTTACCTTAATCATTGGGGTGCAAGCTCAGTACGAGCTGGTATGTATAAATTGAAATATCTAGTTATAGTAGCAGTCGGAACTGACATGCCTGTTTCATTAATTCCACGACCCATGTAGCGCAATGGTTACCATGCCGGATCGCCGCGCCGAGGGTTCTGGGTTCGATTCTCAGCGAGACGGACGAGTTTGAATTTCTGTTCTCGCTCTTTGTGTGTGTTTCTTGTCTCTGTGTGTTGTCCATGGCACCCACGACTATGTCTATCACTATGTGGGGCTATGAATGTGTATTTATTTATTTATTTTAATTTAAAGTTTGAAAGTTTTCAAACTTCCCTTTGAAACTTATGATATTATAGTAATGATATACTTGTACATTATAATATATGTCGGTCCCATTAAGATCACAGATTGAAATAACATGAAAAATATTTACGTTATTAAATTTAATATTATGGGTATTATTATTATAACAGTCCAAATTGTGCCATTAATTTACCCTCAACCACTTATTGTTATTCACAGCACAATATTACCTCACTGGGCTACCCAGCTGAATGGCATAATGTTACCACGAGCGATGGCTACATTTTAGGAGTTGTTCGCATCCCACATGGAAAGAATTCCAAGAAAAGCAATGGAAAAGTCGTTTTCCTTATGCATGGATTGGAGGGGGGTTACAACTCATTTACTTATTTGGGTTCGGATTACGGGATGGGTAAGTTATATATACGTTTATTAGTTACAGTTAAAAGATCACAGGAAATATACATTTTTACCGTAGAACTTAGGTACACCTCTATAGGGTGTAAGGGGCTCCATCCATCCTCGAGACAACTTATCCGTCTCATTGTGTACGGCGCACGCTGCTGTATACTGGATGCCATGGCAGTTGGCAATCGGTTCCTCTTGTTGGAGGTCACTTCTTTGAAATTTTAACAACTTCCTTAGTTTCTACTGATGTACATCGTATTCGCGACGATGACAGCGATCGATGGTTTAATTAGATGGTTTGGTTGGAAGTAAAAAGAGGTGAATGGGTTCTATATGTTTGATACTCCCAATATTGTAAACAACATTTTGTAATATTTAATTTACAATAAATTTTCCTCCATAAAAACTCGAAATATCTTAATAAGATACAAAGTAATTTGTTAACTAATTTGCAACCTTGGGTAAGTACCCTCGTATTAGGTTGGATCGGCAATGACCGCAGATAGGAAACACTCAAGTATTTTCATCAAGTATGTCATCAAGGCATAGTCATCGACGTCGTCTAGTTTATGTGATAACGCGAAAAGAAGTTCAATTAAATTTTATAATATTAACAGCTTACAACCTCGCTGATGCTGGATATGACGTGTGGCTAGGCAACGCCAGGGGAAACAAATACTCGCGTCGTCACGTCTCTCTGGATCCCGACGAAGAAACCGCTAAGTTCTACGATTTTACCTTAGAAGAAATAGGTTTATACGACTTGCCTGCTATGATCGACTATGCGCTGGCGACGACGAAGCAGGACAAGCTACATTACATCGGCCATTCTCAGGGTGGTACAACGTTCATGATTCTTAACTCGATGAACGCCGAATACCAATCAAAGTTCGCTTCAGCTCATTTAATGGCTGGAGTTGGATACTCCAAAGAAATTCCCAATAAATGGGCAAAACTCGTGTCCACTGTCATTGATGAAGTTTACGTAAGTTTTTTTTTTATATTTAACACCTAATAACATTTCATGCTTCAAGGCATATTAATATTATAAACCGGTGGAGTTTAGGTTTAGAGACAAGCCCCCAGCTGGAACACAATTAGTCACAAGCAAGAGATTAGTAGCTAGCCAAAAAATCTTCACGGAAAGATAAATACGTATAATACAACTAAAAATATTAATGATAATAGTATTGAAAATATAATATAATCCTTACTTAAGCAGAGCCGGTCCAACTTTTGTTCCCTCATACGACATCCTGGTTCACCGGCATAGGTTTGCCCATAATATGGCTCAGTATTCTAGGTTTTTTTTATAGACTGTAGGGCTCACAAAAAGCAGACGAGCCACCTGATGGTAAGTGGTCACCATCTCCTATGGACATGAGCAATACCAGAGAAATCGCCAATACATCGCCGACCCTGAAGAAGAACTCTTTCTACACCTTTTTTGAATAACCCCATGTCATTGCGCTTCAGGAATACCTCAGAAGGAAGCTCATTCCACTCCTTTCCAATACGTGGCAAAAAAGATCGTGGGACAATTCTCCGTAGAGATTCTCCACGAATACAACCTGTGTGGATGAATCTTCTGCGAGTGGTAAAATTATTGAAAGGTGAATAGGCATCAAGTCAAACAATTCCTCGGAGCACTCACCGTTGTAAAGTCGGTAGAACACACAGAGAGAACCGATATCTCTTGTGAAGCTCAGATGTTTTATCCTGTGAGTGACTCGTGGATTGTTGACAACTCGGACCACGCGCTTCTGTGTGACGTTAAATATGTTAAGATGGTATTGCGGCGCCCCTGTCCAGAGGTGGAAGCAATACTTTAGTATTTGATCGACCTTTTACAAAATAAGACACTAGCCTTTAATGCCGTCAAGCCATGAGCGCAAAGTTTCATAATGACATTAATTATTATAATATTATGTATGAATGATAGAATTCATAGCCCATTTCATTTATATTCATTTTCATTTTCTTTTCAGGCTTTGGCTTTACTTGTTGGCTTTGTGGAGGTGAAGCTTTCTCCACTTACCATTTTAGCATTAGACGCATTTGCGGTAAGTATATTATATTGAATTAAGTAGTCAAGTAAATAATACTTAGTTCAAATTGCTAGCAGTGGACCGTATATTGCAAGGAAACCTTCTCGTTCTGGTTGCAGCCAACCAGATCTGCCCCACGCATTGTGTATGGCTATAGCTAATATCATCCTTATCAACATTACTGAAATGTCCGTATTAAAATGCAGTGGTAGTAATTAAGCTAACGAATTTATTCATCGTTTTCATCTCGACCATCGACGCAGTACTGACGTTTCTAAAGTAATAAATTAATGTGCAAGGCTGTAGTACTGCTTATAGCAAATAGAAACTTGTCTTTATACTCCGAGATCCAATAACTCAACCCGATGGTCTATAGGAATTATACTAGAACCAATAATACATATTGTTGTCAATAGTTTCCAGAATTATAAGTTTTTCCGTGAGTTTCAAAAACTGTAGGTAAGTTATAATTTTAAACAATCATAAAGCTCTTTACATCTTTTCAGAACGCTACGGTACCACCAGAGTTTGTCGCTGGGTCAGGCTTAAAACAAGGAGTCCATTTTTTTCAAAACTTTAGAGACAAAACTTTTAGAAGGTGGAACTACGGCGCTACTAATTTATTGAAATATGGAAGTATCTCACCTCCGTCGTATGATATTACCAAAATAAATGTTGACGTCACACTGCATTACAGTCTTGGAGATGCAATTCAAAGTGAAACAGACGCACTGGACATGGTAAAAGTAATGCCTAACGCCAGAGCACGTAAAGTTGCTAGGAGTGACTTTACTCACATGGACTATGTGACTAGCAAGGACATGAAGGAAATCACAGATTTTATAATTGAGTCTTTCAATAACTTGTAAGATCTGTAATTTATTTAATAAAATGTGTAACTTTGATTATTTTGTTTTGTTTAGTAATGAATTTAAGTGAGTTACTCAAATAGTGATCTATTCTGCATGTGAAGTATTGTAGAAGCTTCGGCTTAAATTTTATAATGAAAATAGCTGCAGCCAAGAAAGAAAGATGAAGAAAGAAAAAAATTTAATGCAACGAAAAGTCTGCATTGCACGCAGGCATTGGTGCATCAGAAAAGAAAGTATACTATATCGATTACAATTTTCACATGAAATTTGCAGACTATTATAAATATCACATTTTTCCCTACGATATCCTACTGTATATAAGAGTATTGCCCTATCCGACCCACTATAATGTAGGATACGCACTGGCCGGGCCGCGCAGTCACACGGACGCCAGCGAAGGATATTCAGCGTTGGCTACCGCATTCTGCTTCGTGATTTCAAGTGCCTTCAGCTACATTTTGGCTTTTTTAAAGTGAAACTTTTATTACATCGTCTCAAACTTTTTGGTATGTGTGTCGCATGTCGCGTGACGGTCGGTTCTTAACTTATTGGTTCTCAGTAACGAAAGTACTTAGGATGACTTAGCTTTCAACATTTATTTGATTGAGTACGGGTGCTACTACATGATACATTCTGAAGGTCTGATGATGACCAGGTATATACTTATCAGTTCTCAGTAACAAAAGTACTTAGGATGACCTAGCTTTCAACATTTATCTGATTGAGTACGGGTGCTACTACATGATACATTCTGAAGGTCTGATGATGACCAGGTATATATTTATCGGTTCTCAGTAACGGAAGTACTTAGGATGACCTAGCTTTCAACATTTATCTGACTTAGTACGGGTGCTACTACATGATACATTCTGAAGGTCTGATGATGACCAGGTATATACTTATCGGTTCTCAGTAACGAAATTACTTAGGATGACCTAGCTTTCAACATTTATCTGATTGAGTACGGGTGCTACTACATGATACATTCTGAAGGTCTGATGATGACCAGGTATATACTTATCGGTTCTCAGTAACGGAAGTACTTAGGATGACCTAGCTTTCAACATTTATCTGATTGAGTACGGGTGCTACTACATGATACATTCTGAAGGTCTGATGATGACCAGGTTTATACTTATCGGTTCTCAGTAACGGAAGTACTTAGGATGACCTAGCTTTCAACATTTATCTGATTGAGTACGGGTGCTACTACATGATACATTCTGAAGGTCTGATGATGACCAGGTATATACTTATCGGTTCTCAGTAACGGAAGTACTTAGGATGACCTAGCTTTCAACATTTATCTGATTGAGTACGGGTGCTACTACATGATACATTCTGAAGGTCTGATGATGACCAGGTATATACTTATCGGTTCTCAGTAACGGAAGTACTTAGGATGACCTAGCTTTCAACATTTATCTGATTGAGTACGGGTGCTACTACATGATACATTCTGAAGGTCTGATGATGACCAGGTATATACTTATCGGTTCTCAGTAACGGAAGTACTTAGGATGACCTAGCTTTCAAGATTTATCTGATTGAGTACGGGTGCTACTACATGATACATTCTGAAGGTCTGATGATGACCAGGTATATACTTATCGGTTCTCAGTAACGGAAGTACTTAGGATGACCTAGCTTTCAACATTTATCTGACTTAGTACGGGTGCTACTACATGATACATTCTGAAGGTCTGATGATGACCAGGTATATACTTATCGGTTCTCAGTAACGAAATTACTTAGGATGACCTAGCTTTCAACATTTATCTGATTGAGTACGGGTGCTACTACATGATACATTCTGAAGGTCTGATGATGACCAGGTATATACTTATCAGTTCTCAGTAACGGAAGTACTTAGGATGACCTAGCTTTCAACATTTATCTGATTGAGTACGGGTGCTACTACATGATACATTCTGAAGGTCTGATGATGACCAGGTTTATACTTATCGGATCTCAGTAACGAAAGTACTTAGGATGACCTAGCTTTCAACATTTATCTGATTGAGTACGGGTGCTACTACATGATACATTCTGAAGGTCTGATGATGACCAGGTATATGCTTATCGGTTCTCAGTAACGGAAGTACTTAGGATGACCTAGCTTTCAACATTTATCTGATTGAGTACGGGTGCTACTACATGATACATTCTGAAGGTCTGATGATGACCAGGTATATACTTATCGGTTCTCAGTAACGGAAGTACTTAGGATGACCTAGCTTTCAACATTTATCTGATTGAGTACGGGTGCTACTACATGATACATTCTGAAGGTCTGATGATGACCAGGTATATACTTATCGGTTCTCAGTAACGGAAGTACTTAGGATGAACTAGCTTTCAACATTTATCTGATTGAGTACGGGTGCTACTACATGATACATTCTGAAGGTCTGATGATGACCAGGTATATAGTTATGTTGCTATTTCTTGCTTTTGATAAACAACGACACAGCTAGTCAGTCCGAAAAATTGATCAATGAGGAAGATGCCATTTTAATACCCTAAATCGAATATTTATCCAAAAAATTTTAGTTAAATGTCTACAATACGAAAAAAAGTTTCACTTATACCGTGGTTTCATAAAACCACACAATCTTTTTTTTGTATGTTCTTTACAGAGTAGTTGTTGTCAGGCAATCATCCCATAAGATCCCATACAGGTAACATGGGGATGAATTATTTTTCGTCACGTGCGCCATAATGTGGGACGTCGTTGAAAAGGTGTTTCAAAATATTATGGGTCTGCTTAAACCGTTTCTCAAATTAAGGACCCGTTTGCGAAATATTCGGCTTCAAAGTGCCAATTTTGCTTAGAATTAAGTGTCCTTCCCCGCTGTTAGCTAAGCAGTTGGAGATGGACTTGTGAAAAAATTCACCAAAAATAGATCATAAGATGAATTTACAAGGAAAACTATTACAGCTGAGTAATAGTCAAACACCTTCGGAACCCTACATTTCACGTAGCCTGACACGCACTTGGCCGGTTTTTTTAGAATTGCGAAACACTATTCTCTCCATTTATCTCGAAAGTTTTTCACAAAAATTATTGACTGACCTACGTAAAATAAGTAATTTACATACAGTTGAGCAAACAATTGAATATATACAATGTTTTAGACATCGTCTTTAGTTATTTCTGCAAATATTCCGCATATTTTATTATATGTCAACAATATAATATGTATATGCATTTTACTGTTTTATTGTAAAGAATATTTTTTGCATATATACATATTTGTCTGTAAAATAAATCTTATCAAAAACATAAATGTGAAATGAAAGCCATGTTCAAAAAAAGAACTTAAGATATAAATGGGTGTTCTGGGACCAAGTTCTGGTAGAAAAGCCTAAAATTTTAGTCACAAGAACATGTAATTCAAGAACTACATTTAACTTAGTTAGTTTTCACGTACCTAACTATGTAGGCAATATTATATTTCAAAATCAAAAATCAAAATCAAAAAAGTGATTGTCTGTAAAGTCGGTTTACGGACGATAGTTTAATGTGACAACGTCATGACAAAACATTTATGAAATGATTGCACACTTTTATAGATAAAATTGAATCATTTTAATTAAATTAAAATGATTCAATTTTATCAAATGATTTAATTTTTTAGTTTTAGTGGCCATTATTTTGTACAGGAAAATGAGTGAAATGAAATCTACATTTTGATTCATAAATTATCTTTTATTTGCACTAATTAATTTTTTTTTTACATGAAATAAGTCAATGCTTGACAACGATCCCACCTGATGGTAAGTGGCGATGAAGTCCAAGATGGTGAACGCACTAATTTAATAAATGCCTATTCACTCTTCTCTTGAAGACACCTACATTGTAGGTGGGCGGGAACACCCACGCAGGCAACTTATTCCAGTCCTTCGCTGCACGCACTATGAAAGATGAGGCGTGTCGTCTCGTTCGCAGCGGTGGGATGTCTACGACGTATGGATGGATGCTTGCCGTACGACGGGTTGTTCGATAGAGAAACGGGGATGGGGGAATTAATTCAAGTAATTCCAGAGCACACTCTCCAAAATGTATGCTGTAGAATCCGAGAGGCTGGCTACTCTGCGCCTGTGTGCGAGGCTTTGTAGATTGGATTCTAACAGATCTGGGTCGTCAATGAGCCTCATTGCACGCCTCTCCATCGAATCCAAAGCTGAAAGGTGACATTTTGCGGCACCGGCCCAAACGTGACAGCAGTACTCCACACATGGGCGAACCTGAGCTTTATACAGTGTTAAAATCTGTCTCGGTGTGAAGTACTGCCGCACCCTTGTTAGGACCCCGAGTTTTCTTGCAGCTAGTTTAGCTTTGGATTCGATGAACCGCCCATAGTTGAGGTTTGAGGAAACTTCGACTCCCAGTAACTGAAGGTGGTCGGTGCATTCCAGGGATACATTTTGGAAAGTGGGAGCCAAGGTGAACGGGCTCCGTTTTGCGGTGAACAGACACGTCTGCGTTTTAGTGGCGTTGAATCTCACAAGATTGGCATCGCCCCAATCGGACACTGCCCGGAGTGCGAGATTCACACGATCCAACATAGCCTCTCTTTCAGACTGTATTTGTTCCCGACTGGCTCGAGCACTAATTCAAATATGTTTATTACTTTTATGAACAGATTATTTACAAGTAACAATGTGAAGAAGTGATACATGCGGCACGAACCGAGCGCTTCGGCCGATCGTAGCCGATCGTGCCTCTCTATCGCTTGTTCCGCGCTCTCGCTCGCGGAACGTGACATAACGTCATAAGAATAGGTCGTAAAGTATATTTTATATGGCTGGGTGATTAGGTTGGTTTTTGAATAGGGATTCAAAAAAAATTTGGCAGAGCAACTTTTCTGAGTCAGCTAGTAATAAATTAAAAGACCATTGATAAATTAATAGACTGTATTAAGTAAGACTTTAAGGATGGGGGGTATCAATAATTGCCGTTCCCGGCCAAGAAAGGGTAGAAAAAGAAAGAAAGAACTGGCTCTCAAGCTCGCAGCCGGAACACGACGAGTCGTTTGGCGGCTGACTCAAGAAAGAGGGTGGGAGCTGTCCAGGCGAACCCCATGAAGAAATAATAATATCAATACTATTAAAATCAATATCAAAATTATCAATACATCCGAGGGGCCCTACCACCAGCAGGATAATGGAAATAGTGGGGTACATCCCAATTCTTTCGGCTATATGATATATGGAACAATACGAATGAGATGAACATAATTATGAACTGATTTGTCTATACTAATATTATAAAGAGGAAAGATTTTATTGTTTGTTTGCATTGAATAGGCTCCGAAACTACCGAACCGATTTGAAACATTCTTTCACTGTTGGGAAGCTACACTATCCCCGGGTAACATAGGCTGTACTATTATATTTTTTTACTATTTTTCTCGAAGCGAAGCGAGGGCGATTTCCTAGTATATAATACAATTATTGTATAGATCACAAGATATTTTAAAATTTTTTCATTGCAAAAGCGAGGCCCACTTCGCAAAAAATTGTTTCCTTCTATTATGTACTAAATAAATGATGAAACTAAACGCAACAATAAATTCAGTTTACTGTCTGTCTATACATAAAATAAAAAAAATAATAAATAAAAAATATAGATTAAAGTAATTATTTTCTGATTTTTAGTTGCTATTTTAACCAGTAACCAGTAAACGTAACTGACTGTATAAGTTATGGGTGGTACATTCAGTTTCTAGGTAAACATGTAGTAGGTGAAATGTCAATCATTATTTTCGTACCTTAACGCTTTACACGCATTACGATTTTTCAGCACGCGATTTTTTCCGCAAAATTATGTGAAATATGGAAATTGTATGAAGCTGCACGCACTTGCGAAAAAAAATCGTGTTGATTATGATTCAGTACGCGATTTAAAAATCGTCAGAAAAAAAATCGTAATGCGTGTTAAGCCTTAGAGGTAAACTTTTGTTTCCACATTTTAATGAGAATAATTTCAAGATATATAATACACTATCCAATAAAAAATTAATCATCAAAAGCGGACCACCCTCTGCCAATTTCTGCATGATCAAACATTAAAAGAATAAAATATTTATAATATATATACGTGTCGAATCGAGAACCTCCTCCTTTCTTTTCGTCGGTTAAATATTGGCTATATTTTTATGCATTACATAAAGCCAGATCTACACGTTGGCCTACATTGTGGCGAATACAGTGGCAAAAATAGTAGCTAAGAGTTCGTGATGGCGTCCATACTTTGGAAAGGAGTTCAATTTACTTCGGTTCAGGCCAATGTGCGGATGAATTTAAAATTAATATTGAGGTGCTAATTGCTGCTGCGATTTATTTTTTCAGAGCATACCGCAACTACGCTCTTTTTCTCCTTTAAATCATGAACTAGTACACCCATCATATCTGAAATACGTTATTAACAATTTTGTAGGTAACCTCAAAATTTTGTACAAAGGCACAGTAAATACGAGGCACGCACTTAATCATTTTTACTACTGAGTCTCTAGGTTCCATACAATATTTGCCTTGGTAGAGCTCTATGAAGCAAAAAGCTTTTTCATTGGTCATTGATACTGACATTTTGTATACACTTGAATATTAAAGACAAGATGCATGAATATAAAATTTAAAACGAGTGCGAGTCACTCTGGGAGTTCGTAGCAAACTAAACGCACGACCAACGTGTGCGGCCATAATTCTGCCACAACCCTTTGATCTTTTGTTAAAAACCGTATTTACTATGCCTTTCGATGTTACCTATAAAATTGTTTATTTTGTAATTAATTAAATAATAACCTTACTATGCTGTAAATAAATAGCAGCAGTTAGCGCCTCAATATTCATTTTAAATTCACCCGTACATTGGCCTGAACCGAAGCAAACTGAACAGCCTATGGACGCCATCACGAATTCTTGCCACTACATTCGCCACAATGTGGGCCAGGGTGTAGAGCTGGCTTTAGTTAACAAAATGTACTATTTAAAACGAAAATAAAAATTTTGACATCAGTCTACAAGATGTTGGGTCTGCTGGCAATTGTTACCTTATTCCTTGGGGTGCAAGCTCAGTACGAGCTGGTATGTATAAATTGAAATATCTAGTTATAGTAGCAGTCGGAACTGACATGCCTGTTTCATTAATTCGACGACCCATGTAGCGCAATGGTTACCATGCCGGATCGCCGCGCCGAGGGTTCTGGGTTCGATTCTCAGCGAGACGGACGAGTTTGAATTTCTGTTCTCGCTCTTTGTGTGTGTTTCTTGTCTCTGTGTGTTGTCCATGGCACCCACGACTATGTCTATCACTATGTGGGGCTATGAATGTGTATTTATTTATTTATTTTAATTTAAAGTTTGAAAGTTTTCAAACTTCCCTTTGAAACTTATGATATTATAGCGATTTGAAAAGGGTATCATTTTTGAACATTTGGATTATTTTAGACCATTTATACTTGTACATTATAATATATGTCGGTCCCATTAAGATCACAGATTGAAATTACATGAAAAATATTTACGTTATTAAATTTAATATTATGGGTATTATTATTATAACAGTCCAAATTGTGCCATTAATTTACCCTCAACCACTTATTGTTATTCACAGCACAATATTACCTCACTGGGCTACCCAGCTGAATGGCATAATGTTACCACGAGCGATGGCTACATTTTAGGAGTTGTTCGCATCCCACATGGAAAGAATTCCAAGAAAAGCAATGGAAAAGTGGTTTTCCTTATGCATGGATTGGAGGGGGGTTACAACTCATTTACTTATTTGGGTTCGGATTACGGGATGGGTAAGTTAGATATACATTTATTAGTTACAGTTAAAAGATCACAGGAAATATACATTTTTACCGTAGAACTTAGGTACACCTCTATAGGGTGTAAGGGGCTCCATCCATCCTCGAGACAACTTATCCGTCTCATTGTGTACGGCGCACGCTGCTGTATACTGGATGCCATGGCAGTTGGCACTCGGTTCCTCTTGTTGGAGGTCACTTCTGTGAAATTTTAACAACTTCCTTAGTTTCTACTGATGTACATCGTATTCGCGACGATGACAGCGATCGATGGTTTAATTAGATGGTTTTGTTGGAAGTAGAAAGTGGTGAATGGGTTCTATATGTTTGATACTATAATATTGTAAACAACATTTTGTAATATTTAATTTACAATAAATTTACCTCCATAAAAACTCGAAATATCCTAATAAGATACAAAGTAACTTGTTAACTACTTTGCAACCTTGGGTAAGTACCATCGTATTAGGTTGGATGGGCAATGACCGCAGATAGGAAACACTCAAGTGTTTTCATCAAGTATGACATCAAGGCATAGTCATCGACGTCGTCTAATTTATGTGATAACGCGAAAAGAAGTTCAATTAAATTTTATAATATTAACAGCTTACAATCTCGCTGACGCTGGATATGACGTGTGGCTGGGCAACGCCAGGGGAAACAAATACTCGCGTCGTCACGTCTCTCTGGATCCCGACGAAGACAGCGCTAAGTTCTACGATTTTACCTTAGAAGAAATAGGTTTATACGACTTGCCTGCTATGATCGACTATGCGCTGGCTACGACGAAGCAAGACAAGCTACATTACATCGGCCATTCTCAGGGTGGTACAACGTTCATGATTCTTAACTCGATGAACGCCGAATACCAATCAAAGTTCGCTTCAGCTCATTTAATGGCTGGAGTTGGATACTCCAAAGAAATTCCCAATAAATGGTCAAAACTCGTGTCCACTGTCATTGATGAAATTTACGTAAGTTTTTCTTTTTATATTTAACACCTAATACCATTTCATGCTTCTAGGCATATTAATATTATAAACCGGTGGAGTTTAGGTTTAGAGACAATCCCCCAGCTGGAACACAATTAGTCACAAGCAAGAGATTAGTAGCTAGCCAAAAAATCTTCACGGAAAGATAGATACGTATAATACAACTAAAAATATTAATGATAATAGTATTGAAAATATAATATAATCCTTACTTAAGCAGAGCCGGTCCAACTTTTGTTCCCTCATACGACATCCTGGTTCACCGGCATAGGTTTGCCCATAATATGGCTCAGTATTCTAGGTTTTTTTTTATAGACTGTAGGGCTCACAAAAAAGCAGACGAGCCACCTGATGGTAAGTGGTCACCGTCTCCTATGGACATGAGCAATAGCAGAGGAATCGCCAGTACATCGCCGACCCTGAAGAAGAACTCTTTTTACACCTTTTTTGAAGAACCCCATGTCATTGCGCTTCAGGAATACCTCAGAAGGAAGCTCATTCCACTCCTTGCCAATACGTGGCAAAAAAGATCGTGGGACAATACTCCGTAGAGATTCTCCACGAATACAACCTGTGTGGATGAATCTTCTGCGAGTGGTAAAATTATTGAAAGGTGAATAGGCATCAAGTCAAAGTTCAAACAATTCCTCGGAGCACTCACCGTTGTAAAGTCGGTAGAACACACAGAGAGAACCGATATCTCTTGTGAAGCTCAAATGCTTTATCCTGTGAGTGACTCGTGGATTGTTGACAACTCGGACCACGCGCTTCTGTATGGCGTCAAATATGTTAAGCTGGTATTGCGGCACCCCTGTCCAGAGGTGGGAGCAATACTTTAGTATTTGATCGACCTTTTAAATTACCTTACCTTTACCTTTTAAATGTCGTAACATAATAGTACATATTGTAGGTAATTATAAAAATAAAAAAAACATTGTCGCCTGTGAGTCACCAGAAGGGCCCACTGAAAATCAGCGCCGTGGCAAACGCTACGGCAATACGCTGAGTGGGTCATAATTATGTTCAATATGTTACCTGAATTACGTTGTGTGTGTCAGTAATAAGTCTTTTCTTTCTTTCTTTTCTTTCTTTTACAAAATAAGACACTAGCCTTTAATGCCGTCAAGCCATGAGCGCAAAGTTTCATAATGGCATTAATAATTATAATATTATGTATGAATGATAGAATACATAGCCTCCCATACATATAATTTTCTTTTCAGGCTTTGGCTTTACTTGTTGGCTATGTGGAGGTGAAGCTTTCTCCACTTACCATTTTAGCATTAGAGGCATTCGCGGTAAGTATATTATATTGAATTAACTAGTCAAGTAATTAATACTTAGTTCAAATTGCTATGCAGTGGATCGCACATTGCAGGGAAACCTTCTCGTTCTGTTTGCAGCCAACCAGATCTGCCCCACGCATTGTGTATGGTTATAGCTAATATCATCCTTATCAACATTACTGAAATGTCCGTATTAAAATGCAGTGGTAGAAATTAAGCTAACGAATTTATTCATCGTTTTCATCTAAAGTAATAAATTAATGTGCAAGGCTGTAGTACTGCTTATAGCAAATTGTAACTTGTCTTTATACTCCGAGATCCAATAACTCAACCAGATGTTCTATAGGAATTATACTAGAACCAATAATACATATTGTTGTCAATAGTTTTCAGGATTATAAGTTTTTCCGTGAGTTTCAAAAACTGTAGGTAAGTTATAATTTTAAGCAATCATAAAGCTCTTTAAATTTTTTCAGAAAGCTACGGTACCACCAGAGTATGTCGCTGGAGCAGGCTTAAAACAAGCAGTCCATTATTTTCAAAACTTTAGAGACAAAACTTTTAGAAGGTGGAACTACGGCGCTACTAATTTATTGAAATATGGAAGTATCTCACCTCCGTCGTATGATATTACCAAAATAAATGTTGACGTCACACTGCATTACAGTCTTGGAGATGCAATTCAAAGTGAAAAAGACGCACTGGACATGGTAAAAGTAATGCCTAACGCCAGAGCACGTAAAGTTGCTAGGAGTGACTTTACTCACATGGACTATGTGACTAGCAAGGACATGAAGGAAATCACAGATTTTATACTTGAGTCTTTCAATAACTTGTAAGATCTGTAATTTATTTAATAAAATGTGTAACTTTGATTATTTTGTTTTGTTTAGTAATGAATTTAAGTGAGTTACTCAAGTAGTGATCTATTCTGCATGAAAAGTCTGCATTGCACGCAGGCATTGGTGCATCAGAAAAGAAAGTATACTATATCGATTACAATTTTCACATGAAATTTGAAGACTATTATAAATATCACATTTTTCCCTACGATATCCTACATTATATATGAGTATTGCCCTATCCGACCCACTATAATGTAGGATACGCACTGGCCGGGCCGCGCAGTCACACGGACGCCAGCGAAGGATATTCAGCGTTGGCTACCGCATTCTGCTTCGTGATTTCAAGTGCCTTCAGCTACATTTTGGCTTTTTTAAACGCTTTTATTTACTTTCACTTCGGAGCATCAAATCTTGTAACGTTAATTTGAATGACTTCCCTTTAATGAAAATTGATGAAATTTGGCAGACATGTGTATTTCCGATGACAATACACGAAAATCATATTTTAAACTAATTTTCATTGTTTATTTGTTGTTAAATTAAAAAAAACGATTTTCAGACTTTAGACGCATAATTCTCTATGTTCTATTTTACGTAGAGACTTGAAATTTTCACAACTTGTAGCTAATTTTATAAACTAAACATTGAAATAAAAGCGTTTAAAAAAAAAATTTTTTTTTTTCTAATTTCACTTATTTTGTATGTTCTTCACAGAGTAGTTGTTGTCAGGCAATCATCCCATAAGATCCCATACAGGTAACATGGGATGAATTATTTTTCGTTACGTGCGCCATAGTGTGGGACATCGTTGAAAAGGTGTTTCAAAATATTATGGGTCTGCTTAAAGCGTTTTTCAAATTTTGCGAAATATTCGGCTTCAAAGTGCCAATTTTGCTTAGAGTTAGTGTCCTTCCGCGCTGTTAGCTAAGCGGTTGGAGATGGACTTGTGAAAAAATTCACCAAAAATAGATCATAAGATGAATTTACAAGGAAAACTATCACAGCTGAGTAATAGTCAATAAACTTACACCTTCGGAACCCTACAATTGCGCGTGACCTGTCACGCACTTGGCCGGTTTTTTTAGAATCGTGAAACACTATTCTCTCCATTTATCTCGAAAGTTTATCACAAAATTTATTGACTGACCTACGTAAAATTAGTAATTTACATACAGTTGAGCAAACAATTGGTTATATACAAATTTTAGATATCGTCTTTAGTTATTTCTGCAAATATTCCGCATATTTTATTATGTGTCTACAATATAATACGTATAATATGCATTTTATTGTTTTATTGTAAAGAATATTTTTTGCATATACCTATGTAAATTTTTTCTGTCACTAAAGCAACTGCGAGCAATTTGCGAAAATTAATAACGTTGAAGCGCTCATAGCCTTGCCTGCGGCTTGCGTCGATCTTAAGTGATCGACAAAATTAAGCAACAGCAGGCGAGGTCGGTAGTTGGATGGGTGACCGCTAGTGGCAAAAAATTCTTGAGCATTTCCGTGCTTCGGAGGCACGTAAAGCCGTCGGTCCCGGTTTTTATCATGAGATAACAGTCGATGTCCGAGATGTTGAAAACTTCCGACACTCGGGTTGGCCACTAACCCCTCCACCAATCTGCACTGGAGCAGCATGGTGGAGTATGCTCTAGGCCTCTTTAAGAGGAGAGACCCGTGCCCAGTAGTGGGCCATTAATGGGTTGAAGCTATTAACGTTTAATTATCTGTCTGTAAAATAAATCTTATCAAAAACATAAATGTGAAATTAAAGCCAAGTTCAAAAAAGAAATTGAGATGTAAATGGGTGCCAAGTTCTGGTAGAAAAGCTTAAAATTTTAGTCACAAGAATATGTAATTCATGCTCTATATTTAACTTGGTTAGTTTTCACGTACCTAACTATGTGGGCCATATTATATGTGTATCTTCGTTAAGTCTGGTTGATGTGATGTATGGACGTATGCTACTTTTCTATTTGGTTCGTTGGTTGCTAATCAATGAAAACTAGCCAATTTAAATGTAAAGCTTGAGTAACATGTTCTTATGACTAAAATTTTAGGCTTTTCTACACAGAACTTGACACCCATTTAGAACTCAACTCTTTTTTTTAAAGATGGCTCTTATTTCACATTTATGTTTTTGATAAGATATCATTACTTTTTGTCTATAAATAATTTATAGATAATAAATAAATAATAAATATACCGCTAATTCACTTTACTTAAATTTTTTCCTTTACATACGCCTAATAGTCTACCTTGATGCCAAATATGTATAAAGTATCTAGATTATCGGGAAGTAGGATATGTTTTTAATCCTATGTTAGTGAGTCAGTCACCAAAATCAGGTTTTTAAACGTTAATATATCAATAACTGTTTGAGCTATATTTACGAATTTTTAATTCTATATAAGCTAAGGGGTTTTAATAAATGTGCCAAATTTCATGTATGTAGGTTGAATAGGTCCCGAATTAAGAGGTCAAAAGTACCTTGAAATGGTTCGTGTAATATTACACATTATAGTAAATAAATTAATAGTTTCTGATTTATTCCTCTGTATTCACCCAACTACTTATCTGGATGCCAAATTTTGACTTTCTAGGTAATCTGGAACTGGGTTAGAGTTTTGATCTATATGTCAGTCAGTGATAAAAATTACGATATTTGGACGTTAATATCCAAATAATCGTTTGAGGTGTGTTTATTAAATTTGGAGCACATATTTATTTCGTAAGTTTCAATAAATGAGCCAAGTTTGATAGTTATATGTGAAACAGTTTTCGAGTTATGAGGGGGTCAAAAGTGGCTCCAAATATTTCGTGTAATAATACGCATGGTGCTGCTCGCCAGTTTTGTTGGCTTGAACATGGCTTGACACGCTAACTCGTGTCTAGAAAAATTGGGCAAGTGCATGTCAGGCCACACGCAATGTAGGGTTCCGAAGTAGTAAATTTATTATATTACTCAATACTTATGCTAATATAGTCGTGATAGTTTTCCTTGTAAATTCCTCCTGTAAACTATTTTTGAGAATTTTTCACTAGTCCAACTCCAACAGTTTTGCTAGCAGGGGGGACACGCGACTATAACCTAAATTAGCACTTTAAAGCCAAATATTTCGCAAACGACATTTTATAAAAATGAATCCTAGCTAGATCGATTTATCGCCCCTGAAACCCTCTATATACTAAATTTCATGAAAATCGTTGGAGCCGATTCCGAGATTCCAATTATATATATAACTAGTCCAGCCATAAGTTCTGTTACAAATGAAAATGCTTTTTTTTTAAATGAAGTAATGTAATATTAATAAAATTTATACCTACATATTTATTAAAGTCTAAGCAAAAAATAAAAAAAATATTCTATTCGAAATGGCCACCTTTGGCTTTTATACAGGCCTTTAATCTGTTTGGCCACGAATCTATGGATTTACGCACTGTTTCCAAGGGAAATTTCGCCACTGCTTGCTCCAAAGATTTTTTAAGAGACTCAATGTCGCCGTGTCGTTTAGAGCAGGCCATGTTCTCTAAAACTGACCATAAATTGAAGTCTAAAGAGTTGAGGTCTGGGCTAGATGAGGGCCAGTCTTCAGCTCTTATAAAATCCGGAACATTGGTTTCAGGCCAGGCTTGGGTAGTTCGTGCCTTGTGACCAGGTGCAGAGTCCTGTTGGAAAGTCCACGGTATATTTTTAAAAAGAGTATTGCTGAGAGGTTTCACAACATGATCCAAGACTGTACACACTTTGACTGACACTTTGGCTGAAGTTTTCACTCCTTTTTCACAAAAATGCAGTTTTGTGACTCCTTGATAAGACACGCCCCATCAAACCATCACTGACGCAGGATGATGACCACGTTGTACCTTCCCGACCACTTGAGCAGCTTCTTTAGAACTGTGAGCGTACACTTTATCATTTTGCTTATTGTAGTGTTCTTCAATCGTGAAAATTTTTTCATCGGTAAAGAGGATATTTCTGTGCCTTTCACCTGCGTATCGCGACAGAAGGCATTTTGATCGATCCACTCTCTTTAATTGTAAAGATTGATTTAGGGCATGACCTGTATAACGACGATAAGCACCGAGCTTCAGGTCTTGTTTTATAATACGCGACAGAGTCCTAGCGGGAATCTTCATTTCTCGCGATAAGATTTTTTGCTTCCTAATGGGGTTTCAACGAATTCTGGCTTTAACAGCATTAACAGCCTTTGTAGTTCTAACAGTACGCGGCCGCCCCGATCTTTTCTGGTCTTCGACAGACGAAGTGTTGTTGTATCTGTTGATTGTACGATATACGAACATACGGCTGATACCAAGCTATTGAAGTGTCTGGAATATGACCGACGGCTCCATACCCACTTTGTGCAAGGCGATCACTGCAATCCTATTTTCTTTAACACCCCATTCCGTATTGTAATTTGATAATGGACACGAAATGTATGTGAAATGGCGCGAAATCGGAAGAAGTTTTTAAAATAATATACGTGTTCCAAATTCAAAATAATTAAAAAGCTGAAAAAAAGAAAAGTTTTTATGTAACAGTATTTATGGCCAGACTAGGTATATACAAGAATTGCTCGTTTAAAGGTATTAGATTTGGTGTCAATACACATTACCTTTTCGACGATACATTCGATATAATATGTATGATGGGGTTGCGTAAGCCATAGAATATCTGATTCTAGTAATTTATTTATTTATTTAAACTCTATACTGATTGTACACACTAAATGCCTAATTGATACCTGCGGTTGATTTTCATCACCGCACATCACGCTTTATCAGGTTCCATCAACATCACCTGGATACTTGGCGTTCGTCCACAGTTCAGTTCTCATGAAATTTTTGACTGGAACGAACTTCCTACATCAGTGTTCCCTCTAAGCTATGACACAAGGTCCTTCAAGAAGCGTATTTATCATCTTCTTCTTATGGGAACTTTACTATTACTTAATCATGCTAAGATTGATAGTAATTTGTGAATAGGCAAGAATGTTAGCGTGTTTATGTTACTGTAAAACCCCGAACTGCAATCACATTGGGTTCCTGCAATGAAAATAAAATTCCTAAGAAAGATGAATACAAAGTATGGCATCATTAAATATTAGAGAAAATATTTTATTGTTATAAGTATAACTTGCACAGAATTGATATAAGTAATATTTAACGGATAGTTTGTGTGTCACTCACCACCGACTGCCCCCGGACGCCAAGGAACAAGGTTACCACCAGTACTACTAACATTTTGTCAACTGACAGTTACCATTATTATATCTTTTTATATAACATTTCTAATGTTATATACTAAGCAATGTCCGCGACTTCCATCGCGTGTTACACCAAAAGTAAAACGATAATTAATTATAAAGAATATTTTCTCGAGGCTACTAAATCCTCAAGGCGACTAAATATTTGTTTCGAGAGCTCCTGTAATTTATTTTGATGAGTTTTAATACAACATGATGATGACATTATAGCACTAGTGAGTCTAGACTATTGCTGTATAAAATAGAGGGGATATAGTGCAAGATACAACGATAAATTTATGTAATTATTAAAACAGGTGATTCTTAACACTAGCCTTGATATATAATATAATACAATTTCATTATTATTATTATTTTAATATTATAATGGCATATTTGATTAAGAATACCGTTATTTTTCTATTATCTATATTATATTGATCACAAATAAGTATCTATTTCCTTACAGGTGTGTAACTGAAATTTAGATACAGTTTGTCCCAGTGACCTTAAATTAATCACGCCTATTTCATGTTTGTTACTTACTTCAATCAATAATATAAGTTTTCTGTCAGTACGTTTAAAAATATCTTAATACATATAAATTACGAGTCACGTTGTTTGTCCGCGAAGGACTCCTAAACTACTTAACTGATTTTAATCAAAGCACACCGTGTGCTTTGTCGCAATATAGTCGCAATATTTTATTGCAAATATTTACACTATATAAAATAAAAATTGCAAATTATTTCCGCGTGCAAAGTTGCGGGCAACAGCTACTAGTATATAAAGTATAACTATGTAACTATTAAGGGAGTAAACTAATAAGGGAGTAAAAGGTTACATACAACCTTTAATATAAACTAATGTTTGAGACCAGGTACAATTTGTTGTACCACGGTAGAGGTAGTCATAGTTCTTATATAGAGATCGTTAGGTTTTGATGATCCAGTATAACCCCCCTGGCAATTGCACAATGTTTTGATTGGTAGATCAGTGAGTTATTAAAAGAAAGCAAGTATCCTTTCCAGCAAATACCAACCATCAACAACGTGGATAAAAGTGTATCCACTGTAGTTAAAAGCCTCACAAATGGTCACAAGAGCTCTGTATCCACAGTAAAATTTCAAAGCTTGATGAGTTTAAAAGGATGATACGGAAGTATATTATGCAATGCAAGCATTACTTATATCTGGGTTCAATGTCTGTCACTTAAAAATGTCTCGTGAAAATATTCGTTATAAGTAAATAATTATCGTTTATTTTTGATATAACACGCGAACGAAGTCGCGGACATTGCTTAGTTCATAACATTAGAATTGTTATATAAATAGGTTAAATAATGGTAACTGTCAGTTGACAAAATGTTGGTAGTACTGGTGGTATCCTTGTTCCTTGGGGTCCGGGGGCAGTCGGTGGTGAGTGACACAAACTATCCGTTAAATATTACTTATATCAATTCTGTGCAGGTATTAATAATAACAATAAAATATTTTCTCTAATATTTCAAGAAGCCTTACTTTGTATTCATCTTTCTTAGGAATTTTATTTTCGTTGCAGGAACCCGCTGCGATTGCAGCGGACTACCGATCTACAACGTACAATGTGACCACGAGCGACGGCTACATTCTAGGGCTCCATCGTATTGGCGCCAAGAACGAAAGTAAAAGTTTTACGAGGGTCGTATTCTTGATGCACGGCGCCCCATATGCTTCTGATTCATTCATTTATGGAGACTCGAATTACTCCATTGGTAACATGTTTTATTAAATTATTCAGTTGGTGACATAGTTTTTTTCCAACAGGCTTCAAGAATTGTGTTTTGAGAATGTGTTTTGAGAATCCGTATTCAATAAAGAGTATTTCACAATATATTACCAATGTCCGGTTTAAGTGCAAATGTTATTTTTCAAATTCTATGTGTAGAAATGTCAACAGCTTACCAACTCGCTGATGCTGGATATGACGTGTGGCTGGGCAACGCCAGGGGAAACAAATACTCGCGTCGTCACGTCTCTCTGGATCCCGACGAAGATAGCGCAAAGTTCTTCGACTTTAGTTTCGAAGAAATAGGTCTATACGACTTGCCTGCTATGATAGACTACGTCTTGGCTACGACAAAAAAAGACAAAGTACATTACATCGGCCACTCTCTGGGAGGGACGGCGTTCCTCGTTCTAAATTCGATGAACACCACATATCAGACAAAGTTCGCTTCAGCTCATTTATTGGCTGGAATTGGTTACGAGACCAACGTCACAAATACAGATATAATTCAGTTATCTGACGCTTCTGATGTCATCTACGTAAGTAGTTTTTAAAATCAGATAAACCCAAAAATACGTAAATTTTACTTTTTATCGATTATTATGTCTGTATATCTTAATAACTCTGTAGTGTGGTCATCATGCGTAGTTTATAATTCTATTGTCAAGTAATCACTACACGTGTGAACTACTTATGTTGTTAGTAGGTTGCTCAGACCAGCGAAGCTTACAATTGAGGCGATTAATTTCAATCTACACACACACACACACACACACACACACACACACACACACACACACAGTACGCGCTTTAATTGCGACCGCAAGTCCTGTTCAAACTTTACGTTCGTTGAGTTTGATGCTGTAGGGTGGACTGTATATTCCTTTTGATATTTCCATGGGAACTCTAATATTTTAGCATTTTTCTCAATTTTTATATAACTTCACATTGGTAATTCCCAAACATATCATTGATGAGATGGTAAGTGAAAGATGTGAACAATGTTTTAATGAAATCTGATGTGTGTGCATGATAATAACAATATATCAATATTACGTATTGGCTAATAAACATGGGTTTCTTTCCAGAGTATCCTACAACTTACTGATAATATGGAGATGATGCCGATTAACTTAACTACATTATTTTTACAAAGATTTGTGGTAAGATTGACCTTCCTTCCTTCTTCTTTTCTTATCAAATACATATGTGTGACTGTTAAAATGTTTGTAATTTGCACAATTATTCAAATATGATGCAGATAGCCAGGTATATCAAAATTTTGTGATCTTGACGCCATAGGTATGAGCGCAGCGATAAAGTGGCCTTATTCCAGGGCATTCCATTTCTATGCTAGGACAAGCAATTGCGGGAAATTACGAATAAAAATTATGACTTATTCGACATAATGTCAAACAAAAGTATCTCAAGTAAAATCCTTAACATTTTCCAGAACTCCACAGTACCCAGAGAGTTAATTGCCGGAACATCGGTAAAGCAGTTTATTCACCTGGGCCAGAACGTGAGAGATAAGGTTTTCGCAAGGTGGAATTACGGCGTAGATGGCAACATGCAGAAATACGGAACCTCGGCGACCCCCTCGTACGACCTGACCAAGATCAACATCACGGTGACCCTGCACTACAGCGTCAGTGACACCACTCAGAGCGAGCCCGACGTTCTCGCCATGGTTACGGATCTGCCCAAAGCAGTAGTACATAAAGTAGCCGAAAACGCCTTCACTAATTTGGACTATATCACAAGCAATTCCAAGGATGTAGTCACAGATTTCATTATTCAGTCTATGAATAGATACCCCTAGTAATTATACATCTTTTTATAATAAATTTTATATACCTGTTTATTGCTTCTTTTATTCCCACTTCATATTTAACTATAAAAGATTTGAGAATACCATCATGAATTCTGAATAAAATAATAGTCAAACTATGTAGGTATAATTTACGTTTGGGTACAGCTAAATACAAAGTGGAAAATAGGGATAAACATGTGGAATAACGAATAATAGTAACACCTCTCTTATGTATATAAATAAAAATCTATTTTTAAATTTAAACAGATTTTAATAAATTTTAATCAGAACGCTCGAATGGCAGGACCAATTTCAAGAACAACAACAATGCCATCACAGTAAAAGTTGTTTAATATCATGTTTATTTTACAAAAGATTTAAAAAATTGGACGTGTAAAATATGCCAGGTAACTCCACCCAGCATAAAATATAGGATCAGTTAATCAATTAACGATATCGGTCATCATAGATAAATTTATAGCAAACAATTAAATATTGAAATACTGCCAAAGTCATTTATTTAATGTTGCATTAATAAAATAGGTCGACAGCTTTTCGGTAAGCAATCTCACCTAAAAGGAATTGATGTCCTCATTTCAAATTGGTCTACAATCTGATACACTCCACCACAACCTCGGCGCAACACAACGTTTGCATTGTTTGAAATCGATGATGCTGGTGCAACATTCTTTGTCGACCCAAAACTGCTGACGGAAGTATTGTGCACTCTACGATGAATCACATTGTGCAACATGTTCGAATCGGATGTTCTACTTACCGAAAGAGCATTGCGTAATAATGCTACTTCAGCAAGAAACCGTTTTCTAATAATCTTGTCCAACACCTCCTACTAGGACTGTATCTCAGACAGGCTAGTCTTCAGTGATGAGATGCTCTTCAATATTCTGGTAACATCTACGTGGTTTGAAGTGACGGGTGGCAGTTTATGCAGCTCCTTTACCACGAAGGTTTAGGTTTTTAGATTAAACTCGTCATCCGGGTCAATCAACTTCATTAAAGTGATGACGCCCTGAATCCTTTTATCAGTTCCATATCTACTGTTCCATACAATCTCATCCATCTTCCCAAGTACTATTAATATATATATCCTGCCATTCATCCATCGATCAGCCTTTGGAGGTCCACTGCTGGATATAGGCCTCCCCTAACTTGCACTTGCACTTTGACCGCTCCTGAGCCTTCTGAATCCAGCAGATGCCCGCTGTTTTCTTCAGGTCATCAGTTCACCTGGTCGGGGGGCATCCTATACTCCGTTATCAGTCCTTCGAACTATGTGGCTAGCCCGTTGCCACTTCAACCGGCTTATTCATTTGGCTATGTCGGTTATCCTCATTCGTCTACGGATTTCATAATTTCTTTCATCATTCAGAGATCCTGCCAGGATGATTATATCATCGGCATATCACAGATGTGTGATGTATTCGCCATTGATGTTAATGCCACGTCGTTTCCACAGCTTCAACACGTCTTCCAACGCAGCGGTAAACAGTTTTGGGCTTAACATCCCCTTGCCTGACACCTCTCTGCAGTTGGATGGGGTTCTTGGGTATGTTTTGTATTCTGACGAACATTGTGACTGATGAGTACAAACACCTTGACATATCGGTAGTCAATCCGGCACCGCTGAAGAGAATTCAGTACCGCCCAGGTTTCGATAGAATCAAAGACTTTCTCATAGTCTACATAGGCGACAGATTATACTCCTCGGTCTTTTGTGTAATCTGCCGCAGTGTGTGTATATGGTTTATGGTGCTGTAGCCTTTTTGGATTCCTGCTTATGGTCGTAGCACACATATCAACTCGTAAACGGAACGTAAACGTATCAACTCTTGCATGTCAGTATTCTTTGTATGAAACTCCCTACTGTAAAGCACACTTATCGGATTCGTAACGTAATCGCCTCGCCTCGAGACAAGCTCACGAACCGCGGTACGGTGCGTGGACGACTTGCCGTACCCGCGCTTACGTCTCACCGTACGCTATCCTTCGCCTTTCCGTTTCCTCGTGCACGCCCCTCGCCGCGGCGCCGCGGCTACCGCTGCGTCGGCGAACTGCTGTCATTCATTCCGTCAACCAGCGGCCGGCGAGCCGTAAGCGCGGCGTCGCCTAGCCGTAGCCGAGTCGATTTGGAGCTGTTGGTCGGTTATAACGCGCTTACGTTAGGTTGACGGCGGGTTATAACGCGCTTACGTTAGGTTGACGGCGAGGCGATCCGGTGCCGATCCCTTTCCGAGTTGATATGTGCGCTACGACCATTATTCGGGAGGCTGGAAGTCGTCAAGCCTGCGTGCAATGTAATTTGTGAGCACCCTTGAAAACAGCATATAATTTTTTAACTATTTCCTTACATTTGAGTAAATAACTGAAATGTAAATATTCTTTTGAGGCATAACGAATTGTTTTTAATTATCACGTGGTATCGGATTGTAATATATGCTAATAATTCCAAATTAAGCACGCCTATTCGTAGATGTTTGTTACTTACTTGATATAATAAGTTACAGCTGTAATAATCTATAATATATAAGTTTGCTTGTCTACAAGTTTGACAAATGTTTATTAATACACTGGGATATTATTTAGGGAGTCAAAGGTTCATTGCAATGTTTCCTGTTAGAGGTACACTTTGTTGTACAACGAAGAAGGGTATGGCGTGATTGCTCTATTTACCGGTCATTAGGTTTTGAGAGCTATTAATATTAAGGCAAGTACGCTTTCCAGCGAAGACTACTCGACCAAAACAACGTGTATCCACTGGAATCAAAAGCCTCAGAACAAGTGGTCAGACAGAGGAGCTCTCTATGATCAGTAAAATTTTAAAAGATACTGAAATATTATATTATTATTAATACGTGAAGCAAAAGCTTACTATCCCTTTTTATGACAATTACGCGGACGAAGGAGTATGGAATTTGGCACAGTTAAAGTTTACAGGAAGATGAAGTGCAGAAAGCTAATAGTTTTATATAATATGTATTTAAGAAGCACATACAATCAATGAAAATAGTTATAAAAATACTGTTTAAACTTAACTCATCATGGACTGAACCCATTTTAGTATAATACGAGTACTCATGATATTTATTTTGTACGCCGATATTTAGACCTAGACCGTTAAATGACCTTAAAATTCCACATGATTTGATTAAGTTACCGGAAGTATTCATTATTTTTAAGTATTATTAAAATTTATCTTTGAATATATATTCTTTATATACGCGAGGGAAGTCGCGAACATTGCTTAGTATATAACATTAGAAATGTTATATAAAAAGATAAAATAATGGTAACTGTCAGTTGACAAAATGTTAGTACTACTGGTGGCAACCTTGTTCCTTGGCGTCCGGGGCCAGTCGGTGGTGAGTGACACAAACTATCCGTTCAATATTACTTATATCAATTCTGTGCAGGTATTAATAATAACAATAAAATATTTTTTTTAAAAACTTCATTTAGGCTTACTTTGTGTAACATCTTTCATTATCACTATCGACCTTAGGTTCATTAATAACTATGCAAGTGTGATTAAACACTTTATCATTTTTATTTTCGTTGCAGGACCCCGATGCGATTGCAGCGGGCTACCAAGACACAACGTACAGTGTGACCACGAGCGACGGCTACATTCTAGAGCTCCATCGTATTAGTGGCAAAAATGAAAGCCTAAGTTCTGCCAAGGTCGTATTCTTGATGCACGGCGCCCCGTACGCTTATAATTCATTCACTTTTGCGGGCTCGAAATACGCCATTGGTAATAATATATGTTTTTCTTCAATTAAGTAATTGATGATAGTATTTTTCAATAAGAAATAATGTGTTTGTTGTGCTTTAATCCAATCAAAAGTACTCACTTATAGTTTAATTGAAAATTTTATATTTAAAATTACAATATATGTATGTGTACAAATTCATGCGTAGAGTTTTTTAATAAGAGAAGTTATTATTTAAAATGTCAACAGCTTACAACCTCGCTGATGCTGGATATGACGTGTGGCTGGGCAACGCCAGGGGAAACAAATACTCGCGTCGTCACGCTTCTCTGGATCCCGACAAAGACAGCGCTAAGTTCTACGACTTTACTTTCGAAGAAATAGGTCTATACGACTTGCCTGCTATGATAGACTACGTCTTAGCTACGACAAAAAAAGACAAAGTACATTACATCGGCCACTCTCTGGGAGGGACGGCGTTCCTCGTTCTAAACTCGATGAACACCAAATATCAATCAAAGTTCGCTTCAGCTCATTTATTGGCTGGGATTGGTTACGAGACCAACGTAACTAATTCAGATATAAATCAGTTGGCTGATGCTTCTGATGTCATCTATGTAAGTATGTTAATTATAGTAAATCCAATCGCTTTCAACAGTTCAATTAACCATGGTATTTTGTTAGGCTACTCAGACGAGCGATGCTTACAATAGAGATTATAGCGATTCATCTCAATGCTGAAGGACATCCTTCAGGACAATCATGACAACTCTAATATTCATTGCTTTTTGCCAACTTTTAATTTGACTTTACCCTGACGATGATTCTAAATTATGTAAATATTAGTGAGATGGAAAATAAATATATAGTAACAAAATGTTGATGACATCATGTACGAGATTATGGAGAGACTAATGAATATGGGTTTCTTTCCAGAGCATCCTGCAACTTACTGACAATATGGAGATGATGTCGATGAACTTAACGTCATTATTTTTACAAAGCTTTGAGGTGAGATTGATGTTATTCTTGACCTTCCTTTTCTTTACGAATATATAATATTGCAGACACACAGATGTCATTAAATATTCTAATTTTCTGATAAATGTAGGTGAAGGTTTGGGTTCAGTTATTAGGTGGCCTCATCTCCTATATTAGGGCATTACATTTTGATGTAAGAAGAAGCATTTGAGAGATATTTTAAAGTGATGACTTTTAAAGCCTCAGTGATAAACCAAAGTGTTTTCAGTAAAAATATTTAATTTCCCAGAATGCTGCAGTAGCGGAATCATTAAACGCCGAAACATCGGTAAAGCAGTTTATTCACCTGGGCCAGAATGTGAGAGATAAGGTTTTCGCAAGGTGGAATTATGGTGCAGCTGGCAACATGCAGAAGTACGGAACCTCAGCGCCCCCCTCGTACGACTTGACCAAGATCAACGTCGCGGTGACCCTGCACTACAGCGTCAGTGACTCCACACAGAGTGAGACCGACGTGCTGGCCATGGCTAAGGCTATGCCCAACGCAATAGCTCGTAAAGTGGCCAGAAACTCCTTCAGCGATTTGGACTATATCACTAGCAATGATACGAAGGATTTAGTCACAGCTTTCATTATTCAATCTATAAATAATTCCCGGTCGTAATTTTTCATTTTGTTACAATAAATTTGCTATACCTATTTTGTGATTTCTTTTATTTGTACTACACATTCACCACTACCCTATTTAAGTTTTGAGAAAACTGCCTTGGTTTCTTAAAAAAATAAGAGTAAACTTTGCATAATTCTAAAATTTTACTCACTGGTCTGTACCAGAGAGTTATCTGTATAAGTATAAACAGTGGCAACACAGTTGATACTATAGCCAGTGCCTACGATCATAGCATTTGTAAAATTGTTTTTGTTCTGAATAAATCTTTTAATTTTTTTTTTAATCTTTAAACTACGAACTGGGAAATAGGGACAAAGATGTAGAACATGCCAGAGTCATAGCATCACAGTTTCAGAACATTCCCCATGACATCTCGAAGAAAATTGGGATCCTAGGTGTCGATGTTTCGGTAGTTCATGTCTGAGCACAGGTTATTGCTATATAAAGAGCATGTACGACCGCACATGGCGTACTGGTACTGCTCTCACCTTTAGCCAGGAGCCCCAATTAGCTAAATGAATCCTTTCAATCAAATTGAACGCCAAGTCGTTCGTCTTGTCGATGATATGAGCTTAGCTCACAGATGGATTAGAATCGCTTGAGTTCTCTGGGTATTCTACCGTTTATATAATGGGTATTAATCTGAAGAATTGTTTATACTGTGGTTCTCCTCACCACTCCACTAGGTGTGGAGCCTTCACCAACTCACCCACATACCTGCGTGCGTCCACAGTTCAGTTTTCATATCACTACTTGCGTTGCGCGTGTAAACTGTGGAACGAGCTTCCTACATTGATGTTCCCACTGAGCTATCTTAAAGGTTACTTCAGGAAGCGGATCTATCGTTTCTTTAATTTGTGCTGCTCGTGCCCATGAGCGACAGTGTTCACATACCATCAGGTGACCCCTCAGAACATAAAAATAAACTTCAATTGGATTCGATACGTGGCGCTGTTTTCGAGATTCATTTTGGGTTCAGCTAAACTATAAGAGATATTGAAATGCATGCAATGTTAAAAGTCGTTTAATATGATGACATATATGTTTGGTTTGGCAAGTCAGGTGACGGATCCGTTCATGTGTAAATAGCGCCATAAGAATCTTTGTGCCATTGCAAAGAAATATAACGAAAGCACTAGGTATCCAGAGTTCCATCGTAATCGTAGTGGGATTCCACAATCCTAGTGGGATTGTATAAATAAAGTTGGCAGCACTGGAAGAGCAAAACTTATAAATTAATTCGATCCTATATTTGAATATGTTATGACATTGGCATGATTTTTGTGTGTTGCATGTTGTTGTGTGTTTTTGTAAACTGATGGCCAGATTTATAGATTATAACTTATTTACTCTGTGGTTTAATATAAAACTGAAATATTTTGTTTCAATTTAACATCATCTCCCAGCCCGTTTCCCACTTTTAGTTAGGGTCGGCGCAGAATGTAGGTAATTTTCTTATGTATCGGACATGGATTATCACTTTCCGTCTATCTAGACATCTAAAGGCATTTATTTGACTGGATCTGGAATGCTAGTCCTATGAGAGACTGAGAGAAAGAGTCCTGAGACTAAAAGCTCAGTCTCAGGTATTATCTTCTAGACTGATCGGCAGGGTCAACTGTTTCTGAGTAAATCATCACTCCGTTTTGTGGTAATGGGCTGCTCATTGTAATCGGTGACAACAAATTTTTATACCAGATACCCTTAAAAATAGGCTATGCATTGGCTTGGTTACCTTGCAAAGGTACATACATCTATAATACATACGTCGCATCAATCGCATCGCATCAATTAGCTTTTAATCGCGTACAAAACAAAGTTTCGGGCTCAATTCCCGATTGCTGCGTATAGGTACTGTTTTACCTAAGTTTTAGGGGCTAATCAGATGTTAAAGTAAACCCCTGTATATCATTGACGATGCCTTGAAGATTAAATATATAAGCAAAGGCCTCAAATACGAGTATGCAACTGCATAATTTTTTTTATCCTTTATTTATTCATTCTACTTTCACGTTAATGTTTCGCTTTTAAAGTCAGAACATCTTTAAATTTTTATTGTAGTTATCTTAGCAAGGATCACGCTGTGATTACGTTTGTTTTTTGAAAAATCATCCCCTAAGGGTTAATTAAGGAGGTGCAAGTTAGTATGAAAATTTTGTCAGTTTTGAAGTTAAAGGGTAAAAATTTATGTATGATCTTATAGTTAGAGACAAAAAAATAACGGTATCACGGTTGTGTCGAAATTCATCTCGTAAGAGGTAAAACTAACGGGTTGTAAATGTTTAAGGAACTTCGTCAGTTTTGAACTCAGAAATGTGAATATTAATATAACGTAAGCTTATAATTAGAAATAGAAATTAATTGTCAGTTTTATTGAAAATCCGTTCCCTAACGGGGAAAATCAGGGGATGTAAGTTTGTGCAAAACTTCGTTATTTTGGAACTCAAAAATGTAAAATTTAATATACAAGCTTATAGTTAGAAACCAAAATTAACTTAGGGAGAGAGAGAAGGTGAAGTTATTGGGGATTGTTAGGCGATACGAAATTCGCCGGTTCAGTTAGTTATTTGTATATACGTGTCCCTCAAAGAGCCTTCGAGTACCAATTAATTTTAAAAACAATACGTATATAGGTATATCTAATCAGATATTAGAATGCATTTATTCATATCACATTTCCTTACAGTTGTGTAAATAAATTAACTTAGATATTATTTTAATATACAACAAATTGTTTTAAATTATTCCTAAGCATTGCATTGTGAGATATGTTAATGACACAAAATTAAGCACGCCTATCGTACAATTTTTATGTTTGTTTTTTAATGTACACCATGTTATTAAATACACCGATAGATAAAATCAAATGATCTGTCTGTCACGTCTAAATGCAATTTAACTTGTGGTAAGATTATTATACATACACATAAGTTGTAAAAGCTAATAATGATTCGCTTTTATGGTTCAAACGTTCGACAACGACTGAACAAAAAGATGCACAACGTCATCGACCGGCGCAAATTTGCATGAAAATGCAGATTCATTCACACATGCGACATTTTGCATTTCAAATTTACGTGCGTTGTCGTATCGTTGTCGTACTGTTGTCTCGTCGTCGTTGTTACAGATGTGATCACAGTAAAACAGGCACTTACGATGATTGAATTTACGTAAGGTGCTGATACACATGCTTGATAGCATGCTATATATATGATACACACCCATAAATATTTAAATACATTCACAAGCACACACCCTTCCATCCGTACCTGAGGCAGCGGATTGCATTGCGCATGCTCCTGTGCTACTAACTATCACACAAACAAACAAACAAACTGTATTGCAGGCACTACGGATAAACTAGTGTCATTTATATGATTATAATTACATCATCATTATTCATGTGGACGAAGACGTGAATATCTCCTAGTATATAACAACAGTAACATTATATATACGAGAACAAAAAATATTACGTTCAGTTTACAAAATGTTTGGTTTGGTGATAATTGCTACCTTGTTCCTCGGCGCTCAAGCTGATGTGGTGAGTACAACACATTGGTAACTGTCGACTTTTTAGATATTAGATATATCAATCAAATTAAATAGGTACTGTGATTTTTAACTTCATTTCAATACAAGATTTTAAACTTAACTCATCGTGACTGAACACATATTACTATACTACGGGTACTCACGATATTTATTTTGTACGCCGATATTTCGATCCAGTTGCATAGATCGTGGTCAGCGATGAACAAATTAATACATATTTAAATACATTAAAAGTCAAAGGATCATTTACAAGTTGTATGAAAGATTCTCTTTCGTGTAAGCATATGATTTTAATTGGTAATGATTTTTGTATCATGGACATCTTTTTCATAATGTTTTATGGATTTTTACGAGTTTTCAATTTGAAAAAAAGCAAACCGATAGGTGGTGCCAAATGTAGAAATCAAAAGTATATTTGTTCCAATGAAAAACATGAATATATCTTGAATTAACTCGTTATGCACATATCATAATGATTATATTTCCATTTTTTAACATAGATAAGCCAAGAAGCTCATTAACGACTGTTTTCTTAACTTTCAGGAACTTGAATTACTCTCTGAGGGCTACCCAGCCGAAACACATAATGTGACCACGAGTGACGGCTACGTGCTAACGATCCATCGCACCTACAAGAATAACACCAATGGAAAGGCGGTGTTCCTTATGCATGGCGTTGCATTGGCTTCCAACTCATTTATCCAAGCCGGCAAACAATACGCTATGGGTAAGCTATTTGTAAATCTTAATATTTTTTTATATAATAAGTGCCAAGATTTACGAGACTAAAAATTGCTGTAAGGGATTCGATGTTACTATAAAATTTTACAAATATCTCCAGCTTACAACCTCGCTGACGCTGGATACGACGTGTGGATGGGTAATGCCAGAGGAAATAATTATTCACATTCCCACATATCTCTGGATGCCGATACAGAAAACATGAATTTCTTTGACTTTAGTTATGAAGAAATAGGCCTATATGACTTACCCGCTATGATAGACTACGTCTTGGCTAAGTCAAAAAAAGACAAAGTACATTACATCGGCCACTCTTTGGGAGGGACGGCGTTCTTTGTTTTAAACTCGATGAACACCAAATATCAATCAAAGTTCGCTTCAGCTCATTTACTGGCTGGAATTGGTTATGAGACCAACTTCCCCAATTCGAGAATCAGCTACTTATCTATCGCTTCTGATTTGATATATGTAAGTAAAGACTTTTGTTATACCTACATTGTTTTTTTATATAAAGAAATAGGTAAACGACTGACGTGGATTGCCATTTATTTGCATATTATTTGGTGGTAAGGCTTCGCGTAAAGCCTCACGATAATAATACCAGTAGTAGTCGCGTAAGAATTTTATTAATATTGTTTTTACTGGTATTATTATCTTTCCGTGAGGCCTGCCTGGCTAGCTAAAACTAACATTTTGTAACTGACCCAGTGTCAGTCATCAAATGACTCGTCTTGTTCCGACTGGGAGCTTTAGAGGCATTCTTCATCTTTCCTTTCTCTCTACTTATTTGGCCATCAACGCAGGCCGACAAGGCATCCGTGATTTTGTCTCCCGTCGTGAGTTGGTCTTCTCGTTTGTCGTTACATTATTAAAAAATAACTAATGATAAGTTTTTTTGTGTGACTGAATATTAAATACCCTTTTCAGAATTCATTAATAACAGCCGGTGATGTAGAAATGAAACCAATCGACTTTACAGCTGCATTTTTAAACATCTTTATGGTGAGATTTATTTTATTCTTATATTTCTTTGAATTTTTCATCAGCGACGATTTATTTTGAGATAACAAACTAATAATTCTATAAATGGCTGTATTTGCTAACAAGTCACTGAGTCCTTTTGGTTCTATAATTACATCATTCACACACAAGGGATGCATTATAAGCTTAGGAGGGAAGTGCACGAACAGATGACTATGTAAAACTATAGCGTGACTCATCAATATTGTAAAAGGTTTAACTGACATTGCCTTGTAAATTTCGTTTGTGTAATATTCAAATAATTTTATGGTCATCACAACTGAACCCCCACGGTATCCTTGATTGTCACAACCACACTGTAACTGCCTCGGCGTAGACTTACATAATTTGTTGACGAGGTTTTGATTGACAATAAGATCAAATCCAGTTTAGGCAAACGGGTCTTTTTCTTAGGTAATGCACCGTAGGAGAAGAGTGTCCTATTTTGAAATTCTAAACATTTTATAGAACGCTACGGTTCCTACTTCTTTGGACGGTGGAGCATCCGTTAAAGAAGTGACGCATATCTGCCAGAACATTAGAGATGGATCTTTCGCAAGATGGAATTACGGCGCAGCTGGCAACATGCAGAAGTACGGATCCTCGGCGCCCCCCTCGTACGACCTGACCAAGATCAACGTCGCGGTGACCCTGCACTACAGCGTCAGTGACGCCACACAGAGTGAGACCGACGTGCTGGCCATGGCTAAGGCTTTGCCCAAAGGAACAGCTCGTAAAGTGGCCAGCAACACTTTCAGCAATTTGGACTATATCACTAGCCAAGATACCAAGGTCTTAATAACAAACTTTATTATTGATTCTATCAGAAACTCGTAATTTTATGTTTTTTATTTAATAAACTTGCAACTATTTTATTATGATTTGTTTATTATTTCTCAATAATTTTATTTATTTATCATAAGTTTTCCATTAAATGCCAAATGTTTCCGAGATTTTGTAATTCTTAGTTTGACTTTGAAAATTTTTTACCATTTGCTTTGCCTTAATCTGCTAAAAAGATCATCAAAGAAATTCTACAAAACGAGATTTCTTTAGAGAAAAGTTAAAAAAGGTAGATTTATCTATGTAATCCCCAGACGCGAGACGGAGCACTCCATTAAGATGGCACGGATAACCGCGTCTAATGGATTGAGTCTTAAGCACGAGGTTGAAGGGATTGCATTCGGAACTCATCCCACGGCTGGCCACTGGGTCTTTTGTCATAATTTGGGGCATTTTAAGTATTTTAACACGTTGTTTAAAAACGTAGCGAAGTTAACATTTATGTGAGATTATTTTGAGTGTTAACATTAATTCCACCCTAAGGCCTTCGTCATAGCACGTCTATTGCTAGCTATCTATTGATAACAGCGGGGCCGACGGCTTTACATGCCCTGCGAAACTTTACGACTGCACCTGCTGTTTCTTCACTCGGCCAAATCACAAGGTCGACAGTCGACACTAGCCGCCTGAACCTGACTGCTTATTTTATCATCTAATTATGATATGTCATGTAACATAAAAAAAGATAAAGCTTTCCTCAAGTACATGTCTATCGAGCCGGCGCCGCGGCGCTGGGTAGATCACGTCGCGTATTATCAAGGATCACAAATGCAGTTTAGAAGATAAATTTACCTACATTAAGAACACTTAGAGGTTTTTCTCGACATCTTTCGTCTTTTTTCCCTTTCAAGATAAGCGTTGTGATATTTTCAGTCATTCTTTGGTATACCTAGGAAGTAAGAAACAGTTTCCTGAAACCAATTTTAAAATATCATATTTAAAAGCATTCTGTTAAGTTTCGTCTTATGCAGAATATTTAGTAGTTTTTCTCAAACGATAAGCCAAAATAATTGAATAGTAATAGTTAAGTAAAGAACTATTTTCTATATTTTTTCAAAATTCTAGCGTCATTAGTTGTCAATTTTTTTGGTTGAATGGTCAATTTTTGGCTTTAATTTTCGTTCTTTCTTGAATATTTTTAAAAATACCCATTGCAGAACTATAATAATAATATATTTGAGACCCTTACAACAAATTCTTTCATTTGATATACGACATGATACGGTTTGCAAAACAGTTTTGATTTAATTTTGATTTTGTAATTTTTTTTTCTAAATTCAGTTCTTTATTTTATACGTTCGTCTTAGGGTCACAAAAGAGTAAATGAGTACCAAATTTCAACTCATTTGGTCCAGTAGTTTCAGAGTAAAGTATACACAGATAATAGTTTGAACAAAACAGTCAGATTTAAAAGTGTTTTCGTTCAACATCATCGGACGAATAACGTTATCGAATAATAGCATTGCAAAATTAAATAAATCAGTTCTGTAAAGAAAAATATATTTTTTAGATCGTCTTGAGTTTAAAAAATGTTTCTAGTAAATTTTATACATACGAAAGGACATACGAAAAAATATAATACATAATTACCTTTCGTGCCCATTACGTATGTATAATATAATATTTTTTCTTTCTAAATAATGTTAATAGTAAGGTTCCATGGGTAAAAATATTTATCTTGGTACTACTCTTCCAGTAGATCCAAAATCAATATAATTTCATATTTAGCGATGCTCCGATTGATAGAAACACAGGCAAAAAAGTGCCTATGGACTAGTAGAACTCGGCAATCGGACCACAGGCACGAAAGGAAAAATTTCACTTCACTTGACCACAAGAAACATAAAGTAAAAGCGTCATAATTCAAACTTGGAGCTAACGAATATAAGATGAATAAACTTGACTAACTTGACGGCTGCATCTTCTTCTTGTCGCTGAAGTTTTTTTTATTCCTGCCAACAATTAAGACAACCTATTCACTGACAGGTTAACTGAGTCAACGACGCGGTGAAGCTATAAGTTTCATATTACTTAGTTATTTATAATTAATTTATTTATTTTATTAGCAGAAGATTAGTTTGTCATCTTGGGAATTTAAAAACTATATTGTACATTCAGCTTACATAAATGCACGAGCAAGCCTATCTCCTGGCCTGATTTACTGGATCAAAGATTTCCTGAGTGACCGTTCATTCCGACTGGTTGTCGGAGGTTGCTCGTCGCAATCAATGACAACCAATGCCGGAGTTTCTCAGGGGTCTGTTCTCTCCGCAACACTATTTCTGCTGCACATCAACGATCTTCTGATGCTCGGTCTCTATAGGTACGCAGATGACAGCACGGTGGTGGATACTCGTACTTGCCAAAGGTTCAGGCCATTAAAGACCATATAAAGTCTGAAAGAGAGGCTATGGTGGAGCGTGGCAGTCTCCAAATGGGGCAATGTCATCCTTGTGGGATTGAACGCCACAATGTTTTTGTGTGTCTTCTCACCGGTAAAAGGAGTCCATTTATCTTGACTCGTACTCTTCAGAATGTATCCCTGGAATAAACCAACCACCTCTAGTTCTTGGGCTTTAAAATCTATACATATTAATAAAATTGAAGTCTGTCTGTGATCGTTACTTGCACGATACCAACACCGAAAAATGAGTTTTTAAAATTTTTGTCTGTCTGTCTGTTTGTTTGTCTCCGCTAATATATAATAAAAATAAATAAATCACTAGAATTGAAGACGTTCCACACGTCTATGTACTTACGTTACCTATTAAACCAGTTTATTAATTTCATGATTTAGCATCGTATTTTGTTACAGTATTATCGCACAATGAATAGTTTACTTTATCATGACAAACCACATTAACTCGACGGTAAAAGTTTTTCCCGCTCTAATTCCTTTAATTTGCTTCGACTAAGTTGGTTGAAATTATGATTTTCGAGACTGCATTTGTACTGATGAAGTTGGGTATTCTGAATTTATTAATTTTATACTTAATGAAATTTACCATTTGCAATTATTTTATATATAAGCACGTTATTTTATCGATTCTTCTACCATCGGAAAGATTTGTCATGGAGAGACGAAATGTTGTCTATGTTAATTTTTCTCGTCTGCTCCTCAGGCTAAAAAAGTATCTCGTGTAACAACCTACTATTATTTACTATCATTCCACACAGGTTTTATAACCTCCATACCAATAAAAGTAATGGCGCGACTGCAGACGTGTAGGAGTGTATGGGTCGTTTGTCTTGAGCTCGGGTTCAGGATAAATGTACACACGTGTGCGGGATGCGGTCAACACGTTCCACTGTCTGATGGTACCGACCGAGGTAATGCTATTTATTTTATGGTTGAATTTACTACCGATTTTTTTTTGTTTTAACAGCCGGAGAATTATAATACATAGATTGGCCATTTGATGTTGATTACCGATGTCCAGTCTTTCGTAGCTAGTGCCGTAGCTAGCTGCCACTTCCAGCAGGTTATTCGTTTAAAAAGAGTGGAAAGAGATTTACTGTCCAAATGTAAACATTTAGAGTTTTTGGGTCAATCTTCTTATTAATTTAGATACTTTTATTATACTTTATCATTGTGAATGTTAGGGGCTCCGTAGTTTCGGGAAAGATCCAGAAGCAAGTTAAAAAAAATGTCCTCATTCCACAAATTCTTGAGCTTTAGAAATAAATTGTTGAAGCAAAGAATTGAGATTCAGAACTATTGCTACATAATGAAGTGAGGATTTGATAACCATAGTATGTACAGTTGCAATAATCCAGATCGTGCCCTTATGAAGCTCTGGAAATAAGAAGTTTGATAGGTAAATAATGGAATTTAGAATTAATGAAATGTGGCACAGTGGACTAGAACTTCTGCATAATTAATTCTTATCCTTCGTTCAGTTCAAATTTTGAAGTAGTGTCCACATTTGAAATTTATTGTCATTTTCTACTGTATCAGAAAACATACTGGAGACTTGTAGATATAAGTTATCCTTATTATGTTAAAAGAGTGGTCTGCAACTAGCGTTTAAAAGGTGCTTATTTATACGGTGCGGTACTTTACACCATGTAATCTTTTTACGAAATACGAGTCTTTATTTTTAGGGGTAGAGATAGTCTACCTTAAAAATGAACGTGCACTAATGTTTCCGAAGTATTTTCACTTACTCGATATAACAATAATGTATTAACTTTATCTTGCATGACCAACTTCATCTTATCTTAAGGAACTATTTTTTAGTGGTGACAATACATTTTTTCTATTACAAAAATGTATACAATATACAATGTATACAAAAATTATATTCTCATACTGCTCTCAGGTGTAGCTATAGATGAGGGAACTCCTTGACGGTTACAGCATAGTACTATTTTTCTTTTGCTTTGGTACAAAAAACCATATATTTAATTTTTATATTTAATACTAGGAAATCGCCCTCACTTCGCTTCGGGAAAAATAGTATAAAAAATAAAAATATAACATAGCCTATGTCACCCTCGGATAGTGTAGCTTCCCAACAGTGAAAGAATTTTTCAAATCGGTTCGGTAGTTTCGGGGACTATTCAATGCAAACAAACAATCAAACCTTTCCTCTTTATAATATTAGTACAGATTATATTAACTTGTGGAAGTAGACGATCTGTATTAATTATGTATTTAAACGCTGTTTTAGTGAGTAGGTACCTATGTCAGCAGTTACTGTCACACGGTAAAAGTGCAGGTAAAGTATTCCAGTCGCTATCAGTGTATCAGTATCCATAGCATGTATACTGTGTATACTGTGTGTAGCATGGCACGGACTGCCGGGCTACTGTACCTGCGATCGGAAACCGATTACCATTCTTTGTGTTTCGATGGACAGCATCGTTCAGTATCGATTTTTAAATGGATTTTTTGTTCGCCTACGGGCTTTAATATGTGAATAGTAAAGCAATTTGCTCATAATAGTCTAAGCCTACTGTTTACTTTGCTAGTGCGAGCAGGTATTGTTTAACTTTGAACAAAGGTTATGATATAGTGAAACTAAGCTGGTTTACATTGAGGAATAATCCACAATAATGATGATTTTACATTGAAGTCATTTTTATTCAAACAGTAGTGTTTTTGTATATTACGTGTATTTCAAGATATTGAATAACGGTGGTCTTAAGTAATATTAACGCAAATAAGTAATGTAAGCGTTTGAATTAGCAGTTCCACTGTATAGAGTAGTCATTGTATACGAGTAGATATTTTTGTATAGATATTCATTATCTGTAAACACTTATAATTTCTAGACAAAAAGTAATAATATTTCATCAAAAACATAAATGTTAAATGAGAGGCAAGTTCAAAAAAAAAAAATTGAAATCTAAATGGATGTTAAGTTCTGTGTAGAAAAGTCTTAAATTTCCAGAGGTCTAAATAGAAATTGCGTACTCTTGCCCCACAAGACTCTACATACATACTCAAAAAACATAACCCTCCTACTGGCGTAATCGGGTAAAAACGCGTCGTGGCTTTATGATGTGACGTGACGTAACGAATTACTTCATACAACCCCATGCCACTGTTATGGGTCTTTGGGATCTATTGCATTGATAAATAAAACAACTAACAATTTTTCTTCAAGTATTTCTTGTTCAGACATAAGTACATCAGTTACCGTTTCATTAATTATGGCTATCTCTATAATACAAAAGATTTACAGCACGGGTCTTCACCTGAGCTGGCTGTTTACATTGTCCCGGACCCCGGCGGAGGGACACGTGGAGTGCTATCGATTTGTCAAATTGAGATGTTCACGATAGCCCCTTCTCCAGACTGTGTTACGGCCAGTTTGTGGTATTCTGATGTCGACTTTAAATAAATGTATTCAGAGCATAGATTTGAATACAACTACTTTTTTATTTGTTTTTTTTTCTTAAATTAAATTGTACCATTCACACTATACTACAAAATACTAAGTCAAAGATACAAGCATAAAAGGAGAACCCCAGTTTCCATAGAAACTCAGGCCTAAGTAGACAAGACTGGAAATTGGCTGTTAATTAGATTATTGCAAAAAGTTCAATTTCTCCAATTTTCACGGCTGCCAGCAATGGCCAACTAAGGAAATCCTAGAATGAATCACCTTAACTATAGGTTATGATTATGTCATACTCGTGTCACAGTGCTATTTAATATGTATGTTACACTTACGTTGGCGGGTGTCTATTATAATATCTACTACTTCAATGGTTTTCACCCAAAACGAATGTCATAAAAAGGTTGTATAATAAAAGTTATTGCATATTTCAAGAGATTTTATTAGCATTATAATATATTAATACTTCGTGTAGTTGTGCAGGAGGCGCTATATTTCGTTAGTACCTTGCCCAATCAAGATACCATAATATACTCATTGTAAGTATGGCCACAGCAACTTCCTGATCTTCTAAAGTTGTATAGGGTACGTTATCCAGTGTTCAGGACTTATTCTGAACCTTTGTCAGTCACAAAACAGGCGATTAAGGAGTCCATATTCATATAGTATTGGTTTGCAAGAAATTGTAGCAAAACTGCGAAACACATTCACCAGAACACAAGTACGAAAGCGAATACAATAGAAAATTAAAATCACTATGTGCGTGTCGATGAGTTTCAATAGTAAATAGGACTCCAAATACGCTGAAAATATTTGATAGTAAAAATATACAAAACACCAGTAGAAAGATGAAAGATCGATGAGAAATATGACAATACAGTGGTGTTATTTATAAATACTATGGTTACCAAAATGACATTATTAGGGATTACATCATCTTTGTTGTCAATCGATTAATCGATGTCAAAATATTCGAAATGTAATTTAATAAAATTAGCGTAACGATTAAATGGTAATTATAATATATTACATAGTTTTGATTTATATGGAATACGAAAATATGTAAAAAATAAATTAATATTATAATTATAATCAATAAATAATACATAAAATATATTATTATGTTCCATCAGTCGATCAATATCAATCGATTCAATCGATTATAAAATCGTATGTAATGAGGTAAATACTGTGAAAACTTTTTTGCATTATTTAGTTCATTTGGCAACAGCAGCTGAAGCTAAGATTTAAATATGTTTATCTTATAAATAAGACGATTTTTTTGGTATATAGTTTACTATTGTCTAGTCCGATGTTCTAGCACAGATTACATATGGTTCGAGGCCGAAAATTGGGGTTCTCCTTTACTTATTTGAACAATAACGGTTGAATGACTAATTTGGTTAAACTAAGGTTCTTTAAAATGTTTAAAGGGGTGTCTTAAAAACTTAGAAATGCAATATACCGATTACGATCAGAAAACACAATGATGGCAATCAGTTTTTCGGTTACTGAAATCGTGCCGCGCAGTGTAATTAATGATGTCTCGCGGACGTCCAATGTCAGAGTAGCCTTCAAATAATGAAGTTTAGTAAAAACAATTTTCAAATTCCATTGTTGTCGTTAAGATGTAATATTTTAACGGAGTTTGAAACTCTTGATCGGATTTTGCAAGATAGTGTTCTGATATTGGCATTCCGAGCTATCACCGGGCTGGAGATTCTTGTGGAAATTACGGAAAGATATTGCATTCTACGCTGCTTAAACAAACTGAAAAAAGGATAGAAGCGATCTTCGATATTCTCTTTGTCAGTGCCTAATAAACAAAGTTTCTTTAACTTCCCGTAAAAGGAAATTGAAGATTTTTAGAATTGGGATGCTTCGAGAAAGCTCTTTTGATTATAATTTCTCAAAGGTTAAAGAATAGACAATGCAATAGATTGGATGTATAAAAGTATTTGAAATTTGACTAAAAATGGGATTAGTGGTAATTCAAGTAACAAATTCTGTTTTGGTAATATTGCTTGTTAATCTTTGAGATTATAAAAATACCTTAAGTATCAAATGATATCATACTTATTTAGGTATCAAACGAACTGATCTTTCTCCTCTCTTGGTTCCCTTGGTAAAGTCAAAATATTTTATTCATATAGGTATCATTGATACACTTATGCACGTCATTTTTTGGCTTTTCGGAAGGTGCTTTGTCATGGAGGAGAAGAAAAGCCTAAAGAAACTCCTCAGCACATCTTTTAAAAAAATATTACAAAAATGATATTATCATACAAAAGTTTACTATTCTGAGTGGAACTGGTTGCAGAGCTAATCATTTCCATGCGTCTTTGTCATTTAAATACTCGTTTACACTATAATATCCCTTGCCTAACAATTGTGTTTTTACACGTTTTTTGAAAGATTCTATTGGCAAGTCACGTATTATTTTTGGGATTTTATTATAGAAATGTACACCAAGCCCTATGAAAGATCGTTGCACTTTACTTAGGCGGAACGAAGGCGTAACTAATTGATACATTCTTTTTGTTTGGCGATTATTAATATCAAAATTTTGTTTATACGCGTTTATATTCTTCCTTATAAAAACTACATTATTGAAGATATACTGGGAAGCTACTGTAAGTATACCTATTACCTTGAACTTTTCACGCAAAGATTCCCGAGACTTAAGTTTATAGATAGCCCTAACAGCCCTTTTTTGGAGAATGAAAATTTGTTCTATATTGGCTGCTTTGCCCCACAGCAAGATGGCATATGACATAACACTGTGGAAATAAGCAAAATAAACTATCCTAGCAGTTTCGACGTCAGTATACTGCCTTATTCTCCTAACAGCATAAGCAGCCCTACCAAGTTTTGTCGCGAGATTTGTTATATGTGGGCCCCATTGAAGTTTACTATCTAAGGTCACCCCTAAAAAGACCGTTGATTCCTCCATATGCAATGTTTCATTATTTAGTTTAAGAGATTTGCTGACTTTTTTAACATTAGGTAGCACAAACTCTATACATTTAGTTTTTTTTGCATTTAAAAGTAAGTTATTGATAGTGAACCAACGCGACACATGCGAAAGAGCACTATTTACGTCGTCGAAATTTACTTTATTCCTTTCACACTTAAATATTAATGATGTATCATCAGCAAATAGTACAATATCCGCTTGGTTCTTTACATAATGTGGTAAATCATTAATATATACCAGAAAAAGAAACGGACCCAATATAGAGCCCTGCGGTACACCCATCACAGCCGGTGACCCCGATGACTTAATATCGTTTATGCTTACTTTTTGTATTCTATCACTCAAATAAGACGCGATCAAGCTAAGGGCCTTGTTTTTTATACCATAGTGGCCAAGTTTAAGCAGCAATGTTTCGTGCTCAACACAATCAAATGCCTTAGATAAGTCACAAAATACACCTATGGCATTTTGTGATGCTTCCCATGCTTCAAATATATGCTTTAAAAGCCTAGCCCCGGCATCGGTTGTACTCCGGCCTTTTGTGAAACCGTATTGCTCAGGATGTAATAATTTATTATTATTGAAATGGGTTAACATTTGATTCAGTATTATCTTTTCGAAGATCTTACTAAGAGTTGGTAAAACAGAAACTGGTCTATAGTTATTAACATCAGTTTTTTCACCTGTTTTAAAAAGTGGAATGATTTTGCTGCATTTCATAAGATCTGGAAAGATACCGAGATCTATACATTTATTAAAAACTACGACCAAATATGGAGCTATGATATCTATAATATACTGTATTATTTTTACCGAGATGCCCCACAAGTCACCTGTATTCTTTACCTTCAGAGACTGAAATGCTTTAATTAAGTCTCTAGTGGTTATATGTTTAAATTCAAATAAAATGTTACATTCATTAACATGATTTTTTAATATAGAAAGTGCTTCCGCCGGTGAAGAAGCTAGTGAACGGGTTAACGTTATAGGAATGTTACAGAAATGATTTTCAAACTCGCTTGCCACGTCTTTATCAGCAGTGATTATATTTTTATTAATCAACAATTCGTAACTGAAATCACAGGACTTTGCGTTACCGTTCTCACTGCTAATTATATTCCAAATCGTTTTTATTTTGTCATCCGAGTTAATAATTTTGTCCTTTATATACATTGATTTCGCCTGAATGCAAACGATTTTAAAGATTTTAGAATAATTTTTCACATGCTCGTGGAAAGTTGGAGAAAAATTGTATTGTTTCTCGGCATAGAGGTCATACATTTTGTTTCTACTTTTATAAATACGTACAGTAGCCCAATCACTAAATTTACTATTTTTGGCTATATCTATGTACCTAAGCTTGAATATTCGATTAAATTCGTTATTTATGTTAGTAGACAATGTGTTATATAGTTTAATTGGATCTCTTTGTTGTAACGATAACTGCGTTTGCATTTTTGAATGAATTTTTTCTTTAAAAGTTGAAATCTTATTTTTAGTTATTGGTATAATTTATATTCAAATAAATATGTTCAAGATTGAATAAATTCGGATATTCGTAATTCTGTCATAATTTTTCTTTTTTCGTATTGAGAAAGCAGAGGCGTATTTGATTTTACTATGAAGTTATTTGTTATTACAGGTCTCGTTGAGTAACCACTGAATAAACTTGAGCGATTTTAAGATCTGATATTCTTACGATAGATCTTGTGAATAATGAGCAAGCCCTTTCCTGAATTTTGCGTGAAATTAAATTAGTTATATTTCTGTTTTCTATTTTATAAATATTTTCGATGTGTCGTTATTAATCATATTACTATAATGATTTTTTTCTTTTTGTAAGCTTGAATTTTCATGCTGTAGATTACACAAAGTTGTAGACATAAAATAATGATTCCTTATAGGTCACACACTAATGAGATAATATAAGTATTACATTCGCTTGACGGCGGACAAAGCTGACTCTTTGGCTTTTTGCCGACAACATCATTATCTATTGATATATATAATACCTTTTATAATGCCTTTGGTATCTATTACCAACGTGGCGCCTAAGTATAGAATCTGCATGATGTAATTATAAAGTTAAAGTAAAAATTTTATTAAAATTGTATTTGTTACATATTCTTGTTGAAAGTTAATTTACGCCATCGCATTGTTATAGCAAATCCTTAACGTAATAGGTTATTTATTCTCCTACTCACAGTTATAGACAACACTTAATAGCAATATTTAAATAGCGTAATAGCGTAATAGCGATATTTAAATAAAAAACGAAATGTGTGATGGGACACATAGTAGAGGTGAAAATTCAACAGAAAAGTGGAATTCAATAACATTTTGTTTAAAAATATTTTTTTTTAAAAATTCAAAAAAATCAAAAAAACAAGAAATACATAAAAAAAATATTATAAATATTTGAAACGAATGCCAACGTTTTTATATTCAATATTTATTTCAAATATTTACACTCGTGTACCTCCTCCACGCAGCCATCCTAATACCCCGTCTTCATAGAAGTATCACTTCAAAAAAATAAAAATAAAAATTAACACGCACAATCTTTGCAGTAATTGTATTTCATTGTTTTATTGACAAAATCCTACTCCCAAAAATGGCCGCTTCATCGGTTCTTTAGTATAAGATTTCCTTTTAGTCTTCTGTTGTTTCCGTCTCCTGATCTCTCCTCTCCTCGTCTTATTGTGAGACGTGCCTCACCTTGTCCTACCTCACCTCGCGTAGCTTCACTTGAACTCATCTCACCAGTTCCTGCTAATCTGTTTACTAAAGTTATCAAATTCCTTCGTTACAATAAGTCACTAATTGTGCAATAATCCTGTGTTGCCAATTTATCAATAATTTGTAATGATTAACACCTAGCCAGGGTATTAGCACAGGGCTACGTGCGTCAATAAATTAGATTAAAACGTACCAGGCATTGCAATCCTCCCGGGGACATGTTACAGATCGAATTGATGGGCTGTACTTCTTACGATTGTAATTGTTACTAACTAAACTAAGTAATACAATATAGCGGAATTTTGATCACATTCACATACACAAATTCTAACCTTTCTGACAAATATCACAAAAATGTTGACTGTTTGCGATTTATACGATGAGCAGACGTTTTCACGCTTTACTTACTGGTTACGATATTAGACCCTGTAGCTTAGTTGAGGTCCTTTCTGCGAGGTGAGCGGAGCCAGCTTCGATTTTCGGAGGGAGCAGAGATTTGAGAGACAGTTAGTTCGTCTTCGTTCGTGGGACAGAGGAAATTCTAGTGGGAGGCCGTAGTACAACCGATGCCGGGGCTAGGCTATTAAAGCATATATTTGAAGCATGGGAGGCGTCACATAATGCCATAGGAGTATTTTGTGACTTATCTAAGGCATTTGATTGTGTTGAGCACGAAACATTGCTGTTTAAACTTGGCCACTATGGTATAAAAAACAAGGCCCTTAGCTTGATCGCGTCTTATTTGAGTAATAGAATACAAAAAGTCAGCATAAACGATATTAAGTCATCGGGGTCACCGGCTGTGATGGGTGTACCGCAGGGCTCGATCTTGGGTCCGTTTCTTTTTCTGGTATACATTAACGATTTACCACATTATGTAAAGAACCAAGCGGATATTGTACTATTTGCTGATGATACATCACTAATATTTAAGTGTGAAAGGAATAAAGTAAATTTCGACGACGTAAATAGTGCTCTTTCGCATGTATCGCGTTGGTTCACTATCAATAATTTACTATTAAATGCAAAAAAAACGAAATGTATAGAGTTTGTGCTACCTAATGTTAAAAAAGTCAGCAAATCTCTTAAACTAAATAACGAAACATTGCATATGGAGGAATCGACGGTCTTTTTAGGGGTGACCTTAGATAGTAAACTTCAATGGGGCCCACATATAACAAATCTCGCGACAAAACTCGGTAGGGCTGCTTTTGCTGTCAGGAAAATAAGGCAGTATACAGACGTCGAAACTGCTAGGATAGTCTATTTTGCTTATTTCCACAGTGTTATGTCTTATGCCATCTTGCTGTGGGGCAAAGCAGCCAATATAAAACAAATTTTCATACTCCAGAAACGGGCAGTTAGGGCTATTTATAAACTTAGGTCTCGGGAATCTTTGCGTGAAAAGTTCAAGGAAATAGGTATACTTACAGTAGCTTCCCAGTATATCTTTAACAATGTAGTTTTTATACGGAAGAATATAAACGCGTATAAACAAAATTTTGATATTAATAATCGCCATACGAAAAGAATGCATCAATTAGTTACGCCTTCGTTCCGCCTAAGTAAAGTGCAGCGATCTTTCATAGGGCTTGGTATACATTTTTATAATAAAATCCCAAAATTAATACGTGACTTGCCAATAGAAACTTTCAAAAAACGTGTAAAGACACAATTGTTAGGCAAGGGATATTATAGTGTAGACGAGTATTTAAATGACAAAGACGCATGGAAATGACCAGCTCTGCAACCAGTTCCGCTCAGAATAGTAAATACTTTTGTATTATTATCTTTTTTTGTAATATTTTTTTAAAAGATGTGCTGAGGAGTTTCTTTAGGCTTTTCTTCTCCTCCACGATAAAGCACCTTCCGAAAAGCCAAAAAATGACGTGCATAAGTGTATCAGTGATACCTACATGAATAAAATATTTTGACTTTTGACTTTGACTTTGACTTTGGAGAGTATAAGTTTGAAAGCATTTATTTATTTTTATTCATCAAACTGTATGAGAGAAAAAGAGAAAATAAGATATATAACAATACCAACAGGCTGGTGGCTCAATATTTATTTAGTTCCATTTGTCGTGAGGTCCAATTCAATAGTCGTCGTAGATTCAAATTCAAGAGATGCGCGGCGCGTGCCCGCTCTCCGGCGACAGGAGCTCGCTACAAATTAGATAACGTTCGGCGAGAGTGAAGAGAGGCAGCGGGTAAATTAACACTGATTTTGTGAACGCTTAGCTCGCATTTCAAACAACGCACTATACCAACCAGATCTTCTGTCTAAGTCAAAGTCTGAGCAAAGCTGGTTTTTGTGATCTGGGCCTAAGACTGATTTATTATCACCTTATACAGTAGACATGCGTTAAGTATACTGTCTTCTATTCCATTACGGATGATTTCGTTGTCGTCATACTAACGTCTCGCTTACTTTTTAATGAGTTTTGTATACTTCCCAATTTTTTTTTATATAACTCATAACTGTTTGAAGCTGTAATTATAAAAATGCGACAGTTAAGTTAGCTAATCCTGAATTGGCGGGCTTGCAAGAAATAGACAAATGGAGTGGAGTCTTTTCTTACTTGAGAGACGATGACGAGCACACGAGCCACCTGATGGTAAGTGATTATCGTCTCCCATTGACATCAGTTACATCAAACTCAAAGACACCGGACAATAAGGATCAAGCCCCCGAGTTTGCCGCCTTTTCCGGAATAATAAATACTACTCGATGACCATGGTCTGACTTTATGTTAAATTACAAGAAAATCCCTTGAGTATTTCTTGCGTGAAATAACATTCATGTTTTTTACAACAAACTCAAGCTTACAACATTAGTAGTATTTTGTACTCGTTATAATGCTATAACTTGAGGTCACGTCGAGAGAAGAAGCCTCGTCCTTGGACCGCAGCGACTATTGCGCAACAGCTAGGCCAGCCGCCGATGACGGATGGCAACGGGTTACCTCCTCGCTGTAATGGATCACCGGCAATTTGTTGCCGCCGCTGCCTCCGTGGGGATGTATGGAGCACCGGAGTACTTTCCATTTGGATATTCATATACAGAACGTTTAATAATATTAAAAATATAAGTGCTAGGAAACTTTTCGTAGAAAATTCTTGTTAGTAGAGTTGTTAGTTTGGTGTGTAAGGGACCAGGCAGGCAAAGAAAGATCTGAGTGTGTAAGTGTATGACAGATTATGTTATCGTAGTGAAGTAGTCCCAGCCGTCATCCGACCTCGTATACGCTGGTGAAGAGACGAGGATATAGCGAACGAAACAGAAGAGCAGTTTGATCCAACGGTACTCGTGCATGGTGGTAGGAATTTTATTCTCTGAGGATTACATACCTAGTGATCCAGTCGCACAGTGGCCTTCTTATCGTTAGGGAAAGTATCAAGAATCAAGTATCAAGAGTATCAAGAGTGGAAGTGTCAAGAGTGAAAAATAAAATAATATGTTATTTAAAAGTCACATTACATTTTGGGATGCAAGTTACCTTAGAGCCCGAGTACCAATTTTTTTTCATTGTAATATCTTATGAACAACGGACAATCGTGTAGATGCAGGTCGCTCGACTCTTACAAAATCTATACCTGCCTCACTGGACTCAAAGGAATGTTCAGCCAACGGGTAAAACAACGCTCGATGGTTAAGGATAACGAGTATAGAAACCCTCTGGTAAGTAAAAGATATATAGCCACTTTCTTACAAACTCCTTTAATAGCAGAAGATTTTAAAATAAAATATATAGTCGATCGACTATCTATCAGGCGCTTACACCCTCCGGATGTAATTTGGTAAAAGTAGAAGACGCTAGAATGACATACACCCGTTAAAAAATAATTAATAATTATTATGTCCTAGAAAATTTTGTATTCATAATTGAATATTCAAACCGCTCATAATAAATAGAATAACCCGCCTCACGAAACATACAAACGCTTTACCATCCATTTACTCGTACAAAATAATAATATTCTCCAGATTTTATGTAATACAATACAATATCGTAGGAAGCGCGACGAAATAAGACAAACCACCCTCCTTTCTTTCCTTTATTACTCATAAATGGAGACATTATTACCAATATTGGAAAACTGACGAATCATCGATATTACTTATTCAGCTGAAACAAGAAAGTACTCGGCACAACCGTAACAATATCTTCTTACCGAAGGTTATTCTATGTGATAAGCCTAATACAGCTAGGTACTGCTTGGTATCAATATGTTTAGATCAAAGTTAATTAATTACTTATATGAAATTCAGACAACTTCTGTCCGGTCAACTAACTAATTAATAACAAAATTAAAACTCAATATAAAATTTGTACCGCGTTTGTTTAAACTTGTTTTTTTATTTAATGTAGGTATTTGAATGTATGACTATAATAATATCAGAATAAAGAAAACAGTACAGTGTTGGTTTTTGTATATTATTTTATAATGAATGAGGCACATCGGCTTATTTATCAGTAATTGATATCAATGTATAAAAAGGCATTGTGTGACATACTATGTACGTGATCTGACGCTCGGCGGCCATTATGCTGTCACTCCGTCGAGCTTTATTATGTTTGATGGATGCCTGCCATTACATTTGACGAGCTTTGAAGCACTTGGGATGCAACTAAGGTGCCCGTTTGTCTGATACCGTTCTTTACGTATTTTGATACTAACCACACCCGGTTAATTTAATGTTACTGAAAGAATTTATAAGAGCTGCGTACTTTTGTTGCTAAGCAAAAGTTACTCGACATCTCCGTGACATTGGGTTTTCTCTGTTAAGAGTTCCTGAAGGAATTTGGTTGGAACTAGCAGACCCCCAGAGGCTGGCGGGGTGTCTTGATAGAAGGAGGGTACCATTGACTACAGAATTCTTAGTGGACTTCCAAGGATGATGGGAGAATGGAGCATATCCATTGGTTATCATTTGTATTGATAAACACTCAATAACACACACTAAAATCTATGTACAAAATCTACTGATTAATTTCAACTGAGAAAAGGGGGTTGACAGACGAACAGATAGGCAGGGATAGATTTTAGGGTTCCATGTTTTCCTTTTGAGGTACGGGACACTAAAAATTAAGGTTTTGTTATTCATTTTGTCAGTGGGACAAAGTGCCTCATGCCAAGTTAAAACAATTTTGACTCTGGATCCCTAAAAAGCCATTGCTGAGGTTTGATATCTCCAAATGACAGTAATTTAAGTATGCAAAATATTGATTTTTAAATTTTTCCTTGAAATAAACTCTGCATCGTTCGACACGGGAGCGGGCTCGCGAAACACATTCCAGAACTCATTAGTTGTAGAAACAAGTCGTTACAGAGGGGCTTACAAGTTCACAAGGAAAACTCTTACAAAGGCGTTTTTATTCCAGAAACGAACAAGATTTTTCTTTATTACATTGTAACAAACTTTTACATTTGTTTAGGACTAAGGTTCTGTAATTGAATTGTGAAAATTCAACTAAAGGTGTGTGTTCGACAATTTTTTTTTAACTTGTCATAAGTTAATGCTTGACAGCAATCTTACCTGTATTTAACTGTCGATTAGGTCGGAAACTGGTTTGTTGGTCATCAGTGTTCATCGCAATCAGAAGAATTTAGTTGATGAACTTCTCTATACCACAAAATTTTAAAGTGTAAGGGTTTCGACTACACTGACATGAATCAAGACAAATGTCGATTTATTTCAAATTTATTCGTTCTTAAAATGTAATTATTACTTGAACCTCGTTCATTGCATGCAACGTTTGCCAACAAATCGCTAGTGCAATTTGCACTTAGAATCAATGCTATAATGATCATTAATACATCAATTATATTTTGATATGTTAGTTAATTAGTTTACTACTACCCCTGGCCGGTTTCGCTTCAAGAAACTCATGTTTGAGAAATTGTACAAGATTAAAAATAATTACATTAATTTATGTCATTCGCTTTATATGTATTTACTCCATTTTCTTGCATGTGCGTTTTAAGAGTTCATAAAAAAGAAATATTTTATTTATTTTAATTAGTACAAAATACAATAATTTTCACAGATCTTCAGGAATCACATATATGTTATGACTAGTTTCCGGCCACGGCTTTGCCCTCGTAAGTGGTTTCACACTAAGGGTTTGACGAGAAAAAAAATACATCCCCACTTTACTTGCAGTAGAGTACCTTGAAATTTTTTTATTTTATTGCATAACCTTGTGTACTATACATGCCATATTCCAGTTTATCAGCACAAAGGGTCTCTGCGCTATGTTGTGGATGGACCAACATGGCGAAACTAAAAGGGTTCCGTTGTGACTACGGAACCCTAAAAAGTAAGATAAAGTAATAAAAAGCAATTGTGTGGTTTTATGAAACCACGGTAGGTATAAGTGAAACTTTTTTTCGTATTGTAGACATTTAACTAAAAATTTTTGGATAAATATTCGATTTAGGGTATTAAAAGATTTAGGGTATTTTCACTTTACCCCCACTCCGCGGCCGACCGTCACGCGACATGCGACACATAGACCAAAAAGTTTGAGACGATGTAATAAAAGTTTCACTTTAAAATTAAAAATACCAAGTTTCAACTTAATATAAGCAGTGGGTAACGTTATCGAGTGATACTATTTGGGTAGGATAAACAGACAAAAATTCCTAACCAATAATAGTAAAGACAGACAAGTGTATTATTACAGAGCGTCTAATTAAATTTATGTTTTTTAGATTCGACCTTGTTTTAGGATTAAGTAGTATCGATTAACTAGATGTTACCTTGTATACATTGTGTAAACTAGATGTTGTCGGTGATTTCGTCTACAACATTTTAGTAAAATTCATTCAGACTATGACCACGTCACAGAACTATGACTGAGACTTGGACACTGACGGCACTGACCAACAAACTATCTGATGTCAGAGATTGCAAAAACCTTTACTACCGTACCGTTATAACACTATTATATCATGAACGGACAAATGGACGGACAAACAATTTTATAATAGTACTCTGGAATGAAATAAATGTAGCATTAATTTGAAATTACATACATACATTGTTGTGATTAGGTTTAAATAGTGGGCCAGTTGATAATATGGTTAGATCAGTTTTGTGAGTGATCTGAGGCCATGGATTTTCTGAGTGTAGTGGTGTGGCTGGTGGCCACATGCGTGTGTGTGTTTGCGCAGGAGCAAGTGACAATCTACGATGCATACTTCGGGAAGCCAGTGACGGACAGACGGAACCAGTACCTCACAAATGTCGCCAACAGCTCAGTGTATGCTTTTAGTTTGTTAATATACATGCATTGTACACATTCCCACACTCATACAGGACAAAGTCAAGGTCATGAAATAAAAGATCAATATGAATCATCCTAATGTTAAATGATGTAATATTTTTTTTCTATCTTTTTATCTTCTCTCTTCTTTGGCCGTCAACGCATGAGTAATGCATTTTGTGTTGCTGATGTCCATGGGCGACGATAGCCACTTACCATCAGGTTCGTCCGCTCGATTGCCGGCTATTTCCATAAAAAATCATAATGTTTCTTATGCGCATCATAACTTGACCTATATGTGAAGTCTAGAGGTAGTACGGTGTGTTGCAGGTTGTGCACGGTGGCGGTGCGGCCGTGCCGGAAGACGGAGGGCCGCCGCGTGGACGGCACGTGCACCAACCCGCACTTCCCCTCGCGCGGGGCCACGCTCACGCCGCTGCCCCGGCTGCTGCCCGCGCGCTACGGAACTGGTATACAAAAATATGTGTACTTGCTTAAGACTCGATCGAATTAGACCCATAATATTGACCCCGATCGCATGATGGAAAACCAGGGCGTCGTAAGAGGCAGCAAAAGCCGACTTGGTGATAGGGCTCCGCGAGAGAATTATACTATCAATACCTATAATTACGTCTTTTACTATTTTCCGTGAAGTCTTCCTACATAGTTAGCTACTCCTTAAAATCAAAAACCAAACAACCCGTGTTCTGGCTAAGGGTTTGAAAGTCAGTTTTTACCCGACTACGCCAGAAGGAGGGATATGTTTTTCGATTGTATGTATGTATCTATGTATGTATGTATATTTCTTTAGCACTCTCTGTACCCTAAACGGCTTGATTGATTTGACCTTGAGAGGTGCCGTTAGATTCATCTTAATTTAGAGAGTGACACTGGGTATATCTGGGGATTTATTATAATACTCTCATATATATATTTTTTTAAATTATACAATGGATGGTTTAAAAATTATTCAAGAACGAACGAAAATTGAAGACGAAAATTGACCATCCCCCATCTCTATAACTACTGAGATAGAATTTTTGAAAAAAATACAGAAAATATTTCGTTAGTCATTATTACAGAAAAACCTTTAAGATGTCTATGGTCTTAAAAAAAGGTAAAAAAAAATTTAATAGAAAAATAACTATAAATACATAATGAACGTACGGAACCCTCTCCAAGCGAGCTTAACTCGGTGAAGTTTATTTTTTTATTTTACACTTTTTAGTTAGGATTCATTGACTTCTTCATTACAATTATAAGACGGTATGCAATGTTTTCATTTTACTAAAGGAGTTAATAAATTAAATTAAAAAATATAAAAATTTATATCGTTATATATCCTAAATTGTTATTTAAAATAAAAAATAATGAAAGGAATCTAAAATATTTTAAAATACCTATTCAATGATACCACACTTGACTTAGTTCAACGATTTTTTTTTCATTTTGAAAATATAATGTCTGATTATCGCTGTGATGAATTTAGATTATTGTTATGTCTTTGCTAGCACAACAGGTAGCTCGCAAGTTTAAGACAAATCGATTGACGTAGGTAAGAATCATCAAAATCCGTCAACGCGTTTGTTCTGAGCTACAGTGCCACATACATACATAGACTGATAAATACATTACCCCTCTTTGCGTCGCGCAGTCAGGTAAAAATACGTATGTATTGTTTTTCAGGCAACACTCTGAGACCCGCCAAAGATGGCAGCCCTCTGCCTTCGACGAGACATATAAGAACCACATTAATGGGCGACGGCCACTTCAGAGACAAGACCTTCTCTGCATTGGCCTCAGAAGTCTATGTATTTTCTTTTACTGACAATGTGGATCTGTTTTACTTGCGTAAGTTTTCTTCACAACCATATTGATTCTTTTCGGAAAATGCTCTGGAGAAACTGCAATTCCGAACGATTATTGGTTTTACAGTTCGATACAGTCCTGTCAGCGATTGTTGCATTAACAACCAAATACCAAACACGGCTGACCGCCGCTGCATCCCAATACCGGTCCAGGAAGATGATCCGTTCCTGCGCCGGACCGGAATCAGGTGTATGAACCTCACCAGAGTTGAGACCTTCCAGGACTATGGATGCCTGCCCGATACCTTGCCAGCTGAGAGAGTAAGCAAGAACCACAACGACAGATTAGATCTCGATTCTAAATATTATGTACTCGATGTGATATAAGTTGTTAATACCGATGTGTGATTTTGTTCAGTATAACAGAGCACCACCGTTACTGGATCTGTCAACGGTCTATGGTACCACGGAAGAGAGATCCCGGCAGATTAGGAACAACACGGGTGGACTGCTGGCCTTCAGGATGGAAGGAGACCGCGAGGTGCCGGCGGGACAGTCACCTTTCTGTGCCGGCAACAGACCGCAAAATTTGGAAACATCTTGCTATGACTTTGGTTTGCCAAATTTTATTGACTCAAGACATTTTCAATGCAACACCCCGTCTTAGAAAAATTAGATTTTGGAATCCAAAATATTTCCACTTTTTGACACGCTTTTTTTCGCTTAGACGCAGGGTACACTGGTGGTAGTTTTTCAATCTGTAAATAATTTACTGTACCAGCGAGTATAATTTCACGGACTTTGAGAATTAATAAAGCTATTAAGTACCCGGTGTTTATTATTACTTACTTTATTCTATTTCCATTAAAACATCCAGAAAAGTCAAGTCCATATTCGCAGGTCCAGTTTTATAAAATATTATTTTCATCAATCCAGGAGATAACTACGATGGGAATCTACTGGCAGGTGTTACCACTACAACCTTGTGGTTCTTCAGGGAACACAACCGCTTAGCTCGCCAGTTGGCCCTCATCAATCCGTGTTGGGATGATCAGCAACTTTTTGAAACTGCTCGGAAGATCAATATCGCCCAGTGGCAGTACATATTCTACTACGAACTAATCCCTGAATTTATTGGTAAGAAAACGTAAAGAGCCATATTAGCAACTAGTTGCTAGAGCCATATTAACAATAACCTACGGTTCGCATACGAAAATTGCGATCACAAAGGATTCCTCCAGGAGCGGGTTTTGAAAAATAAGCAATATTCACATTAAAGTCAAAGTCAAAGTCAAAGTCAAAATATTTTTTATTCATATAGGTATCACTGGTACACTTATGCACGTCATTTTTTGGCTTTACGGAATTTAATTTATTATTAAAGATTAATTTGCATTTTTCCCTTACTTGCAAAATTTTGAAAAACTGTAAAATATGTATTCCATCAATGGCTTTATTATGTACGAGGAAATCGCCCTCGCTTCGCTTCGGGAAAAATAGTAAAAAGAATGTAATATAGCCTATGTCACCCGGGGATAGTGTAGCTTCCCAACAGTGAAAGAATTTTTCAAATCGGTTCGGTAGTTTCAGAGCCTATTCAATGCAAACAAACAATCAAATATTTCCTCTTTATAATGTTAGTATAGATTATAGTATATATTTAAATTAAATTTCTTATTATATAATTTTACAGGTTTTAATCTTTATTTTCCAGGTCACGAAAATGCGTTAGCTTCTAGAATCATATATAATAGGAAAGGCTATGTAAACGATTTCAATCCCAAGCTTGAGCCTGGAGTTTATCGTGAGTACGTCCTGGGAGGTCGATGGTTCCACACTTTTACCTCGGGACATGAAGAGTGAGTTTTGTTCAAGTACAATTCAATATCCAAAATTAGGTTGATCTGTAAACAGTCTACTATGATTAAAATATTTTTAGTTTTCCAACTCATGTCGTGATAAATAATTTCGTCAGAAATTACGACTTCTTCTTTGTTGTCGTATACGTAGTTTAGGGTCTAAGTAATACGAGTATTATTATACTCGAGTATTACTATTATATGTTGCGTTTGTACATACCAATAGGTTACCAATGGGTCTAAACAAACGCAACATAATGCATTTTTATTCATGTAATTTTTTTGTTCTGATGTTGTACAATAATTGTACAACAAATTTACTTGTTCAACATTTTGTAATAATTGTAGTTATATTGAAAAATTATTCATAATCATGCCATTCAGCTGTACTAAAACAATGTAATATTTACCTAAAAACCTTGTTTTTTAAAACTCCAAACATCACATAAGTTATTTGAATATTTACGCATCCTAACCTGGCATGATTGTATGCAGGCGTGTGTAGTAACTCCATTAGTTGTTATAAAAATTTCTTTGCTTTATTTTATATAATATACTATTTAAAGATTATGTATGTCGGAGATCATAAAAGGGAACATCAAGCCGGGCCAGGCTTAGGTCTATTCGGATTGTGAAGATGGCAACACTATGTGAATTGACTACTGTCATTTGGTCACGCGGTGACGTGGCGGGAGAACCGAGGAAAGCTATTAACTTGCAAGCGACGAACGGACACTTCGGAATCAGCCTTCGAGCTGCACGGACACCTAGAGAAGAGTATCGTTACATTCTGGATACAGCCTTCGAGCTGAGCAGACGCCTAGACAAGAACGTTGTTACTTTTAAGACGGAACGCGACGTGTGAATTGTATTGTGATATCAGATTGACGAGTAACAGGATCAGACGATTATGCGAGGCATTGGGGTGGCTGTAAGGGGTGATGGGAGGCCACTGGGCCGTCGTGCCCTATTATTTGTTGGCTGTTACTCGGATAATTGAAGACAATCAGTTCTAATGGCGTGTTTAATTATAACCAGTGTAAAACCTGTGTTAAAATGAGTTTCTGACTAAAGTGATGTAAACGCCCACTGTTGTTATTATTTCCCGAACCACCCACCCAACCAGGCTTTATTTCCGTTATCAGAAGTGGGATGGACCCACATGATGAGAAAATTTCGCCCACATATGTCGGAAAACAAATGAACAATGACGGTGGTTCGGATGATATTGAAATGAATTGGTTGCAATGAGAAACATAACGACAGTAAACGCGAGTAAATGAGAACCGTGGAATTTTACAAAGAAAATATGTGAACCTACCCCCAGATATTCGCCTCACGCAAGATGTCGATATTAGTCGAGAAGCAATTATGATGGAAGTGAATAGTGGGACAGAGTATGTTACTACGAGTATTTGAACACAGAACACGAGGACGTGTTCATTTTGTCAAAGATGGCCGAGGGAGTAATAGCATCCAAGACATCAAACCAAACCAACAAACAAAAAAAAAAACCAAAAAAAAAAAATTCATTCCCTCAAAGACACGAGGAAAAGTACTATCTTTCCATTTTGATTGCAAGAATCCGCATTTCAGGTTTTTCAGATATGATGTTACAAACGGTGGACGGCAAGCGTGTAAAATAACAAAGGATCGGAAAAATGTCATTAAGGTTTGAGGTTATAAGACAGCGATTTGGTATGGCATATTTTTTCATTATTCTTAACAAGATTGGATAATTCGATAGTGTTTTTGTGTAGTAGGTATACACTCGAAGTCAAGCAGTGTAAATGGTGCCGTCATCTTGAACTGTCAAAACACCTGACAGAATTTTCAGAGTTAAGATTTAAGATAAGATTTTGTAAATTTTATTTTGTGTAAGAATGTTGTGCTTCGAAATCCTGGAACATGCAAGGATTTCCTTAAAATAAGATTGATTAGAAAGAACTGATTAGAATGGTGGTTTGCGTAAACTACAAATCGTTTCGTCGTATTTGTGCATGATTCAACGAAGTATTATAAAGTCATTGTACAGTATCTTTCAACGTAATTATGATTAACAAAGTTATTCAAAGTCAGTGCAAGTTTTGTGACACCAGAAGCGTTCTGTAAATGATATCAAGAATATTCAATTTTCAAACATCTTGATATTCTTTAATTATCGTCTGCCCTCAGTTCAGAAAAATAACAATTAGACATTTCGTGTTTCTGTCTTTTGTTTTTTGTGTGTGTTTCAGATAAACTAAGTGATGATGACAGTTGTATGGACATGTAACCTGTGAATATCTAAACGGTGACGAGAAGTTGCATCAATGCGAGATAACGAAGTCTGATGTCAACTACCTGCATTTAATTTTGTTGATAGTGACGGGAGCGCATCGTGGCTCCTAGTACCGTGGCTTACGATGAGGATCGTCGGTGATTGTATGGCGACATGATATAACAGGTGATCTGTATTGATACTTTTGTAGCTAATTTTGATTACTGCTCACTGACAGTAATAAAATTGTTCCTTGTTGAGTTTGTGCTGATATTACGTAATGTCAACATATGACATTTGATGGTTACTTGAGTTTGTGTACTTGATGATTTTTGGTAATGAAGGCCACAGAGAGAATTTGGTGAGCGAAGTGAGCGAAAAATAACCTTTTTGTTATTTAAAAGTGACATGTAAAGATAATAATTCCTTTACTGATTTGTTGAACTGTTTTTGAAAATCTTTAAGACAGACGGGATAACACACTAAGAATTTCGTAAAATGTTCAGAGCAAGTGAATCGATTGTTGATTGCTTTTGATGAGTAGTAAGTGGTATGCAAGTCGCTCAGATGGCATGCAACTCCAGTCATTCGTGGCGTGCGTTTGGCTTGGAGCTGTAAGCAGTCGCTGTTGGAACTTCCGGAGGGAGGAAGTGAGTTGTTGTTGTTGTTGTGATGTGGAACTGGGTACAGGAGGTAGCCCGGTTGGCTCATGATGATGATGGTGTTGATGATGATGATGATGATGATGATGATGATGATCAGAGTATTGCATACAAACTGCTGACTTATCTTTGAGTGCTATGAAGCCTTTAGTTGTAAAGTTAGATCGTGTTATCAGATTGTAGTTCTTGGTATTATCCCGTTCTGGCTGCTACGTGTGATTTCATTATGAAGCCTTGGGGCTTGAGGTCAGGGAGGCCGAGTGGGAAACTTTTACTTTGCGAAGGTTATGTCTTTTCCAGATGGTCCCCTGCTGCCTCACCGAGGACGGTGAGATTGTCACGATGGCCGTGTCGGAGATCATAAAAGGGAACATCAAGCCGGGCCAGGCTTAGGTCTATTCGGATTGTGAAGATGGCAACACTATGTGAATTGACTACTGTCATTTGGTCACGCGGTGACGTGGCGGGAGAACCGAGGAAAGCTATTAACTTGCAAGCGACGAACGGACACTTCGGAATCAGCCTTCGAGCTGCACGGACACCTAGAGAAGAGTATCGTTACATTCTGGATACAGCCTTCGAGCTGAGCAGACGCCTAGACAAGAACGTTGTTACTTTTAAGACGGAACGCGACGTGTGAATTGTATTGTGATATCAGATTGACGAGTAACAGGATCAGACGATTATGCGAGGCATTGGGGTGGCTGTAAGGGGTGATGGGAGGCCACTGGGCCGTCGTGCCCTATTATTTGTTGGCTGTTACTCGGATAATTGAAGACAATCAGTTCTAATGGCGTGTTTAATTATAACCAGTGTAAAACCTGTGTTAAAATGAGTTTCTGACTAAAGTGATGTAAACGCCCACTGTTGTTATTATTTCCCGAACCACCCACCCAACCAGGCTTTATTTCCGTTATGTATTTTCATGTAGGTAATGCACTGTTGGTGTGTTATTAAAATAATTGTTTAACTAAATTTCCGTAATATTATTATATACTTGCATAATCTCTTCATTAATTAAATCCATTATAAAAGCTTATACAGGAATAGAACATACGTCGGCAGCAGAACTGTGACGGACGATATTTTCAGGAGTGGCATTTTAGCCTTGAACAACACAGAAGCCGATCTTACTTTCCGCGCCATCTTTCAGCCTGCTGATAAAATCGATTACGTCTTGGACCCAGATGTAAGTGAAACTCGTATTAGGTCATCAAGTCCTATTAAATATTTGGCTATTGTACGATATTTAATTTAAATATGTTTTAAATTTCCAGTTAGGGAATCGTCTCTTCGGTGAATTCCAGGCAGCTGCTGATATCAGCGCCATCGACATGATGCGTGGTCGAGATGCTGGTCTGCCGCCGTACAATGAGTACCGAAAGTTCTGTGGCATGAAACCAGCTAAAAAATTTGAGGATTTCTACGACACCTTTGATAAAGATGTAATACTCTTACTAAAACATTCATATTTATCGCGAGTAAATCTGTTCTAAAAGGCATTTGTCTCCATTTCATATCAAATCAACATATGAATACCAAATTAGCCATGTTTTATTATAGCTTCTAGGAGTCACAGAAACAAGTAAATGCTCAAAAATAATGGTAGAAAAAATGATCTTAATCTATTTTTCGCTGAATAGCACAGTCTATTCTAGGCTGAGTCGTTGTGTTTCAGCAAGGTCATCAATTGTATTGATTTTGACATGTTCGTTCAGGACGTTTCGCTCTGTCAACATATCTCTGATCGCTATAAATTGATTTTACAGTTACTTGTGTGTGCATGTTGTCTCAGTGATAGCCTAGTGGTTAGAACGTTGGTCTCCCGAACGCGGGGGCCCGGATTCAAATCCTGGCACGCACCTCTAATTTTCAAATATTATGTACGTATTACAAGTTAATTATCACTTGCTTCGGTGAAGGAAAACATCGTGAGGAAACCTGCACACCTGAGAGTTCTCCATAATGTTCTCAAAGGTGTGTGAAGTCTACCAATCCGCACTTGGCCAGCGTGGTAGACTATGGCCTGTACCCCTCACATTGTGAGAGGAGACCCCGAGCCCAGCAGTGGGACGATTATGGGTTGTTGCTTTGCATGTTGTCTCTGTTTTGCAATGTTTGCCAATTCGATAATAATATATTCTCCAATCCAATTCAATCAATTCAAATCCAATCTTCTCAATGTTCTTAAATCGGGTTACCCAAGGTCATATCTATGTTGAACAAGGACCGTACTGGTACATGGAACCAATTCTACTGTTTGAAGTTAAAAACAACTTTTCACAGAAAGTGGAACTCCTAAGTCGATTATACGAAGACGTAGATGACGTGGAGCTGATGGTGGCAGTTTACAACGAGCGTCTGATCCCGGGCGGCTTCGTGGGCCCCACCCTATACTGCATCATGACGCACAACTTCCTGCTATGGAGACAATCTGACAAGTTCTTCTTTGAGCATGGAGGTTTTCCCGCTGCACTAACTGAACGTGAGTTTAAATCCATCTTTTAATAGAAGTTAGTTCGGATTGCTATTTTTGAAAAAAAAACTAAAGATCAAAATCTATATTACAAAAAATATTTGTGGCACTTTCCTTTAAAGAGTTTGAAGCCATCCAACTGATGTACCCCAAACTGGTTTCATTTGAAAGGCAATTAAGCGAAATTCTTTACTTAGGGGAATTAAAGTAACCGTTACTGACTCCGAGTTGGAGCGTGAGACCACTAAAACAATGCATTAGGCACATTCAGTCCACTCATGAAGTCCTTTTTCGATTTTACCTTATTACTTTAATATATTATAATACAAATGTGGTATCGTTAAAAGCGTCTTGATCGTTTACTGATATATAGCATGTCGGGTTTTAGTTTTTAAACTTATGTTTTATGTTTTATGTTTTATGTCTTATGTTTTATGTTTTATGTACACAGAACAACTGATGGAAGTGAAAAACACGCGAATGGCCAGGATCATATGTGACAGTGGCGTGGGGATCAGAAATATTCAGCCACACGCCTTTTTGAGGATAGATAAAGGGTGCGTATTGTGTTTATTAATATGTAATTCTACAGATGTCATTATGCTTACATAATTATTATTTTGCAGGAACGATTTTGTACCTTGTGAAAAAATACCTGGCATAGACCTGAACGCCTGGCATGACGACATGTGTGTAGAGAAAGATTCGTTCGACTGGAAGAAGTAAAAAATTGGGTTAAAAATTTGAACTGCGATTATATTTTGTAAAATAAACATTTTGCAGCAATAAACGATGTGTTTATTTATACTCGTATGCTTATTTCTCTCGTTCATTAAATACATATGTAATGCAATAGCCGACAAAAGAACCAATTATTTTTGTGAAATTTGTAGAAACACATATTTTTGCAGGTTTAAGGCGGCGATTGAAGTTTGTTAATTTCGAATTCTTTAAGCCATTTGATTTCTAGAATTGCATACAATACAATACCATACAATACAATACCAATTACACAGTACAATACAATATAATACTTTATTGTACACCACATAAATTACATAAATCAAAAAGCATAATCGTAGTGTGTTCAAAATATAAAGGAAATTTTCGTTTTTTTGACAAAATATTTATTTATTCGTCTACATTAATGTTGTCGCCTTCAAAATAGTCCCCATTAGATATTATGCATCAATGCCAGCGCTTTTTCCAATCCTCAAAATACTTTGAAACTCGATTTTTGGGATAGCCAATTGGATAAGCTCTTTCAAAGATGCGTTTAATCTCATCTATGTTTAAAAAAGATGGCCCTTTTAGGTTCTCTTTATTTATGAAAACTGAAAAAAGTCACACGGAGCCATGTCTGGCGAGCTCGCCAAACCTCAGTAGCTTTGAGGCTGGGGCATCATTCAGATTTTATTTTCGGCCAAAAGTTCACGAACAAGCAATCAAGTGTGAGCAGGTGCAGCATTATCGTGGTGCAAAAGCCATGAATCTAAAATCACGATCATAAAAACACATTTAATCTTATAGCGGCTGCTATTTAAAAAGTTCACAAGGAATATAGGTAAAATTTTTATCATAGTTAAGGGGCATTCTGTGTGAACATAATAAAAAAAAATTTACAATCGGACTCTCCAAATCCGAAAAATGGGACTGTTACCCGTGCATCCACTGACTTCACCCACCGCTGGATACACGGGTAATTCATGTTTACTCGTGCACCCACTGCATCAAGGCTGGAATTTTTAAAATATCGATAAACAACAATTCCCGTTATTTTTTGATCACACTAAGTAATACAATGCACAGGGCTTTCATTCCAATGAAGATGCATTTTTATGACAAGCATGATCGTATGTAATTTTTTTTTTTATTGGGGTGTTTTAGAATACCGACCCCAATCTCGTGCCAGCGCATTATGGTGTCATAAGAGGCAACAGAAGCCGACCCGCTGGGCGGAAGACTTCATATTAGGACTTCTAGAATGAATACGGCTACACTCTTATCTGTGGTAAGGTACGGTGGGGAACAATGTGACAGATTAAACAAAATCGTAATATGAAACTCATAATGCTTATTATTATGGTACTTGTATGTGTGTGCAAAAATACGTTACGCACTGGATCAGCGTGCAGCGTGGTGAAAATGTACAAAAGGCCTCCTCAGCGATGAGAAGGGACCCGTGCCCTGTATTGGACTTGTGCCCATTGATGGGTAGAAGCCACGTAATAATATTATACAAAAATACAGTGTATATCTTGTATTATACTGAACAGACCTATCTTACATAATACTGAGCATTTGTTTTAGAAAAACTTACCACAAGTAAAACTTGGTATTTTAATATTTACGCAGGTCAATTTGATAGAAGTAAAGAGTACGCGTATAGCCAGGATCCTCTGTGATAGTGGTGTTGGTATCAATGGAAAAATTCAGTCACACGCTTTTGCCAGGATTAATCATCACTGTTGCGTATTTTTTGTTGTAAAATAAAAGTAAGCTGATGGGGACCATCAGATAAATGCTAAATAATAAATGAGAATATTATAATAACAGTAAATGAGATTAAATAAAAATTACTTTGATTGTGTTGAGCACGATACATTACTATCTAAACTTAGTCACTGTAGCGTGACAAACAAGGTCTTATTAAGAGATCAGAATAGTAAAATCACAAAATCGCATAATTGTAAAAAATTACATGCCTAAGTGTATTAGTAATTCTTACATGAATAAAAGATTATTTCATTTCACTTACAGGAATGACTTTATGTCGTGTGACGAAATTCCCGGCATTGGCCTGACCACCTGGCGCGATGACGAAGATGCCTGTGAGAAGTCACCTGAATGGAAGAAATAAAATCTTTGGCTCAAAAATGAACTGTAATAGAATGAGTTGTTAATGTATTTCGTAAAATAAATATATTTTGCAGAATGTTACATACTTTATTTATCTACTTTATTATTTATTTATCTACTTTATATTTGTTTAGGCGAAAAATGGTCCTAGTAATAGTTGGGTCACTTAACGGTAATTGGCCACCGCCATCCGGGCATCACGGACGTGTTACCGGCATGCGCAATAAGATAAACCATAATTCCAGGATCTGAAAACGAGCTGTCAACTGCCTAGTTAAATAAATATTTACTCCACGTACTGATCTAATTGAATCACGGATCTCTTACTTGACTGCGAGTTTTTCGTTCTGCGGTGCGATGTGACATTATACCGTAGTGTTATGTCGCCGCGTGACGGGGAAACTCTGAATAGTGCGCGCCTGCACTGTCTGCCATCTGAGCTAGACGACTGTAGTCAAGAATAACATAATGTTCGATTGACTAATCGCGTATCATTAATCACTTATTGAAGTGGTCAAAAAATTATTAACGAGTTGTAAATGGTGCATGCGGTTGCGTGCGCGGGCGCACACCACCGGAACAATAAATAATGACTGTTACTGAATTATCCATGTCCGTAAACCATTTAGTGGCACGCGCAAAGATGAACGATTATTTTTTATTTATTTATCTGAAACATCTATTGGCATGCCTTGTGGGTAAGACTGACTCATACGAGTATTCTGATAAGAATAACGCCATGTGACGCGCCGTTATGCCGGAATGCCCCTTCTACTGTATTTCTACACCCGTGTGTTTTTGTTGCTTGTGTGTATGTGAGAGGTGTAATGCATGATGCCTATAAGCGAGTTATGTGCGGCTGCAGGCGGAGGTAAATAATGGAGCCGAGACGACTTTAAAAATAATACTTTTATTCTAAATGAATAATTGTTACAATTAAAATATTAAAATAGGCTAAGTAACTATGTATCTAAGTGACGTGAAGCTCACGCGATGTTAGCAGTGAGAATCCCGTTCTGTGGGAACGCTACGCGACACCGCCGCGATTCCTGGAGTCGAGCTTTGTCAGCACGGTGCAGGAGTGCATAACACGTCCCCCCCGAAAATCAGCACATATTAGAAGACCTTCGTCGAGAATATTGCTGATCGTCGGCCTTCCTCTTGATTGGTCATCTCGATGTCGGTTTGTTCTTCCGTGGGGGATTTCGGGCTGCTTGCTCGTTGAATTTGAGGATGGCGATTTCTGAATTTATATGTCCCAATCACACATAGTATGAATCCACACAATATAAAGATTGAATACATAGGTATAGTAGTGTGATATAATGTACTATCGGTCGGTTCTTCATCGATATTGATAGGTGATAGTAGGGAAACTTTCATGTTGCTAGATTGTAGATTTTCCAAATGAATAGAGTTCAGCTGAATATGTGGCTCTTGAGTATGTGATGTAAAATTTTGACAAGAAGGATTCAAAATTACGAGTGCTTGTCCTTTAACCTGGTCGTTACTGTTGGATATGGTAAATTCTGCAGTTCTTATCGAACATCCCGCTGGCAGCGTGGCGAGATAACTGCCCTGTAGTGTAGTATGGTGAACCTGCCCACATAGTATTTCCACTTTAGTTGTTTCTGGGAAACTGAGGGTGTAATGTTTTTCATCCAGTTGTTCCATGGCTCCTTTAGGAAGCTGTACAGTAGCCACCGTGCAGGATTCGTCCATTTTCTGCGACTCTATAATTTGATATATGCAATCCGATTCGCTTCTTAATTGATTGACTGGAGTTGTTCGACAAATATATAACCGGTTGGACTTCGGGCATTCAGCCTCTATGTACACAGATTCTTTTCTGCTTATCGCTATGTAAGGATAGGGCGGAATAAGGACCTTGTGAAGCTTGTTTGGAACGATGGATAATTTATAAAGGGTATACGTATCGGGATGTACAATCGGAACTTTGAATATAATAACTAATTGATTATTATTATAATACGATCCTACTCTAATCAATTCATAATAATCTCTCAAACTAATATCTAAAACTTCTTTCTTATCATATATAATCTTAATATTATTCAACATAGAAATTAAAGAGCTTAAATTTAAAATTGAATGGTGTGTGCTAGATGAACTTATAGAAGCTACGACGTTTTCTAACCTAATTATTTCATCCGATAAACTTTCAATGTTATCACTTAGAATAAAAAGGTACTGTGCCAAATGTGCATATCTCATCTCTCTATCAGATATATTAGTAACAATTAAATTGACAGTGTCCTCAATTTTTTTTTGATTTAAAACAAGTTCCTCAATTAATTTTGTATGCTCTGACATCAAATTTTTACCAATAGTTAAATGACTGTTGAACTCTTCAGTTAATTTATGTTGATTACTTTGTATGATCTTAATGGCATTATCATAGCGAAGTGCATCTGTATAGTCGAGGTTACCGGATATACTTTTAATTACGGACCCCAACCCGTTAATGAGACCCCGTTTTACGCGTTTTGTTTCAAAAGTACCCAATAATTCGAATAATTGCGAAATCTTACGACTTAAATGTTCTATGTGAGGTTCAAAAAGAGATAAGGTGGCATTTTTAAGTTGCGGCCTAAAATCATTAATTTGTTTTTTAACGAATTCAATATTCGAATGTAGTACATCTAATTCAATAATTTGTAAAAATGAATGGTAATGTGATATAATTTTTGTAGAGCCGAGTTTGAATGGTAGAATTCCTGGCCCGTCGTTTAAGCTTTCAAGTGATATCTCTTGAGCTCTCCGATAACCCACGCTCGCGAGGAGGATCGTTGGTAGTATCCAGTTCCTGTAACAACCGGTTACTTTTAGGTACACGTTTTAATCGCGACTTTGCTACGGGACCATATTTCTTTTTAGTATAAATATGAATTGGTAAATCTGCCAATACACTATCTTGCGTAAATCGAGGTGCGACTTTTTGTCTACTCGCGGCCGGGTTTCTAATAAAAATCTGCTGTTCTGGCATATATTGTTCCTCTGCTTCGCGATCCTTGTTACGATTTTCGGTTAATTCTGTACGATGACGTAGAGAAGTCTTATTAATAATATTATATACAATATTCATTTGATTTTTATGATTAATGAGATATTGTTGCAAAAGGGATTGTGATATATTTAATTGTAAAGGATCTCGAGGGTCAAAATGACCGATTATTATCTCTATTGGTCTACATCTCGTGAAACTATGGATTGAACTATTATATGCTAGCACAGCGTAAGGCATAATGTTAGTAATACTTTCATGCCCTTTAGTTAACTTTAAAATGCGTAGGTGTTCTAACAAAGTTGAGTGGAATCTCTCAACAATTCCATTTTCATTAGGGGTGTGTGCTAATATTTTATGATGTTGAATGTTGTGTAAGTCAGTAAATTCTTTAAATAACTGATTGGAAAACTCAGGCCCTTGGTCCGTTACTACCGTAAGGGGCAATCCATGATGGGTACCGAATTTTAATAAATTTTGAATTACGCTTACGGCTGTACTGTCTCTCAAATGGTATGCCTGTCCATATTTTGAAAATGCATCTACGAAAGTCATATACTTTTCTGTCTGAACAGTAAATAAATCTAAATGAACGATTTCGAATGGTCTACTAGGTGGCGGAACAATATTAAACCGTTGCCGTATAGGATTACGGTCATATTTTGCTTGACCACAAATGTTGCACTGATTTACAAAACTTGCTATTGAATCTTTCATTTTAGGCCAAAAATACTTCTTGCTTAGGGCTAAATAACACTCCGTAATACCCCGATGGTTAGTTTTTCCTTCGTGGTATTTTTGTATTATTTCCCTTTGTTGCGAGTTTTCTGTTATATTTTCGCATTCTAATTTTGACAAAATCAAATTCATTGCTGAATTTTTAAAATAATTTTGTAATATTGCTACTATTTTATACATTTCTGAAGTAGGAGTAATTAATATTCCCGTTTTAATTCTAGGATTTACATGCTCTTTTACGGAATTTACAATATCTTCGACTAAATTATTTCTGGCGGCTCTCGTATGTGATCCGAATGGTTTGGTTACGACCGGATTCCGTTTATTTCCTTCTACTACTATAAAATGAATTTGGTGTTGAAATTTATTTAAGGGGTCATCGGATATTGGTATATTTAAAATAGGGTTAGAACTAGCTGAATGGGCCGTAAGGGTATTAGAACCAGCAATAGAAGGTGGACGTTCTCCTTCGACTGAATCAGCTGTTAGTGTTTCAGAGCCAATTGTTGGTGCCGAGAGCGTATCAGAACTAGCTGGTGATGGTGGTTGTTCATGCTCGCTGGTGTGAGCTGTTAGCGTGTCCGAACTAGCGATTGAAGGTGGGTTGACTGCCACGGAACTAATTTCCTCGTTATAAATTTCTATCCTTGATAAGGCATCTGCATTGGTGTTTTGTTTTCCCTGCTTATATATGACAGAAAAATCGTACTCGCTTAACTTTAGTCGCCAACGTGTTAGCCTACAGCTAGGATCTTTTAAGCTCATTACCCATTGAAGGGGCTTGTGATCTGTAAGGATCTTAAATTTTCGTCCAAACAGGTACGGCCGAAAATATTTGGTGGCCCAAACCATGGCTAGCAGCTCCTTTTCTATAGTACTATAATTGATTTCGCTGGAGTTTAAAGTCCGCGATGCATAAGCGATCGGCTTATCGCTTCCTACCGGACCCTGTGATAATACGGCGCCAATAGCGAAATCAGACGCGTCAGTAGTTAATAAAAATTCTTGATCAAAATTGGGATACTGGAGAATTGGGTCATTCGTTAACAATGTTTTGCAGTGTTCAAAGCATTTGATATAATTTTCATCTATGATAATTTTAGAGCCTTTTTTCAGACATTGTGTAAAGGGTTTAGTTACACGTGCAAAATCGGGTATAAATTTTCTGTAGTAGCCTATAAGACCTAAGAAACGTTTAATTTCGGTGGTAGTTTTTGGTATGGGGTATTTATGAATGGTCAAAATTTTATCAGGGTTAGGTTTTATTCCGTCCTTACTTATTACATGTCCTAAATAGGCAGTTTCTGATTTTAAAAACTCCGATTTATCTAACTGAATTTTGAAATTTGATTCCCTTAATCTTTGAAAAACTTTTTGTAGGTTAACTATATGCTCTTGGATTGATGTGCTGAATACTATAATGTCATCAAGATAAACAAGGCAAATGACATTTTGCAAACCCCTGAGAACATTATCCATCACGCGTTGGAATGTCGATGGTGAGTTCTTGAGACCCATGGGCATACGAAGGAATTCGAAGTGCCCATGTTCAACGTTAAATGCGGTTTTTGGTATGTCCTCAGTAGCCATCTCTACCTGATAAAAGCCGCTTGCCAAATCCAATGTAGTAAAATATTGGCACCTGCCAAGTTTGTCCAGTATGTCTGATATATTAGGTATAGGGTATTTGTCATCTAGAGTCTTTTCATTTAACTTTCGGAAATCTACTACCAACCGCCATTTAGTTTTCCCAGATGCATCTAATTTTTTTGGAACCACCCATATTGGGGAACTCCATGCCGAATCGGAAGGTCTTATGATACCCTGTTCCAACATTTTTTGTATTTGGTTCGTGACTTCCTGCCTATGAACATAAGGGTAACGATAGGACTTTGTGTAAACTGGTAATTCGTCGGTTGTCCTAATTTTGTGCTTTATTTTATTCGTGAATGTAAGGGGCTCTCCATCAACATAAAAAACGTCCGCGTATTGGCTACATAATAATTCTAAATTAGTACGTTCTTCCGTATTTAAATGTGAAGTTCGCAACTGAGATAAGACATTATTTGCGCGCGCTGAGAGTTGTTGAGTACTCGTACACTGCAAGTTATAAGTTTCGGCTGAAATCGGACGGTCTAAAGAAAAAATTACGTCATGCTTAGAGTCGTTAAAAACCTCCACGAAACCTCTATTTCTTTCTACGGATGTTAAGCATTCTCTTATCACGCAATTCGATATCATCTGTTCTGACACTAATGCGCTCCCATCATGAACGTTGATGGGAAGGCGTAGCAACTGAGATGAATGCGCGGGAACTATTCCTTCGTATAAATTCGCGTTTCGCGAATCATATGCGAGAATAGGATTAGAGGCTTGACGTGTAAGAAATGTTTTATTTTTATAATCAATTTTTGATTCCCACTTATCTAACAAATCTGAGCCAATAAGGCCGTCAAAGTAGTCGTGGAACTTATATATAAATAGTGTTATATCTTCGGTCTCATTAAACTCGCTGAAGCAGGGAATAGTAATCGAATAATTACATTGAGTTGTACCGTGGACGTTTGTGACTTCAAAAGGGTCTAGGTTGAGTGGGGTGGTTCTAAAATACTTTTCTATACTAGCTGGGCTAATAAAAGACTGATTTGCTCCGGTGTCGATTAATAATTTTAAAGGGGGTGATGCGATTTGAACATAGGGTAGCTGTCGTTGGGTGTGTAAGTTAATCTCTATTTTAGATTTTTTTTGTCCCTGTCTATGTGAAAATCCGCATTTTCACTGTCTTTTAAATCAGAGTTAGGCATTACTTCCGAGTTCTCATACACCTGTGCGTAATCTGAGCCGTGTGTCGCCGCCGCCGGCGCCGGAGATTCACTGTATTCGGTTTCATAACAATATGGATAGGCGTAATTATCGTAGTCGTAATATTCAGCGTTATCGCAAGGTTCGAAACAATGATCGTAACAGTTATTATAATTCATCTCCCGGGTTTTAAAGTAATTGGTAGGAGACGGATTACCGTATTTTCTCCAATCATGTCCGCTAGGTGGTAAAGGCCTACTCACAAAATTACTCACTCCACTCATAGGTCGTGGAGCACCTAGGCCCGATCCCGATGGCATATTCCTATTTAAACGAAACATATTGCTATGTTGGTTGTAATTGGGTGGCGTAGCACGGAACATTAGCTGCGTACGTGTAGGACCACGATTCTGAAATTGACTGGGCCGCCACGTCGACTGTGGTGGTGGCAATGCTAACGGAGTACCATAAAATCGCGGGCCACTACTATTAGGTGTATTAGGTGTAGATTGAATATAGTATGGCTGGAAATTAAACTGGGATTTTTTCTGCGAAATAGATTCGTTACGTTGTTGTATGTGTAAAGTACTTAATTCCTCTTGCACGAATTCAAGGGCTCTTTCTATAGTTTCCGGGCGCATACATCGAATGCGCGACCCTAATGGATCCTTTAAGCCTCGCAAGTACGCTTGCAATGTTACCTTTTTATAAAGTGACCGTTTAGCTTCTATAGTAGTTGAAACCGTCTCATGCAAAGATACATAAGTCATTAATGTATTAAACAAATTTAAACATTTTTCAAAAAATTCTTGTGGTGTGCTTTGCCCTTGGGAAAGCAATGCCAGGTCGTGGTATAACGCGGTCTCATCACGCTGATCCGAAAAGTTATTGATTAAAGCGGTTCGAATTCCGTTCCAGTCATCCGATATCCCGTTCGTGTTAATGAATCTGGCTGCGGGACCCGTAATTTTATTTAAAATACCATTTATTACAGCTGCATTCTTTAACTCATTACCAGGCGCAGAGTCCATATATGCTAACACCACCTGATCACACAATTTTATAAATCGCGTAAGAACTGAAGGGTTCCCATCCCAATCTGGTAACAATCGCAATGCTCTAAAAATAGTATCCATACTATCATTACTCATTTTAATTTCTGAAATTAGATCCCTACTCTCGTCAAAATGTACCTGTCTCTTATTTAAATTATTTTTACTAAAACTAGAAGTCCTCGATTGCCGTGATGGGAGAATCTTGGATATTTTAAAATTACACAAGGAATAAGACAAGGAATAGCGATTCACAAGAAAAAAATCTTATGCACTTACCATCTAATTTTCATCTCGGTTCCCTTTCTCGTGTCGAAGTTTAGATCACGCCCTGCTGCTGCAGCTCGCTGAAGGTTTTTTGGTAGACTGGATCTTCCCCTAAGGTACCTAGCCAGCCTATCCTACCGACTGCGCCAGTTATGTGCGGCTGCAGGCGGAGGTAAATAATGGAGCCGAGACGACTTTAAAAATAATACTTTTATTCTAAATGAATAATTGTTACAATTAAAATATTAAAATAGGCTAAGTAACTATGTATCTAAGTGACGTGAAGCTCACGCGATGTTAGCAGTGAGAATCCCGTTCTGTGGGAACGCTACGCGACACCGCCGCGATTCCTGGAGTCGAGCTTTGTCAGCACGGTGCAGGAGTGCATAACAAGCGTGCTATAAGTTATTTATTTATTTACCAACTTTTTGGATTACCAACTTATGATACAGCATTAACATTTCTGAAACATTTTTTTCTTATAACATCTACTAAACTGTTCTTACTATAACCGGTAACCACAGCATGCTTTGTGATTGGCTAAAAAATAATAGTTTAAAATAATAGTAAAGTTTAAATTAATATTAGTTAAAAACAAAATTAAAATCCAAGAATGGACTTAAAATTGACTGAAATAGTCAATAACAAAAATAAAATTATTCAGAATCAATATTAAAATATTAATTAAAAATTTAATTAACAATTAAATTGAAACAACAGATAAATAAGTGTAATAAAATTGTAACAGATCAATACTTGTAAAAGCAGATATTAAAAATAATAATAATATTATGAGGGAATTTTGTAGGAGAAGCTAAAACAATCATCTTTAAAATTTGTGTCGTTTTGTCTATAATGTTTAACCGCAAATCATGCAAAAAATCAAGTCATTTTTGAACGTAGAATTGAAATTCATTGTAGAAGGATTATTGGTTAAACCGAGTCACAGATGTTTTATGCCGCACTGACTCCAATATGCATTGCAAGCATTACATTGCAGAGCTATAACAACCGAAACCGTCGGCTTATGGCTCTCGCACGGAAGCGGTCCAGTGATTTACCATTAGGATTAAACCATCCAAACACTCTTCTGTCGATTATTTAGAAACAGCATAAATCTTAATTTCTGCATTTAATTATTATATTGTTAGTTCTTCCGGGCATAAATGTTTAATTCAGTAAAACATTTAATATTATTGAAATTGTACATAAAATAAATGTTAAAATACATATTCATTGATGATAGATAGGTAACTATTTAGAAACTAAAGCCTGTAAGCTCATTACTGCCTCTGTAGGTACTTTAGCCGAATTAAAATCATAGATATTGTAGTAGCATTACTAATTATTAAAGTGCTCAGCGTTTTCATAAAATAACTAAATTTATTATACAATACTTCAATTACGTTACTAAATAGGTATTTATAAAAAATGTTGTTGCAATTATGGCACTTCAAATATGACGTTATAGTAATTATGAATTTCATATTAAGTATAGGTTAGAAAGCTACTGAGCGTATAACTACTTAGCTTGCGGGATAGAATAGCTGATAAGAGAGTATAATTTCCAGCCAATGCACGATAACAATCCGGTACTGCAGACGGGACGAAGGCCGGAGGGTTGACGGGAAGTGCGCTAATCCCAAATACCCGCCACGGGGAGGGTTCCCTTATATTATGGCGTAGGTGGGTACAATCCTCTCGAATGTTTACAATGGTAACAATAAGCAGCAAATACTCATGTGCATAAAATATTATTTATAGAAGTAGTGTATACAGACTATACAGTATATTCCGCCGTATTGGGGCGACTTAGAATACTAACCCCAATCCCACGCCGAAAGGGTGTCGTAAAAGGCGACTAAATCCGCTGGTGGTAGGGCCCTCGGAGGGATTATATTGGTAGTATTGATTTTAACTGTTAATTAATACCATTATTACTATTATTATTTCTCCAGGGGTTCGCCTGGATAGCTACCACCCTCGAGCATGAGTCAGCCGCCAAACGACTTGTCGTGTTCCGGGTTGAGAGCCAGTTCTTTCTTTCTTTTTCTTCTTTCTTTCTTGGCCGGCAACACATCAGTGATGCCTTTGGTGTTGCTGATGTTCATAGGCGGCGATAGCCACTTACCATCAGGTGGATCGTCAGCTCGCTTGCCGGCTATTTCCATAAAAAAAACAGTGTGTTAGTCTTTGGCCTGCTAAAGATTTTGGCGGTAGCAACATCTTGCACTTCCTATTTTCAATTATCATTCAAAGTCGTTACTCAATAGGTTTCAAGAATAAAATGCAATAATTTTGAAATATCCCTCACTGGAACGGTCTCATGAAGATCAACCCACATTATTGTAATTGTAGCGAAAGCTTCCATGTTCCTTTCCTACAAAGACAACATTTAAGACTGTGACAAATGAGTGGAAAATATAATAAAATATTTCATTTGTATATATGTAATACGTAAGCCGGTATTTATTGTAATCTCCAAGCAATAACCCTTCGGCCAGCCATGAGCAGCTCCAAGCTGCTATCGAACTGACTGCTCCATACCAAGATCCTCAGCTACGGCTACCCCACAGACCACGTCTTCACCACGCTCACCACCCACATCTTCGTGTTTTCTATCGTCGATTCTGCTGATTTATCTGTACTGCGTAAGTTCTTTCAAGCGTTAGTAATTCTGAGAGGATTGACTTCATGCGCTTAGTGCGGGCATACGTTAAAGGCATGAGCATTGAGATTATTAGGCGATAGACCGAATAATGTTATGTCAGTGCGAACACGAATGCAGATGTAATCGCACAACATCGTTTAGGCGAGTTGTATCGTCAACGAAACGTCATAATGACGACCACATTGAAAGCGCTACGGGCCTATGGCGAACAAGAAAAGGCGGCTAATAAGAACCACACGTAAAGTCTTTTAATTTTAAGTCTTGCCTTTCAGTATCTTTTTCTTTTTAAATCTGATAACACATTTTCATACTGATTTCCGTGCACCTAGGTCCGTGTTTTATATTAAATAAGCAATGGAGTGATCAACAATATAATATTCAACAATATAATACACAAGGTGGAAAAAACAGAGTAGTTGGAGGAAAAGTACCCTGAATATTAATGATGGCAAATTTTAGTGAAAGGAAATATTCCTTAAGTTTCAAAACTAAGTTAAACTGCATTCAAAGATTTTTGAAAAGTTACCTGCTTGAGCCGGGTGAAATGTGAAAAAAATTATCCTGTAATTTCATGATGCTCACCGAAAGGGTCATTTATAAGGATCAATTTCTCCAATTATTCCTGAATTAAGAGAAGATCAAGAAAAATAAGTTAGTTGAAAATTATTTCGTGTAAAGTTCCTACTTACTATCAAAAGTAAATAGTCAACTTTCTCGTATTTAACCTATTAATTGCTCAAAATTAAACCCCCCTTTAAATGGATGCACAAATTTATTCTTCGACTGAATTCTCTTCGTGTTGCCTTTTACATAATATCGTATTAGTTCGTCGGTGTTCGCTAGATCCATACGTTCCAAGATGGCCGAACCGAGTGAGTATCATTTTTTTAGGAGGGTATCAACGTTAATAATTCCTATAGGAACTTTTACATTTGTTATTATAGATAAGGTGATAAGATTTAAAGATTTATTTTTGTCATAAAGACAGTTTTACAATAGACATATAAATAACGCTTCACACTCATAGCCCCACACTAGGATTCCCTGTGTCGTGGGTGCCATGGACAATACACAAGACAAGGACATTCACACCCAGACCGAGAACAGAAATTCAAACTCATCATTCAATTTTCTGCCTCGCTGGGAATCGAACCCAGGACCCTTGGCGCGGCGATCCGGCATGGTAACCATTGCGCCACACGGGTCGTCAATATGATTGTAAATAACGACAATAGTTAAAACTGTGTCAGTAATAAGACATGAATAGTGAAGGATAGAATAGGATAGTAAGGTACGCTAATGGGGAAAGTTTATACCGCACCTTCTCATGTTTATCAGTTTAATATTTCAGTGTGAGATCCGGCTTAACAAATATATACCCTCATGTGTTTAATTTATAATGTTATTATTTGTTAGTTTGTACAGCAACAGAGGCAGAAACGGACGACAACACTGAAGCTGACTTGACTCAAGGCGCTTTTAGACAACCCTTCAGCTAAATTCCACTACGTTATGGAACCTGATGTAAGTAACAAACACATCCTTGATTGAACTCTGTCCCTTCTCGACAAACCTATGAGTAGAGAATCTTAAAAACTCACCTTGAAATAAAATAGTAACTCTAAAAAGGCATCCGAACCAAGTAATAAAATATATGATATCAGCCGGTATTTTTAATACCAAGAGAAAAATTCTTATTACCTCATACGGCCCTTTCATGATCAATTTTATGTGCATATTATGTACTATCACTTATACATTATGAGAATGGCTGTACTTTTGAGGCTGGATAAAATTGTCCTAGCATATTAACTACGCCTACTCGTACAAAGGATAGAAAAGTGTTAAGCAGATCATTTCATACCAAGTAACGACTGAAATTAGCGGATACCAAACCATAGGACTAGATGAATATGCAGTATGAACCTCTATTGGACGAACTCTGATAGTCACATCCCTACACGCGGGTAAGCCAACACTCATGCGGATGCAATGTACACAACATTACTCATCAAAATAAAGGTATTTTGATGAGTAATGTTGATCCGTATAATTATAAATTTTATCATTCATTTTGGTAGAATAAAAAAATTCGAGCATAAGTTTATCAGTGACACCATTATGAATAAATGATTCAAAATTAAGAATTTTTGAAAAAACAATTTGCCTCCGCCTGCGTCGTAAAATAATCTGATGCAGCAGGCAGGTTCATTACATTGTAAACTGGGTCCAAAGGAGATGAATGTCAGTAACCTTCTGGAAATGCGTATCAGTACAATTTTATTTGAACTTGATACGTTTAAAACGTATTGAGCTATTTATTTTGTCAATAAAAGTTTATAGTAGCCCGTTATGTACGAGGTAAAAAAGAGCTCAAAAGAATTTTCGTTCGCTGTGCTCGTTCGTTCGCCCGAATAGTTGGACTGCATTTTTTACCTTTAAATCGAGAGAACGGAAATCTTTAAAAGGATTGATTGATTTATTGAAACTAAGATAAGGGAGACTTGGGTTGGCCATTAACCTCTCCACCGCACTGGAGCACCGTGGTGGAGGGTGCCTTAGGAATTTTTAATCGTAGATACCCTTGCTCAGTAGTTGGCCAGTAATGAGTTATAGCCAGAAATATTTTACTAGAATAATCATCTTTTTTTTTTAGCTAAAAAAAACAAAAATAGATAAGTGAACAAAATAGGCTTAGCACTTCATTATTAAACATTGGTAACTCAATTGAGTTGGTAATATTATGGTATGTGTGGTATTTATCTGTAATTTACAAACACGAATGTTTACTAGGTCTTAGCAACACCGCTACTAAACTCTTTTTACTACTCAGTTACAGACAACACAACATATTTATTTATTTATTTATTTATTTATTTAACACTTTATTGTTTGTACACCATACAGTAATATACATAAGAGCACAAGAAAAAAAGAATACAAAACAATGGGCGACCTTATCGCTTTGTAGCGATTTTTTCCAGGCAACCCAGCAGTAGCAAGAAAACAGCAAGAATATAAATTGGGTATAGGCGTACCTACATAAGGTATTACAGTGTGAAAAGGTGAAATAGAGAGAAGAAAGAGAAAAAAAAAGTATATATATCAAAATGACAAACAAAAAATACTAATAATAATAAAAAAAAGGAGTGAATGAAGGTTAATGAAAGCCAAGAAAAGGAAAAAAGAAAGGATGATGACAGGTATATGCAGGTATAGGTGGTATTTATAGCTATAAAATATAAAACACGGCATGTTCAAGTGAAAGTAGATACCCCAGAGTCATTATAAAACGCAATCAAATACCTAAACTCATATTAATTTTATGACTTGGATTTTCCAAGCTCTACGCCAATATGTTAGACTTATCTTCCTTAAAAGTTTATACAGATTACGGTACTGGCGCTTGCGAGTGGAAACTTGGAGCATACAGCGAAGTTATTACCGTGTCTAAATTAACTTCCTTATGAAATGCATCTACACGTGTGCAAGTTGCAGCCCCGTTCGCTGTTGATATGCACGAACCGAAATTACTTCATGACGTAAATGTTTAATGAAATTTGTATTCGACCATTTGCTTTGGTTAAGAGACTATTTTATCGAATTCATTTGGATTGGTTGATTCAAAGGTAATGTGAAAATGTATCAAAGTAAAGAAAAAACGCTTACATACTACTTACAAGAGCTTGCACTCTCATACCCCCTAGGATTCCTTGTGACGCGGGAAGTACGAATAACCTAAACAAGACATCATTGACACCTACAACCCAAACACAAACTGTTAGGGCTTTTTGATCTTTATTCTTTACCTATTTTCCTCCTCGACCTAATTCGAACATTCGCGTCATTAATATAATAATAATAATAATAATAATTTATTTATTTGCGTAAAAAGTACAAAAATTTTTACAGGACACGTAGTTCCCACACTAGGATACCCTGTGTTGTGGGTAACTACACTCTTCCGAAATGTTACATATAAAATTACTTATAGGTAGTTTATGCTATATTTAAGTGATACACCTGTGATCAACATATTATAAGTTGTTACATTAAGGCAGATGAGTTACACAGAAATCGGTAGTAAGGTAGGATGTGATTGTGATGTATCTATTATGTGGTACTTATAACATATATATGTATATATTATGTATGAACTATATATTATGTATGAACTTAAGTATTTGTATATTGTAGATATATATAGTGCATGTATTTAAGTATTTGTATAATGCAATAATTTAAATAATTGTGTAGGTACATGAAGTAACTTATGTTTATGAGGAAATAAAAATAAAAAATAATTATTCACAGATACTTTTTGAGCAATTTTTCAGTTTCTAAGTAATTTAGGCCTCGAAGCCAGCCGATAATTTTTTTCTTGACTTTGTATCTTGTGTCGTAGATTAAATTGAGCAATTTATGTGTTTTTTTGTAAAGGAGCGGTCCAAAGAAATTGTAGCTTTTACGTGAAAAATATTTTTTAATAGTAGGCAAACTCCAAGAGTGACAGCGATATGTTTTAGATGTAGTTATAAACGTTTGAGCGGCTGTCTTATGGAATCTAAGAACAGTGGCAAGAATAAAGAGCTGCCTCACTCTAAGGACATCGCAGTCTTTATAGAGAAAATCAGTGGGGTATCTGAAAGGTTTCATAAAGGCAGTTTTAAGTAAACCTCGTTGGCATATCTCAAGTTTCAAGAGATGCGTACTGCTCGCAGTGCCCCATACAATTATGCAGTATCGTAATATGGATTCACATAGACTAATGTAAACGAGTCTTATTATTTCAGGGTCTGCGACTGCACGCAGTCTTTTAAAAATGTACTGTAGTTTACGCATCCGGATACATAGTGAGTTAATTTGGTCAACCCAATTTAATTTTTCATCGACAATTATTCCCAAGTATTTTACACTGTTTGATTGGTTAATATTGGAACAACTACAATCTTGAAAAGAGTCTTGACATGTATGATATTTTAGAGATAATGGTTCTGGTGGTGCAGAGTGTTGAGAGATCCTAAAAGACAGAAATTTTGTTTTAGTGACATTTTGGGATAATAAATTATTTTGTAGCCAATGTGATACGCGCCTTAGTCCTTCCTCAGCAATTGCTTTTACTTCATCCCAGTCTCTTCCATGGAAAACAATAGCTGTGTCATCAGCAAAAGTTATTATCTTACCATGGAAGAGATCAAGCTGACATAAATCGTTAATGAAAAGTAGGAAAAGTGTCGGACCGAGGACACTTCCCTGAGGAACTCCATAATAAATAGTATTGGTGTTGCTCATAACTTCTGGGTTTTTGACACTGATCCTCTGTTGTCTATCAGACAAGTATGAGCAGAACCAGTTGAGAGCAGTACCACGAACTCCAAGGAGCTCCAACTTCTTTAACAGTATGGGTCGAGAAACGGCATCAAAGGCTTTTGCTAAATCTAAGAATGCGCCGATGCATTTGTGGCCTTTGTCAAGGTTCTCTGTAACCTGTCCAGCTAAGCAAGCGACAGCATCTTCCGTGGATCTGTTAGTACGAAAACCAAACTGGTTCTCGGCCAGAATTTGATTTCTCTCCATAAAGGACAGCAATCTTTTGTTGACTATCTTTTCGAGTATTTTCGAGAGTGCACTAAGAAGAGAAATAGGCCGGTAGTTGTTAGGATCCATAGGGTCTCCACCTTTATGAATTGGACACACGTGTGCCAATTTAAGAATATTTGGTACAATACCTTGCGACATACTCAAGTTACAGAGATGGGCGATTGGAGTAGAAAGTATAGTACTATATTTTTTAAGAAATTCATTATTTATATTTGAAGGGCCAGAAGCTGATTTTGTTTTTAACTTGTGGATTATTTTTTCAATTTCAGTGCTATCAGTTGGAGTTAAGAAAAAAGAGTTTAAAGGGGATTTCGGTACTGATGTTTTGTTAGCAAGTTCTTGCTCTGTAGTGTTGAGATCTGTTAGAATTTTAGTAGCTAAATTTTTGCCAATTTCTGAGAAGAAAGTATTCATTTTGTTTGCTGACTCAATTGGGTCTTTTGATTTAATGATGAATTCACAATCCTTGGTTTTACTAGCCTTGTCCAAACAAATATTTTTAATTGTATCCCAAAGTTTTTTAGTATTATTCTTGTTGTCTATCAATTGTTTTCTATCATAATTATTTTTAGTGTTGTTAAGTAAATTATTAAAGTTGTTTCTGTAATTTTTATATGTAGTTTGTAAGTCTATGTCATAAGGATATTTTCTTGCTTTAGCATGTAATGCATCACGGTGTTTAATAGATTTTAGTAGGTTAGGGGTAGCCCAGGGGCATTTTAGGTATTTAGAATTTGGGATAATAAAGTTTTCTGTATTTTGATTAATTACAGAATTAAGGTAGGTAATAAAGTATGTAAAAGCATCTGTTACATTCTCAAGACTATACATCTCCATCCAGTTTTGCTGTTTAAGTTGTTCCAAAACATTGTTATAGTTCACTCTAGGCAACGATCGTGGTAGTGTATTACGAATGGATTCCTGAAGACTGATACCTACCATGACAGTGTCGTGATCCGTAATATCTGCATCACATATTCCGACACAAGTATTTTGTTCAGTTTTAACAAGGACATGGTCTAAGCAGTTTATACCATGAGTAGGTAACTGATGACCCAGCGCTAGCCCAAAGTGAGAAGTCAGTTCTAAGTATCGAGACATTTTCGGATCAACAGATTCAGGTTTAATGTCTATATTGATGTCTCCAATTAAGACAATGTTGTCCGCTGCTGTCTGTATAAGTAAGGTTTCGAGCGCATTTAAGAAGTTTTCAATATTGTGAAAAGATGGAGATCGATAAATCGCAATTATTCTATATTTGGAATTTACAGTTAATAATAAACAGTTGGCATCCTGGAATTCAGGTTCAACACAGTTAACAGTTAGATTAGATTTTGAATAGACTACTATACCATCATTTTGGTTCAAGTAGTGCTTAGAGAATTCACAATTATAGCCTTCAAGATGGATAGGCGTAAAATACTCATTAAGCCAGCACTCCGTTAGGATTATTAAATCTGGATAAAAACTCAATCTTGATATAAATAAAGTAAGAAGGTTAAAGTTCTTTCTAATACTTCTGATATTTTGTGTGAGAATTATTAGTTGAGAGTTAGTGTCACCTATAAATGCTTTACAGAGCTCCGGGCAAGTTATTTTACTGGACCTAATAAGTTCAGTATCATCTATATTGTTAATTAAGTTTAAATTATCGAATTTTATAATAAAGGAAAAAAATGAGTCGGGTTTTGGTAACAGATGAGTGTGTTATAAAAAACAAGTTGCAAAGGGTGCAAATAAGTTTATGCCATATTAATAGAGAGATTATTAAACTTGGAGATGCAGTAACAAGTTGTTTACAAAAATCATTGTGATTGAATGGTGGTAGCCAGAACTTTTCATGCAATTTGAATACGTTTGTGAAACTTGTATGGTTACATGACAGAAACAATATTGTACTATTATAGTAATATTCGGATGCTATGTAAGTATTTGTTAAGATTGTGATTGAATTATTTGTATTTAATATAAGTATGCATTTACATTTATTGGTTTTATAAAAATAATAATTTGAAAGATATATTGTGTTATATAATTTTTTTACTTTAGAAAGATTTACAAAGTTAGGTGAAGGGTTGACGTCTTTATGTTGGAGGTTTAATATACGTGAGCTAATTGTTTTAAAAATCCTGTATCTATTACCATGAAGTAGTGGTTGCGATGTGTGACTCATGAAATCCGTTAGATAACAATGGCTTAATAAAATGAAATGAATGTGAAATGAAAGTATTGAGTTTCTGTATACACTTGTAAACAAGTTTAAGTATTTGTTAACATAACTACCAATGTCAATGAAAGTGTGATTGTGAAAACTTTTTGATTTGTTAATAACATAATAATACAAATATACACAGTAAATTATAGGGTATATCTTATTAACTAAGGTTTTTGCCTTAACATACACAAGTATTAGAGGTGTTACACTTTTAACTAAAAGGTAACTTAAATAAATTATAAATAGACTGAGAATTAACCTACTTTGAGCCATTATAACAAGCTTTGGTATTTGAACTTTGATCTCAATAAAATTGACAGCTGTTGTCAAGTTCATAACAATGCTATATGTCTTAAGTAGAACAGCCAGTATAAAGTAATTGTTAAGTATAATTAATTCAACAGGTGTAGTAAAAATACAGAAAAAGTTATATAGTAAAGTTACAATGGCTATTTTTGGAAAATGAACTATGTCTAATATTTCAATAATAGTAAAAAATAAGTAGTAATGTTGGTTGGTGAAAGAAAACAGTCATTTCGGCGATTTTAGGCTTTCTAGTTGTTCTACATTCCTGACCAAAATATGCGGGGAGCCTTCCTTCTCACGCAGATACACCCGGCCACCTTTACACCAACAAAACCGATAGTTGTTGTTCTTTGCAAACTGTCTACTCAAATAAAATAGCCTTTTTCCTTTCAAAGTAAGTAGCTCCGAAATGAATATTGGTGACTTCTGGGTTGAGCCGGTTATTCCTGCATGCGAAGTATTGAGACAGTTATCCCGTGTTGAGTTACGGTTATGCTTATACACGGCGTCCAATAAACTTGTTTTAATGAAGACGTTCGAATATTCTACTACAATCGTTGATTGGGACTGGCCAGGTTTGGCCGGAAGGCGGTACGTATCAAAAATGTCCCGTGGATTTAGATCTAATTTTAGAAAAGTATGCAAAGAAGTGACCATGTTCAGTAGCGCCTGTTTGTTTTCATTATTTTGTCTTGGAACGTTTCTAATCTCAATACAAGACTTCTTCATGTTCTGTTCAAGTTCTTCACATTTTTCTTCGAGAGAAGACAACCGGAGAGAAACTTTTGCACGGTCATCTTTAATTTGCTGGACACTTTGCTCGAGTGACTCAATTTTTGAGGTAGCAAAATCTATGGCTTTTTCAATTTCTAAGTTGGTCGATTGAATTTTTTGATTTTGCAATTTAACATCCGAGAAATGCTTCTCCATTGCATCTAATCTTTCATTTTGAGTCTTAGTGAAACTTTGAAGCATATCTTTAATTTCTTCTCGGAAGGAATCAAAAATTTGGTCTATTTTTTTGGTTGTTACGACGACGTCATCAACTCTTCGGCGCTTATGCTCTCGTTGTGTGACTTTGCACGATATATCAGTGTCTGAGAGAGACATACTCCTGTCCTGCGGTGGGGTCCTTAAAGATTTCGGCATTTTCTTAAATTGATTATGGAAGAAAAACGCGTTACAAACGGTTTAAAACTACGCGGCGCGGGCGCACCGATTCGCAATTAAATAGGCCTATATCTTCGTAGTCCGATGAGTAGCCGGCAGCACGCGCAGGTCAGGTGGGTGGAGCTAATGAGCGATGACGCTTAGGAGGCGGGGCTTCACGTGATGATCACTTAGCGTTAATTGGTTTGCAATGACAAACGCAGCACACTATCTTATGACATTACACGCACACAGCACAGGTACGATGAATCACGCTTAATGTTCACTGACCACCTGATACAATTGCAATTTTCAAACGGTTTTTATAGTTTAATTTTAGTGTTTTAATGTCTATTTTTGCTGATCTAATTTGACACACAGGTGTCCACACAAACAGATACTCCTTGCAGTAAGACGATATCACTTCTTTTAGGTTTTTAGCACTAGTTTTACTTGATACTTCAATTGAATATAACGAAAGACACGTCTACTTCGCGTGCGGTCCGAGAAGGAAGAGCAATCATTGAATGTTGTATTGTGCTTGCTACTCAAAAGAAGAAAAAGCGAAAAAAGAAGCGGGAAAAGTTGCTCCTGGCAACCACAGTGCGGCGCCACTGAGCACTCAGTGGACAAGATCGCGGCGCTTGCGAGCAATTTAACGGTGTTTCGTGCAAAACTTCCTAAAAACGCAGTGAATATGGAAGGGCTCATCAACTTGTACTATAAAAGTGTTCTGCGTGTGTGTGATACTCGAACTAACATCTGCAAATTCATACTGTGCAGCGAGGTGACACGAGGCCGAGGTATGTACCTACCTCAGATCCAATGCCAAACCCTTCCCGGGTTTCTCTCCAAACAAATATTACCTAGAATACCTAGCTGCGTGTCTAGCCACAAACATTATTCTATCACATAAAGTCTGCGTTAGCCTGTAATCGAACAAGGGACTCCACACAAACAGGATCATTTCTTACTTGGCTACGAGGCCAAAAAAATATCGAAATTCCATACGCTCTATCAAGTACATACCGACCTTTTGATTACATATTCAGAAGGGAGGCTAAGGTTTCCTGCGTAGGTAAAATATTTTTGTTGTTTGGTGCTCTTTTGTCTTGCGCCATCGCTGCATTGACGCACATCGCTGCGGTAAGCTGTATGTAGCGTCAGAAAAAACGTGCTCTTTTTGACCGACTTTAAAACAAAAACGAGCCAAGTGCGAGTCAGGCCACGCGCAATGTTTGGTTTCGAAGTTGTTAGTTTAACGACTATTAATGATCAACTATTTATGATAATTGTTAAATTCGGTATTTTTTATGGTTAACTTATAAGTTTACTTTAGAACTACCAACCAATTTGTTATTTTAGAAAGTATAAAAATAGATACTTTCTAATTCGTTCCATTTCTACCAAAATTAAGTTCTGATAATGGGATCCATGAAAAGTCGAGGGAACTCCTTAAATGTTTTGATGATTTCCTACGTTCTAGTTCTCTTAAAACGCAATAAATATATGAATATAATTATGTTTCAGTATCTAGGTTCGAGTATCTAGTCTATAATATAGGTAAACTTATTGATTGACGTAGTACAGTCAACTGCAGAGAAATGTAACCCATCTGTCTATTAAAATTTTGTAAACAGATGGGTTACTTTTCTCTGCAGGTGACCGTACAAGATAGTACAAACGACCTTCAAAAATAAGTTAATTTTTAATACTTAATTAACAATTATATCGGGACCATAATTATTATCGGATTATAATAATGTATAGTTTTTTTGTAGAAATATTTCATTGAATACAAATTGTTATAATAGTTCAACGATAAATTTTGCCTTACGAGTTTAGGAGCAGTCATGCATAAAAGAGAATTTATAACAATTTTGCGTTGAGTTTTGTACTCAGTCTTCAATCAACAATGCAATGACACTGTACACAAAACTGCACAAAAACATTTGAGTGTTATTCGCGAGTCGATCAGAGCTTACAAAATTACATCGGTCGAAACAATATCGTAGCCGGAATGTACGCTACGAGGCTACGCGCTACGTTTACGCTACGCGTGGGCGGCCGGCGCTACGCCGTAGTAGCGTAGTAGGGGCGTGGGGAATGTTGTTATTTTGACGGCATGTAGTACAATCACCTTTGGATGTTGTTTGTTGGCTCATGTGTGGGGTCAATCAAGTTAAATCACTTATTTATAATTGGTTCTACAAGACACGGGGTTCTCCTTATTAAGAGACGGCATACACCAAAAAGATTGCGGCTTGTAAGAACCTAATCTAGTTTTAATTCTAGTCAAATATTGTGTTTGATGCTTTAATGTCACCAAACGGTTCCGATAGCATGTAATTGCTACTTAACGAACACTGTTACAGTGTCTCCACAAGCCCATCGCATGGAAAGAAGTAATACCTATATGATGTGGCAACTGACAGACGCATGATGTCAGTCGTGTAGTTCGCCTAGAATTTGCGAACACGTCGATTGAACTCACGATCAATTTAGCTCTGTGCCCTGTTTAATAAACGTTACAATTCGACAATTTTGTAAATAAGTGACATATTTGTTAAATTTTATGACAAGTGCTGTTTAATAAACCTTACAATTATGTAAGAATTTTACATATAAAAATCCTACAAATATTAGAATTGTAAATGCTGTTTAATAAACGTTTACATATGTAGAAAACGCCTGTAGATTTCGATGAAATATTGTATCTACAAATTTGTAATTGTAAGTCTGAGTTGTAAGTTACAAATTACATAAAATGTAAATTTTTGTTGAAGAAATTTACGAGGATAGATTTCAAAATTTTTAAAATATTTAGAATTTGGTTTTACCAATTAGCTTACAGAGTGCTTTCCTATTTGTTTGATTTTTAACGAAACTTGTGAAACACAATAACAAAATTACGTTTTTGTCTATAATATACAATAATGTTAAAAAAAAAGTAGATACGTCATGCCCTTACAAATCAACCAAAAAATCTGTTCCGAAAAGAGCTACAACATCTTTTGTTTCACTACACCAATCACACTACAATAATACACGAAGGCATTTTAACGTTGTATGTCAAATCTCAAGCACTTCTGACAACAAAAGCGTCCATATCGTCTTGTATTGACAGAACGACTACGAACAAATAGAGGTCAATTGACCTCTCTTACGATCTTCATCTTCGGCGCGCTAGTGACATATCTACCTCTTTTTTACTTATAATATCATTTATAATATACCTTTAATTTGACAATGACGTGTTAGAATCGTATTTAAGATCATTTCCTATTTTTGTTACCAATTATTCGAATGTAGTTTTGCTGACCCGAATTTTTTCCTTGAATGTAAAATCTGTCACATCAAAAGTAAAGTTAATACTTTTACGAAAAACCACCGCCGCCCTTATACATATATTCATCGTCACTACTGTCACTACTTCCATTACTAGTTGTTAGAATAATTTTTTTTGTGTAGGTATCGTTACTTGAGACACTAAATTGTAAATTTCTGACACAAGACGAGTCCACCTGTCGGAATTGTTCTACAATTTACAAAATTTGTAAACTTGTAAATTACAAGTATTGTTCAATAAAACAGTTTTCCCTACAAATATGTCAATTGTCACCTGTAGAGAGAAAATGTTTATTAAACAGAAATATGTAAAATTGTAGGTACAATTTTACAATTTTGTCAATTTTCTACCATGGTAAACTTGTAAGTTGTATTCTTTATTAAACAGAAACTTGTAGATTTGTAACTTGTAATTTACAATTACAATTTACAATTTGTAAAGTTTATTAAACAGGGCACTGGTCTATTCTCAGACATAACTAGAGCAAGCCTGGCAGTAAAAGATAGGGATAATTCTACAGGACAATTTTGCTGGGTTTCGATCGAAATTTTAAGTTAAATATTATAATTGCATTTCGATCAAAATTTTAATTTAATTAATTTTTTTGCTATTTGACTCACGAGTGTATTTTCGAGTTTACCTTTACAAATCTTAGGGCAACGTTTTGTTTGCAAATGTTTTATTATTGCAATAGTTAAATGAAGCTAATACAAATATTAATATTTTTATTGTTATTAAATTTCTATCTGATATTACGCGGGGATAGATCTCTTTGGATAAAAACTTCCAAATATATGTCTATAGTATATAACAAATATACTGATTTAGTGTTATCTAAATCTATTTAAATAGTGATATCTGTACCACAGATATACGTTTCGAGCATTCCATTGTTATCTAATAGAACCTGACAATAGCATTTACATTGTATGCTGAAATAATCAACAAACGAACCATTATATTGTTAAATTAAAAGTCAACGTAAACCAAATAACAAAAGGCGAAAATGAAAAAGCGTAAACCTCGATTTGAATCACCGATCTGGCGGAGTGGCAGTCGTTAAAACAAACTGATTAAAACAAGGCAAATCGAATTCGTCGGCGCGGTGTTTGAAGCATCGGTCGCTGTGTGCGGCCTGTGTGAAGCCCGGTGTGTGCGCCCTGATGGACCGCGCTGGTGACCCGGAGATAGTGCGGGTATTGTGAGGTCCTGCACCATTACTTCATCTTTAAACTACCGTTATCTGCCGTAACAAATATTAAACTAATATCTGTAATTATAAAAGGCAAAAGTGATTGACTGATGTTACACACAGGCTCCTTAGGGCTAGAAACTTTAAATTTCACACACGTATTCCTCTTATGACGTAGGTATCTAAGAAGGAAGGTTTTTTCAAAATTCAACCCACAAGGGGTGAAATAGGGGATGAATATGATAAGCATAATTTCCGCGTGCGAAGCTGCGGACAACAGCTAATTATAAATAAGAACGTTTTGTTTTTTATCTGTTTGTTTGTAATGTATAATCTCAAAAACTACTTGAACGATTTCAAAAAACTCATTCACCAATATGCCGCTCAATGGTTTTTGTAAAAAACAGGCTATATTGTACCTATTAAAAAAAATTAAGTAAATCCAAGGTGATTACTAGTTGCTTATGAAACACAATCGATGTTACGAAAGTGATAAATTTTTGTTTAGTTTGTTTTCTTATTTTCTCTATTTAGCTGATGTCATAATATGAGTCATGATAATTATCCTACATAAATATATTAAATAGACTTACTTTTTTTTGCTCCTTAAAATAACGCAAGCTCGCTTGAAATATGGAGTTGGTATTGAAATGTAAATCAATATACAATCTAGACAATGCACGGACGCTAATTAGAGCTAAATTAAAAAAATCGTTGATTTGCAACCTCGAACTTGCACACAGAACAAATATAATATTCGTAAATTTATGTTACACGTAACTTAGGCGCCAACCTCGTAATAGCATAAGACGCCAACAGAAACTTTTTATTCCAATATACAACGGAAGGATCCCAGGGCACCTTACCTACAGCGCCCTACATTGAATCGATTTGAATGGATACCTACATTTATTCGACTTCATATGAGGTTCCAATTAACTTCAGGATTACAATAATGTTTTGATATCTATTTAAATAAAGTCTTAAAATAAATTTAATATAGGTATAAGTGGACGAAATTCCTTTCGTTAACTAAGGTTATAATGTTATCATCTCAGCGTAATTATGACTGCTGCGTTGCATCCGTGAAGTATGTATTTGATACTAATAAGTACAATTATAATAATATCTTTTATAAAGCTTTTATAGAGCTAGTGTTTTTTACTTTATTGAACCATACAAATGTATAAAAACAAAAGTATGGTAATTTCACAAGATAATATCTACAACATACCTGGTCGAAAGCCTTAGCGTTATCAAGGCTGACTTTCAATGCTTTCAAGTTGCTACCAAAGACCTTCGCCCTCGTGAAATAAACGAGAAGATCACCAGGTTAGCGACTGTGACATAAACCATACTGTCAATAACCATAATGTCGGTATATAACATAACAGGTCTGAAACCTTGCTTCACCTACTTTCTTCACCTGGGTGAAGCACAGGATACATACAATATGTTTTTATCCCAGCTATGCTCTTATAATATACTATTATTATAAATTCAATTCCCCATTTTATATGGATTGTACATAATAATACCATAATACCAATTATTTATTGTTACAAGTACAAACTACCATACACCATTTATTCACAGATCTGTTAGCGAGCGTACAATTAAGAAGTACATCCTATGGCTACTAAACCTTCCAAATCAGAGACGTGGTCTGTCGAGTTTAAAGTCTGATAACTTTCCAACAAGTTTATACTGGGTTCATATTCACGTAATTATTTGGAGCAAGTGCAATCACTCTATTGTTCTAACATATAAGTTTGAAGCTTTTGAATTCCGCACTAATGTTACTTGTTAAAATTTAATGTGGAATTTACGAGTAGTTATGTTTCACTCGTTGGAAACTAATAATGTAAGTTGTTAGACTTTAGTTGCTTGACTTGAGTATTAACACTTGCTTCAATTACGTCATGAAAAGTTTCAGTTATGAACGAAATGTTTGAAAACTCAACAAACTATATAATACTAGCACTCTGCCCGTGGCATTTCCCGTGGTTTTTGGTATAATAAGTTCCCTGTGTCTTATTCTAGATAATGATCTACCTGTGTGCAAAAGTTCATGAAAATCTCTTCAGTAGTTTTTGCGTGAAAGAGTTACAAACTTTCACATATATAATATTTAGTAGGATAACATCGAATCTAATTTTAGCATTATAAAAATAAATAAATCCATGAAACATTATTGTAAACGTTAACTGATTTGTAGTTTAGTTGTTTTAGTTACAAACGTTTTTTTAAATAGTACTTAAATGTTAAGCAATACAGTTATACTACCGTCTCTTAGTCGGTCTTTTTCGAATAACATAGATGACAGCAGTATTGTTGAGGTTGTATAAATGCAGTTTGATGGAGGTAGTGGGCATTATTGCTGTTCATCATACTAATATACATACAGTACATCTATACTAATATTATAAAGAGGAAAGATTTGATTGTTTGCATTGAATAGGCTCCGAAACTACCGAACCGATTTGAAACATTCTTTCACTGTTGGGAAGCTACACCATCCCCGGGTGACATAGGCTATATTTTTTTTTACTATTTTTCCTGAAGCGAAGCGAGGGGGATTTCCTATTATACAATAATTACAATGAAGTTTATACTTGTGCCGATGCAGTTTTTCAATTATAAGTTTCCTAACAGTGCCTAGTAACTTTCAAGGTGCAAATAAAAATCGATCTAATTGAAATATTCCAGCAGGCAAATGTAAGTTATTTGCTTATTTCAGTTTCCACAAGATATCATAATAGTATAAGGAGTAAGTATACAAATTATTCGTATTAGGAAATATACGAATATCATAATAATAAATTTATTTATCAAAGGTTTATCTTCATACTCGTCTAAGGGTTTATTGAATTCGATAATGGCTTAGTGATTTGGAATAAGGGAAATGTTTTATGACGATATGAAAATATATTGTGAGAAACTTACACTATATTCTTGAGTTTTTTTATTATTCTTGAGCGAAATTATACAATACCGAAACTTGAAGAGCAAAACAAATAATGGTCTTATTATCTTCTAAGTTCTAAAGTATAATTAAGAGTTATTATTTACATGCGAGTTATTATTCAACAACATTGTATTGAACTTCATTTCTCGACTGGAATGCCTGGAATGACTGGAATTGTTACTGCAGTAACCAGCCAGGAAGGCTGCAACAAGGCATGCAGTATCGGAATTCTAGCTAGATGCCAAAATGCCAGCTTCATGCACTGAAATAACTGCCATGTTATGAGTTTTGCCTTACCTATTATACGTAACTACCTGATATTAAACGCTTCAACTTTAGCATTTTTAACGATATTTCATGCCATTTAACGTGATATTCTTGCATAGGAAATAAATTAACCAATCACAATCACATTCCCGCAATGAGACTCACTCGAAAACCACCAATTGTGCCTTGGTTACAAATCGAAACCGGCACCTGTCTCATTTGTGTCAATTCCAAACTGGGTCATAAGTACTAATGAAAATATCAGTTTTTTTGTCTAGGAGTCATAAAAGATATTTTATATAATTTGTGTAACAATAAAAATTAAAAGGTATTTTTCAAACATAATTAGGTAAGTGTTGACAATGTACACGGAATATAACAACTGCTAAATGTCCCCCTCTAGTAGTAAGATAAACGAGAGCTCTTTTAGAATTTCTCATCACATTTTCGCAGAGTTCTGTCGTTATTCCGCTGACAGCTTCTCGGACATTCTAATTGAAATGTTGAAGATCGTTGGGCTTATTAGTTTTAGTACGTCCTTTTAGATAATCTCATAGGAAAAAAGGAGCTGTCAAATCTGGTCTTGGTCCATTGAAAGTCAGGTGCAATTTTCTGTCTTTCGGCAAGGCAAGATTGGTTTGAGCAGGAGGTTTCAATTAATTAAAAAATATTGCTAGAGTAAAAACGCTCCATATCAAAGCCGTATCTATGCAGAATATTTGCGTAAGGTTGCAACATCAAAAAAATGTCGTAAAATATTGTAATATATGGTTGGGCATAATGACAGAACGAATAATTAGGCTCGGACGAAAAAAAAACTAACTACAATAGTAAAAATAATGTTTAAGATTAATCGGGATATAAATAATGTTTTTAAAATTAGATAACCTCAAGTAATTGTACATATTGTCACGAAATTCAGTCGGAAAGAGAGGCCATGGTGGAACGTGTGAATCTCACACTGCGGGCTGTGTCCGAGTGGGGCGAAGCCAAACTTGTGAGATTCAACGCCACTAAAACACAGACGTGTCTCTTCACCGCCAAAAGGAGCCCGCTCACCTTGGCTCCTACTTTTCAGAATGTGTCCTTGGACTATACCGACTGCCTTCAGTTGTTAAGAGTTGAGATATCCTCCAAGCTCAACTTTGGGCAGTTCATCGAATCCAAAGCTAAAGCAAGTGCAAGGAAACTTGGCGTCCTTGCGAAGGTGCGGTAGTACTTCACACCGAGGCAACTTTTAACCATGTACAAAGCTCAGGTTCGGCCGTGTATGGAGTACTGTTCTCACATTTGGGCAGGTGCAGCTAAATGTCACCTTTCTGCTTTGGATTCGATGGAGAGGCGTGCGAAGAGGCTCATTGGTGACCCAGGTCTGGTTGAGACCAGTTTGCAAAGTCTCAAGCACAGGCGCAGAGTAGCCAGCCTCTCGGTTTTCTATAGGGCACATTTTGGTGAGTGTGCGCAGGAATTATTTGAATTGATTCCCCCTTCCCCGTTCCACCATCGAACGACACGACACACGGTATCCACCCTTACGTCGTTGATATCCCGCCGGTACGGACGTCGCGGTTTGCATCGTCATTCATTATGCGCACCGCTAAGGATTGGAACAGCTTGCCTGCGTCTGCGTTCCCGCCCACCTATGACATGGATGACTTCAAAAAAAGAGTGAATAGGCTTCTATTAAGTTAGTGCGCTCACCACCCTGGACCACATCTCCACTTACCATCAGGTGGGATTGTGGTCAAGCATTAACTTAATTAAGTAAAAAAAAAATTGAGACTATAAACATATCCACTAACAGTTGTTACCACAGACATGTATTTACTATCTATGTCTGTGGTTGTTACCGTACCGAACAACTTAGAGCATACCTGCCGCCATAGATGGCTTATGCTAACTATGAGCAAGAATTCGATTTTTTTGGAATCTCGACAATCGAGTCTCTTCAGCGGTGCCAGATCAACTTTTGATATATCGAGGTGTTGACGTGTTTATACAAATCAGCCACCATGTCCAGACGCTTTATAATGATGTCTGTCGCCATGGCAACAATCAGTCACACATCGAATCTTCACGACTTCAGGAGTTTATTATGGTATTATATCATAATTAGAAAAGAAACAATATCGACGCATGTCGCGGCCTGCGAGTCATAGATTAGATAATAAAATTATTATGTTGTGTCTTGGTAGTTCAAGTAAATACTAAATTATTTTGTAGCAAAAGTCAAATGATAGTATGTTTTTCAAGTATCTGTAATCGTACCACGTACGTAAGATTTGCAGTAAAATGAAATGGAAGATTTAAGGTCGATGCATACGTAACGTGTTTTTACCTCGTACGGGACGGGACGTGAAGTTTTGGAAACATTGTTTCATAGAAAATATAAACGATAGCGCATTCGCCACGAAAGCACGGACAGGACGGGAACGTGGTACGTACGGGGCGGGAAAAACATCGTCGGCTGACGTCACCATCGTCGTCGGTGGGTTTACTGCTTTATCGGTGTTGCGATACACACAGATACACCGATATGCACTGTATTGTTTTCAGAAAATTAACGGGTAAGTAATTTTATTTTAATTTTAAAGCATTAGTTTTTCTGTTATGTATAAATAACTTAAGTGATCCATTATTGCTCGCTGTTTACCTAACGCATCCTCGGTAAACGTACTATTAACTGGTCCGTTTTCGATGTAACCCTCTGCAACCAGTGTTAGTCTATCCGGCGAGAGAGAGGCGAGCGGCGCGGGGTGGCGCGAGGTGGCGTGGTATGGCGGTGTGGCGGTGTGGCGGTGAGGCGGCGAGGGAGGCACGAGGTAGCGGAGGCGGGGCGCGGCTCAGACGGACGCCTACGCGCGCGCCAGCGGACGTCTTCGCTCCCACCAGCGTCACAGCGGCCGGGCCTCGCGCCCGCCGCGCCCGCGTCGCGATACACACCGATACACCGGACATCGGACACCGGTATACAGCGATACATTGTTTTTTTATTACATTCCGTTTAAATACAACGTTGACGGGTAAGTAAATTTTTTACACATCAGTTTTTTCGGTTGTGCTTTTGTGGTGACAGTTTTATGTGCTTGTTTCTTTATTTTGCTGTTTATGTAAGTTTGCTTTGATTCGTATTTCTCATTCCGTTTAAATACAACGTTAACAGGTAAGTAAATTTTTCACACATCAGTTTTTTCGGTTGTGCTTTTGTGGTGACAGTTTTTATGTGCTTGTTTCTTTATTTTGCTATTTATATAAGTTTACATTGACTCTTATTTTTCTGTGTTTATATTAATATTATTTAGGTATATTATTATTTAAAGTATGTTGCTGTTGATATTAAATATATTGTTGTTGTTGTTGCCGACTTAAGTTTTGGATTTTAATTTTATTTTATTCAGAGTGGATTGTTTAAAAAATTACTTTTAATTGAGTTTCATGCATTGTCCTGATATTCTGTAACGTATTGCTCGCAACGAGATAATTTCATATTTTCGCTCTTGAGCGTTAAAGTTCTTGTCACTGTTATAAATTCCTGATTAAAATAAACTTATAATCTAATTTTTCCAAAACAAAAGAACACATTCGAATAGTAATAGTATAGCTATAAAATAAAGAATTCTGTTATTTTCTCTTGGCTTTCAACGTCAATTAACTATATTTCGATGAATTATGGAATCAATCTAGTTGAAATAAAAAAAAAACATCCAAATTGGTTGATAAATTTGGAAGTCCTGAGGTAACAAACATTAAAAAATTCAACCGTATTGAGAGCTTGCTTTTGTTGTTGGTAAAAAATGAACATGGGAACCTTAAATGCCCAAATTTTAATTTAAAAGTAAATTTAACATTTGTTTAAAATTAAAAGCAACTTGTAGTGAAATGTCTGTTACTTCTGAGAATATTTTGTCACTAAAAAACCTGTAGTAGGTATATTACATTATATATATTAAATTAATACCTATTAATAGGTAAATATATATACCTACTACACTAGAGATGCCGTGCCGTTTAGTGGACGCAGGCCTTTAATCGAAGAATGGTTAAACAACCACTATATTTTTAACAATTATTCCAAACAACCCTGTACTATTCTAAACACGAGAAAAACACTTTTCCCACTTTACGTTTAGTACCTATAAGGTCTATAACCCAATTTTTATAGGGGTGGGGACCGCGTTCCTTGTTGAACGCAAATCCCTAAAATTAGATGATAAGTAGTTTAAATCTTTTTTACCCTATGTTCCCAAGTAGTGATAAAGAATAAGTACATAAGTAGTATTTATATTATGGTAGTTTCTTTTCGTGTAAGATTTAGAGCATAGGTACGGGTAGCTTGGGACTGCGAATGGGTGGTACGGGATGTTTACCGAGTAAGACAAAAAGATTAAAGGCCTTTCCTTTTAACTTAAGCCCTAATATAACCTAAAACAGCCTACCCGTCGCAGATCTTAAGATCCTTAAAGTAAATATTTCCGAATTTCTACATTGAAATTACAAAAAATATATATATTTAAACAGTAGGTATACAGGAATCAATTTTCTTATTACATCTTTAAAACTTGAATAAATATAACGAGGTATTTTACACTTCAATGTTATTGGTGATCCCATTTAAACTTAAAAATGGAATTCAATTTTAAGAACTCTATTTTACCTTATTGTTTGGTACAAATCAATATCTAAAACAATATTTTAAGGGCCCTTATTACACTATTCTTAGTAACTTTTCAATCTTATCGCGCGGAATACAGTTTCATGCAGTCATACAAGCAGACAGATTCTTCATAATTAATACATTCATATATTTTAATCTAAATTTTACTAAAAAAATAACCGACTTCAAAGAAACAGTTTCGAACAAGACAAGTAATAAAACGCAGTTGAAGTCAATTAATTTTTTTTATAAGGGATAACTCAAAAACTACTCGTCAGATCTCGCTCAAATTTGAATATAAAAATAATCATTAAAATCGGTAAAAAGTTATGAGTAACACATAAAAGTCGAATTGATGACTTCCTCCTTTTTTGAAGTAAGAAAGAAAGAAAATGTATTTCGCCATAAAAAATAACATAGTTAACTTAAAATGTTAACTAGATTATTGCGTACACAAGATATTTTGTGGTTACCATGTTACGTGACGTTATAGGACTACAGTCTCAGTTTGTGCCATGGAACGGCTAGGAACCACGGCAGCTGGTTTACAATGCAGTTCTCTTTTCTTTCGCGTAGTTCCACAAGTTGTATCTAATTGATATCGTATTGATATTATTTTACATATTTTAAAATCAAATTAATCCAGCATTAAAGAGACGATTAATTATGTTAGGAATTCTGTGTAAGTGTTTATTCTTACCTGCACGTATGATAAAATAAAGTGAGTAATAAATATATCAACCTTATGAAATGTATTATGATAAAGAAGGAGAAGAAACTATAATACATGAACAATAAGGTAATTTTATATCGCATTAATATTACATGACTCCAATGTGGTCAAAATTATGGTAAAGTCGGTTAAAACTTCTTTTAATATGCATATGGAGCATATTAACATAACATAATCTAATATCTTTAAACGAGCAATTCTTGTATATGTATATATCGGTGCGGTCTAAAATAAGTTCGTATTAATCTATGAAATTAAGAAAAAGGGAACTGTCAAGATGGCAGACAGATTGAGAGTATCGCGAATCAAAGTAAACAACTAAATAACGTTGAATTGCTAAAATCGGATGTTAACAGGCAATAAACGGATAGTATCCTTGTGCCTGTCGAATTATGGGTTTTATTTAGTATCCTGGTAATCCTGACACATAAGTACGCCCACAGAGAGAGATCTATGTTCATAGTACTGAACTCAGATGATCTGAACATACGAATGAGTACCTCCACAGAGCCCTGTGCTATATCAGAAGTGGCCCAGAAACCCAGATGGTGAGATAATTTTCATGAGAATTGGAGAAGTAAATTTCAGAAAATAAATGAAGTTTGAATGACATTTGAAATAAGCTTGAAGGAAAATTTTACAAAGGGATACGATATAAAATCAATCAAACATACAGGAGATGATGAGATCATGTGATACTAAAGTTGGGCTTTATTTAAAAATCCGAGAAATAAATGGAAATGAGAATTTGGTTTCAGGTTTTTCACAAAAGGAATGCAAGATGAGTAGCCACAGTGAATATGATGTTTGATATCATGCAACTGAAAGTAACCTATCTTAAATTTTTCAGCTAAACAAAAACGGCGAGATTTGAATCTGTGTATCTATTTACTGCGAGCGTGGAGCGGGGCTGGTTTCTTCCAAATTGCAACGGGTTGTTGATGCACCTACCTGCGCTGCTGTTGTGAGCGCTGTGTTTCGCGCTAATTACATGGCTTAATAGGCATAAAGCTTTCAATCGTTAACATTTCATTTACCTTTAGAGAACCCAATACTCAAAAACTTAAGATAATTATGCTAGGGTTGGTAAAGATGCAATTGTATATTGTACTAAATGAAGTAATCTCCTGGTTTATTATACGTAAAATAATATAGTGCATCAGAACGACTAACCTACCCGTGCCGCTGAGTCAAGTAATATAACCAAGTGGTCACTCTAGCATATGAATCTTATCATTACATTATATTACTACATTCTGTTTTTCATACGTGTTAAGATGGGCATGTAAAATTCTTGAATATAACATTGGCGTTTCCTACGTAGTTGAAACTCTTTAGCGCTTTTACTGCGAACTTCAATGATCGCGTATATGATTGCAGATTGTTGCAAAGTAGACTGAATGATAACTTAATATCTTCAATTGATGAGCAACAGTAACTGCATATTTAAATAGTAACATTATTTCATTTCATGTTTTGCCTACATAACTTTGTGACAATATTTTGATAGGGATTGGGTTATTATAAAATTGCCATCCCTATGATTTGATATGCCACATGTTTTGACGTAAGTATTAAAATCTGTCGAAGTGACAACTGACGACAAATATGATGAAAAATAAATGAAATGTCATTCTCCTTTCGTGTTGACTACAGACCACTCTCTTACAGACTTACTCACTTTAAAAGAGTTGAATTTGAATGTTATGTTTGATTCGTACTACAAATAAAATTCGGATATGATCAAATTAGCGTTAGAATAAATGTGATAAGATATAATGAATGCAGTAAAATGAGGTTGGATCCTAAATTCAAAAATCCATTTCAAATCATTGTGTTTCTTACTTTCTCGCTAATAATCGGTGCCGTTTCTTAAATTCTAAAAAGGCAAAATGTTGAAACAGGATTTGTTGGTATGATGACGAGATGAGTTGTTGATACGACGTCAAGCTTTATATCTTTCTTTTTATTGATGCAAAAGTAAATTGATTAATTGATGTGGTGCTGATGATTATTTGTTGATTGAATTGAAATTTAACGATGAATTAATAAACCACGCTGCGGACTAATCAGTCAAATGTAGGGTTCTAACTTGTTATGTTATGAGATAAATTGTTTAACCAGTATGCTTAGTTGACTTCGTATTAAGCTTGGCTTAATAAGGGCTCTTTATCTGTAACAGCCGTGACTGTTTAAATTGTCTGAAGGTCAAACTGTTAAAGTAGAGATCAATGCAGTATTTCGCATGATGGTGTTGAGGCAGTTGGGCCAACACAATGCTTAGTGACACTGGGTTGGGAACGCAAAAAAAAAGGCGTGTCCCGTGTGAGCACGCTCGAGTGAGGCGTATGTGGATTTAAGAGAGATCAGTGATATAAGTGTACCAAGCAAAGTGATTAATTTGTTGATTTGAAAAAAAATATGATGATGATGATCAACCTTCAGCCATTTTTCTGTATGTTGAACTGCGCCATTAAGTGTACAAATCCAGGTTGGATATTGCTTAAACTGTGTAAATACTGGTTAGACAATAACAAAAAGTATCTTAATTCTGGTTAATAAGAGCGGTTTAAAATAATCTTGAAGGTGATTTTGACGTTATAATTTGATGATGTTAATTGTGGTGTATCTTTAAAATGAAAGTACCTAGAGCAGTATAATACGGAGACGAGAGGGTTAAACGCCCTTCCGTTAATTTATTGAGGAATGATTGAGTTTATTGAGTATAGTTGATATGGAGGTTGTGAAATTTTATCGGGGATTACGAGCACATACAAAACATACACACACATACACTTCCCTCACTTCATGAAGTCAGAATAGCCGAACGAAATACTGTGCTGATTTTGTCTTTACAGAATGATCACACGAGGACGTGTGAGTCGTCAGCGATGGCCGCAACAGTGAGAGAAACGGACGAGATTCTTAGATTCGGTGACGACGCCGCGACGTACCAAACGATCGACGCGAGACGTAAAGACTTTAAAATCGTGCAAATAATAATTTGGTAGTTCCGTAACAAACAAAGTGTTGTTATGGAGTTTCTTGCGCTGCTTCTTCTCCATAACGAGAACACATTGCGAAGCAGTGGTAATGCTAAAAAATGAACTGATGCTATTTTTGCGGGATTTCGGGCAACAAAGAGCTTTGTTGTAACCTTTGGTAGTAAAGTAAAGGAAAGTTTATGAGAATGCCTGTAGGTCATGTACCAGTCGATGTTGTTATTAATAATGATTTTGCTGATGAATAAGATAAGATGGGAACTCGAGTCAGTAACTTTGTAGCGCCAGTGGCAATTACGATCGAAGTGCGATTCGTGTTTTGCTCTGGTATGATATGTGTATGGTAGCAACGGAGATTGCTGGTTGGCTTTGAAAGCCGGGGAGATTGAAGGACTTACTCGAGATCATTGAGAATGTTTGTTATTGTTTTTGATAATTGAAGTTAACGACTATGGTACGTGGCTCAGGATAATTATTCCAAATTCGTAATTGCTCTTGGAGATCCTTGTTTATGTAACGTTTGTTAAATATGACGCGATTTAGTGCGATTCACACACGAGGACGTGTGTCTTGTCAGTATGGCCGTATCGGTGCGGTCTAAAATAAGTTCGTATTAATCTATGAAATTAAGAAAAAGGGAACTGTCAAGATGGCAGACAGATTGAGAGTATCACGAATCAAAGTAAACAACTAAATAACGTTGAATTGCTAAAATCGGATGTTAACAGGCAATAAACGGATAGTATCCTTGTGCCTGTCGAATTATGGGTTTTATTTAGTATCCTGGTAATCCTGACACATAAGTACGCCCACAGAGAGAGATCTATGTTCATAGTACTGAACTCAGATGATCTGAACATACGAATGAGTACCTCCACAGAGCCCTGTGCTATATATATATATATTTTCTGAATCTTGGAAATGGCTCCAACGATTTTCATGAAATTTAGTATGCAGGGGGTTTCGGGGGCAATAAATTGATCTAGCTAGGATTCATTTTTAAAAAATATCGTTTTATCCGTGTTTTCAGGCAATGAAAAACGGCTACAATAGACTCTTCCTGACATCTATTGGCGAGTAGCTACACTAAAGCTAAAGCAGATGGCGTTGTTAAGCAATACTAAACCGAGCAAAGCTCGGTCATCCGGATATTATTAATATAACGAGTCATAAGAGAGAGCGCCATAATTTTTACTTTTTGGATATGATATAATTCTATTAATTACTAGTTGTGTAATTATTTGATATCATGTTCATAGATTCTTAGATATTGATTAATAAAATGATAACAGTTGTGAAAGGATTCAAAATTATATCGAAACTGCATACGACAGAGATTACAAATTGGGATTAGTGAGTTTAAAGCTGGGATAGTCAAGTTGGGATAGTGTGGTGAGGGGACGGAAATGCTTGCTCGGCGGTTACGATACGACGACTGGGAGCTATGATTTTGATCGCTGTATTATATTCAAATTACAGACAGAGCATCTGTTTTTTGAATGTTATATAGTGGAATACGATTTGTTATAAAATAAGCAAAATATAATTAGTTCTGGATTAACTATTAAGATTACTTTGAGAACGTCTAATTATATGAAATACAAAAAATGTTTGTAGGGATGTCCTTTATAGACTCTGAAACCATCCAACCGATATGCCTGAAAATAGTTTAATTTGAAAGGCAATTCCAAAGGTGGTTTGACACCATTAAAAAAATGCTATAGGCACATTCGGTTCATTGATAAAGTCAATTTTCCACTTTTCCCATACAACAATTTGAAGATAAAATGTAAAAATGGCGCATCAATGTCAACGTCAACACAAAAATACTGATCTTTCATTCTCACAGCATTCTCATCAGAAAAAAATTAGCTAATGTGGAACACGCCGGGCCGTGCTCGCACACCTTGAACTTCAAGCACTGAGGTCAAGGCTTCAAGCTTTGGATAATAAGATGTAACGCAGCCCATCCAATTTCAATTCAACGAGTGACTTCTTTCTCGAAGTTGGACTTACTCATTCAGATCACTTGTCCGAAGTAAATGTATTCGTCTACAACTTTGAGAGCAGCTCCATCCACAATAACCAGTACGGATGAGACATGGATATTTGACATAATTTTCGTCTTGTCCATTTTCATCTTAAGACCCACCCTTTGCGAAGCGCTGTTCAAATCCCTGAAGGTAATTCCAAGTTTCTGGAGAGAACTCGCCAGGATTACTATTTCATCGACATATCGCAGGTATGTACAAGTAATGTATTGGCCATTGATGTCACCACGTCTTTTACACGTCATCAGCTTGAACACGTCTTCCAACGCAATGGCGAACAGTTAGAATAGGGATATGACATGACCTTGCCTGACACCTCTCTACAGTTGGATAGGATTCGTTGCTGTATCGTTTACTTTGATGGACATGGTGGCCGATGTTTACAAATACTTTAACACGTCGATATACAGGTAAAATCGATCTTTACCCTATATTTTTATCTTTATCACAGAACCCTTGCATTCGATATTAGATTTACTCGTATGCCGTAATTGAAACCTTCAAAAGGGATTTGTGCGATATACTCTACTCGGCTTAAAATTATTGCTTGCTAATAAATTGATAGTTAAATCGAAATGGCAGTTCAAGTATTGCTTGACAAAATTTAATGCCTTAAAGGGTTTAATGCTTGCTTCAAAATACCAATAAAATATTGTTGAAGGACGGTTCTGAATTGGCTCGCTAATGAGGTGTAGACAAGAAGAGTGAAGTCTCAGTAAAATCAGTATTATGTTTTATTAGTTATCTTTATAGGTTCGTTGTGAAAATCTTGAATTTGAACTTGAAAATGTTTTTATTATGAAGCAACAGTGTCGGAAAGATACTTAACATTGAGTGGCAACGCGTTATAAATGCTTTTAGTGTTATTACCCCTTGAATATTGTTACGGAGGGGTTTCATACATCAACTAAAAAACAGCGAGGCGCAGTAAATAATCAGATGAGTTGCAGCGAGGTGTGGCGCGGTGTCGGAAACGAAATAACACCTGGAGGTTGTCTGACAAAATATTCCTGGCTGGCAAGCATGCCTCCGAGAATAGATAGATGATAAACAAACACAATGGAGAAGCGATTTGACGTTGTCCATCGAAACAGTATTGTAAATAAAATTATTGCAAATATTGTAAGCGTGTTTATTTTCAGCATTAATAATTTAAACAGTGAAAAAGACATATGATATTAGTACTCTAATCTGCGAAGAATTTAGTACTTTACAGCAGAAATCGAAATCTAAATCGGCATCCAATGCGCAACAGAGGATTATGTTATAAGCCTATTACTGAATGTAGAAATTGTAGACCCAAATAATAAGTATCGTCATTTATAGAACGCAAATATTTAGTGTGCAATCACTAACGGTGTATAGCGTTAGCAACTTAGGCAATTTTATTCATAACTAATGTCCAGGGGCCTTAGCCAAAGTAACATCGCTTTGTAGCGAAAAGATATCGAAGTTCGTCATCGTCTCTGAGATAACGATAACAATTTCCTAGCCAATGTACCACCATTGTCGCGATCGTTGTGACGAAATGTTTATTCGTTAAGAAAAAAAATATTGGCTATGGTAGCGAAAATTTAGCCGTCAGTCAGTGTCAAATTGGATCAACAAAAGAAACCGCGAAATTGAAAATTGCTTATTGTGAACAGTGAGTGTAGTGTTAGGGTTTGGAATTTACAATAAACTATTTGATTTATACTACGAACAAAGACGCCATTATTATCGGAATCCACTCGGACTCCGCGGCGCCGGTGTCAGTCATCACACAATACTTGGCGGGTTTTGGGTTACATGAAATATGTGAGAAGTTCAGAATCTTGACTCCATGGCACTGGCATCCATCATCATCGGTCGAGATTTAAGCAAGGAAGGCTTACCCGAATGGGGCATAGCCGTTTTAGAGTTCCTTGGTTTTAGACCGCAAAGTGATTAACATGTGTAATTCTAATAAAATAAGTACATAAAAGATTTAGAAGATTTTAAAGTCGAGGAGTGTGATTTTATCAAATATATCATGAAAACAGAATAAATGTACGAAGACATCTATTAACACAAGGAGGAAAAGTTCTGGAGATTATTTTAAAGTAGCAAATGGTGTTGTGTCGCGTTGTCGTTATATTAAAAAATAATATTGAGTTTTTTAGTGGTAAGTAAATAAAGTATTAATACAATTGAAAGTGGTCTGCAAAACATTATGATTGATTTTTATAAGTGGCGGAAGTTCGAAACGATTATGAAATAATCTGTATGTTAATTTTTAGTGATAAAATATGGATTCAAGAGTGCGGGCAAGTCCTGAGCAATTGTCAACACAGCTTGAGTATATGGAAACGTAAGTAAATGCAAGTTATATTTATTAATTAAGATTTAAATTCATACATTTTGCTACCGTATGTTACACAATAGAACACTTATACTGAATCTGTTTTTTTTTTGTGTTACAGTCATGGTGACCTGGCTAGGCCCCTTGGTAGAGCATAAGGTCGGATAAGGTCAGACCGATTATGGTCTGAATTAACGAACATTTTAAATGCTGTTGGTGGTGGTGTCAATAAAACGACAGACAAGTGGAAAAAAGTAAGTACCTAATGAATATTTTTGGAATGACTGACTGGATGGAATAGTGGCTAGCAATCCTTACTATGGTTCTAAGCATTTGATTCCCAACTAGGACAAACATATAATTATTTGTTCATGTGTTTGTTAATGTCTGGACAAGGGGACACATACAGTGATGAAGGTTGGCTAGTAATCGCTTCAGATATGATGATGATGTTGATGATTCAAATGAATTGAATTAAACTGAATTGATTAGTCTCTGACACCCATAGTACAAGCTTTTCTTTGTCTGGAGTCAGATGGATATGTGTGGAGATGTCTCAGATATTTATTTCGCTTTAATGTAACTATTTAAAATCTTCCAAGACTAAATTTTTGACTTCTTAAATGTCATTTATACTTAATTTATACTTATGACTGATCTATATTCAATAAAGGTGTGGGCGGATTGGAAGTCCAAGACTAAAAAAAGGGGTTGGCCAAGGCAGCACATAAGAGGGACTGGAGGTGGGCCAGCAAGCCGGCAAACCTTGTCGGCTATTGATGAGAGAGTGCTGGCTATGATGGGGGTTTTCGCAGTGGAAGGACAAGCCTGTGTAGCAGAGCTTGGATTTATTGTAAGTATTATACATCTTCTGACTCCTGCTCAATAATGAATTAATTTTCTCTAGTTAGCAGATGTTTTATAAAGTATTAAAGTTTCTATTAACAATGGTCACCAAAATATTTAAATATAAAGATAATATATTATATACCTTAGTAGTAAATGTCAACAAAAGTTATTTAGTTATCATGAAGACACCACTCCATTTTTAGTTTAAGATAAATCAGTTTAATTAAAAAATATACATAATAATATATTAATTATTATTCTTAGCTGAGACATACCCACAGTTTTTGGCTATCTGGCTCACTGCATTCCCATTTTTTCTAGTATTTTTCTATTAAAATTTATTATAAAAAATAGCATTAAAATGCAAACTTAAAAATAATAAATCAGTTTAAATTTGTTCAAGTGGTTATTAGTATTTGTAATGTATAATACATTTTAATAAATCTACTATAACAAATTTTACATATTTTTCAGAGATCTTAATCTTCTGCACGAGATGATCCTCTCGCTGCAGATGATACACTTACAGTGTATTTGGAAATGGTAGATGGTATGTATTCTTTATAGTGAATTAATTAGCATTATTGCAGTTATGTAAATTCAATTCCATCATTTTAATTCATGCCTCCAATTCTCTAAAACTATAAAGTAAATAATCCTTGTTTTAACATAGTACTCCAAATTGTCCAAAATAACCCTTTTTTTGTTGTTGTAGAAACTTCACACCGGCCTTCACCACAACCTTCCATATCCGAGGTGCATACATCGCCACCCTGCCCGCTCATGAGCGCTCCTCGTTTGGACCTCAGTCAAGACTACAACATGGGCGCGACTTGCGACCGTTGGAAGTAGATCACCAGAAGAAGAAGAGCAACAGAAATACATCATCTGTGAAAATTTCAACTGACAGACAGATGGACAGTGGAATTTTAGTAATTTTCACCATAGTATTTTTACCCGTTTTTACCCTAAAGGCATGTTGTAATAAGTACAAAATGATTTCGTTAAATTATGTAAAAAATGTTGCCTAATTTTTACTGATTAATTTTAACACTGCGATAAGACTGTATGACAATAAATATTGTTCAGTTGTAACTGTAAAACTACTTCTTGATTTTTTAAGTGACTTCTTGATTTTCTTTATTCAGTCTAGGCTGATACAAGCACTTGTCATTATGAATATCAAATAAGATACCCCATCGGTTCACAAACCCTACGGTGGGAGACCTTGTAACGAGAAGAACCGACAAAAAACTCTTCACGGGCCATTTTTTTCTCCCTGTCGTAATTCATACAGAGTCGTCAAATTGAAAAATTACCTCATGGTAGTATAATTGAGATCACTTTCCATAACAATTCACAATAAAATTTCAAAATTTTAAAACTTAGGTAAGTACATCAGGTTTTCAAAGCAATGAACAATTTTCAATTACTTAAGATGTTTTTATTTATTCACCTACATTCTACTAACCAAGACATTGCGCATAGCCCTGCCTCGGATTAATTCATTTTCATTATCATTGGTGGAGGTACTATGTTGTATAGAATGTACTTCACTACCTTCAAGAAGACCCCTGGCTGGCATATCACTTGGAGGCGGTATTCTAATGCGATGTTGTGCAGCACACAACATGCATTGGTGATTTTTCTAGCCATGTCAGGGTGATAGTGAAGAACTTTGTGTCTAAGCAAACACCTCCAACGTGCCTTAAGTAATCCGAAACAGCGCTCAATGCGAGATCTGGCTTGGACATGACGCCGAGTGTACACCTCTTCCTGGGATCCTGGTTCAGCATTTAATATAGGCGTCATCAACCAGGGCCGCTGTGGATAACCGGAATCTCCTGAAAAATATGAATGAATGAATGAATATTTATTTGCAAAGATTGTGGTTACATTACATTATAGAGGTGTTAATTTTAGATTTTGTGTAGTTCACAATGCAAATTGATGGTGTGCAAATTTATATTTAGTAAAATATATGCAATTACATGATATTAAATAACTTAACATTAATGTCATTATCATACTAATATTATAGTAACAATTATTAAATTATATTTTATTATTAAATAGCAATTATATTTTTGTTTTAAGAGTACTCCAGTTCCAATAAAGAAGTGTTGTTTACTGGTAGCCATAGTCGGTCACTTAAAAATATAGCAATTACCACTGTAGGGCTATTTCTGAAACTATTTACAATGTAAGGATCAAAGTCTTACCTAATAACCAAACATGTTCACCATTTTCATGGAGCCCTTGCATATATGTCTCCACGTGACTCGCAGACCATATGTGGGAGTCATGTGTTGCTTTACAGATTTCAAAGGAAATATAATTTGCCTGGAGTGATAGGGTGCATTGACTGTACCCATGTTGCAATCATTAGACCAGATGAGGAAGAACTTTTTTTTTTAAAAAAGGATATCATTCTTTAAATGTTCAAATGGTAAGCAGCTAGAAAAATTCTAAACATATGAAGAATAAAAGAAATATAAAAATACGATTAAATAATTTAATTTGGTTCTTTGTGAAAACCATATAATATTGTGATACTTATTTTATTTTCTTTTCAGATATGTGATTATGACATGAAAATAATAAATGTTGACATTTCTTCATATGTATAGAATTTTTCTAGCTGCTTACCATTTGAACATTTAAAGAATGATATCCTTTTTTATTAAAAAAAACATGTTCTTCCTCATCTGGTCTAATGATTGCAACATGGGTACAGTCAATGCACCCTATCACTCCAGGCAAATTATATTTCCTTTGAAATCTGTAAATTATTTAACAATATAAGAACAAATACCAACGAGTAACTAGGTAGTATGTAAGTAGGACCTTTGGGAAAGTTTCCAATTATTATTTTAACCTATATAAAAATATTATTACATACTTCTCTTTGATAAGGGATCTCTCTTGTGGTGTTTGTGGAAACACTATCCATCTGCTGACCATCCAACTGTTGTTAAGGGCGTTCACAACCTCCCTGATGCAACAACTTGTTGTCCTCTGCGTTAAATACTATCCCACACCCACAATTTTCTGGTATGACCCTGTAGCTAAAAAGCTAATAGCACACAGCACCTGAAAATTACAATAATACATAAGTACCTACTTACTTGGTTTGGTTACACTATAGCGTAGTATTCTGTAGTATTTATTACCTACAAATATTTATACGAGGGACGAAGATGCTACACTTCAGAAAGTAATTAAGTACAATAACTAACAACATAGTACAAGTATGTAGGCACCTAGTTGCCTGCATTATTACAATAAATGTAAATAAATGTAAAATTCTTACCTTTATTTCCAGGGGAATTTCAGAGGAACCTTTTAACTTTGATCGTCACATAATTTCCTAAATGTAGCTTTGTTTAGCCTAAAATGTTGGTTAAACAACAATTCTGGCATATCCTCCATTGTTTCCAATTGCCTTCTTAGGTTTAATCGCTTTTGTCGCCTCTCCCACGTTTACTCATTATGTGCAGCCAACAATAAACGTAATTAATGCATTTCAAATACTTCGATTTGTATTATTGCGTCTAGTCAAAGATGAATGAAATCGGGCATATTGCTTCGATATCTACAGCATCCTAACCTTCGTTATCGTTATCTTTTTTGACGATCGCGATGTAGCGAAGGCGAACGTCAAAAGTGCCTCTTGTCTACGCATTTATGAGATGACGATCGATAACAATTCGTTAGTTTATGGTTTCGTTACAAATTATTACATTGTCTACCAACTTGCGATAACGATGACGATTGACCACGTGATTTAGCGCGGCTTATGTCAATCCCATACATTTTATTCTTTTCTAACTTCGTTATCGTTTTCGTTATGTTACTTTGGCTAAGGCCCCAGTACCGCCTTCGTCTGGGTTGAACTGTGGTATATCCCAATGTTGCGCAAAAAAAATTATTTTCTGATTACTCCTATGATAGTGTTGTCGCAGGCTTAATTATCTTTGAAAAATTTTCATAAGGAACAACTCAGCCAATATTTTCGTGTAAACTAATTCACGCAGTGCATGGCATCACACGAACGAACGAATCCCTTAAGACTTTTTCTAAATTACTTGACGTATAAATGCTGTATATGTCATGGCTGGTTGAATCGAAGATGCCAACGATCATACTACTTCCGCCTTTCAAAATAGTGTAAGAATTCAATTAAGTTCTGTGACTCCGGTGTTTTTTGTGTGGTGGTAGGTCCACCACACAAAAAAACTTAGAAGATTATCTCCCTCTCTTTACAATATTTAGTAAAAGCTATTAAGTTTAAACTAGAATGTGACATAATTCGGTCACCAAAGCCACTTTGATGCCTTTATTACAAAAGTATCAGCGTCGCGTATTACGGTAAAAAGAGGACCTCGAGTTGGCCTTCCGTAACCTGTGGTAGCTTTGCTGGTTGTGATTACCACCCGGGGAAAATATGTGTCACAAAAAAACTTAGAAGATTATCTCCCTCTCTTTACAATATTTAGTAAAAGCTATTAAGTTTAAACTAGAATGTGACATAATTCGGTCACCAAAGCCACTTTGATGCCTTTATTACAAAAGTATCAGCGTCGCGTATTACGGTAAAAAGAGGACCTCGAGTTGGCCTTCCGTAACCTGTGGTAGCTTTGCTGGTTGTGATTACCACCCGGGGAAAATATGTGTGTATAAATGCTAGTCCTCAAGTTGCGTGTGTAAATTATGTGTAGTCCATGCCACCCGCTACAGGTGATTCTATGGGGATTTGAGTACTTGAGTATTAACTTGTGAGGTTGTAGTGTACCTACTGCGTCAATTACACTTTTAGTTTTTTCCACTAGTATAAGAAAGATTTATAGCAGGTAGGTTACACTAAATCTGGGGGAGAATTATTGTTGAAAGTCGTAAGTTCGGTAATAAATATCATGTCCAGTAGGCTTACTGGTATGATTTGTGAGTGCGGTAACTTCTGCTATTGCAAAGTTTCAATTGGCACGGCGCGGGGCACGGAGCGGTTCTTGCTTTTAGCGGCGCTCTTTGATAACGAGATTTACGACCAGTAATATGAACGTACAGTTATAATTCTAATCACAGTTTAAAGAGGGGTAAACTTGGAATTGTTATATCCTTGTAGAGTGAAAGGGATAAGAAAATTGAGATGGCAATTAAAACAAGTGAACATAATACCTACAACGAATCACAAAAAATATCCCTTCCTTGAAGTAGGCTAAATAATTAATGTAAATGTAATAAAAATATTAGGATTCCTTTACTTATTACGGGATATACCTACACTAATGAACTATCACAAACAAAACTATCTGTCATAAATTCTCGAGTGAGAACCACACTCACATACTAAGCACCAAGTAATCCAAATAATGGTCTAAAACATTTTCCTACTATAATAAATAACTGGGCTTGTTTTTTTTCTTTTCAGTTTATTGTACGCAGATAGGTTTGAATATTTTCCAAATTCATTCATTTTACATGAAACGTGTCTGTGAGTAATTTATTACATTTGTGTTTTAATTTTCAATACTATAAGATAAAATACGCGAAGCAAAAACTTCCAGATAAGTATAACGTGGAAACCCGTGAACGAATTACGATGTCTTGTTAACTCATTAATAATACTCCAGATTTAGATTTAGGATACGATGATAAGTATAATATGTATAAGCCTTATTTATTCAATATGCCTTTATTAAATTAAAGAGGGTGTTAAATTTTTCTGCTTAAGAAATATTATACATGAATGCCAAGGCGGATTCATTGTTAATATTGTAGTAGCAATAGCTACGAAGTGGCCGCATAATACTCTATACTGTGAAGCATGGCACATGGCAGGCTGATGGAGTAAGCGCTTACAACTCAGCTTTGATGGATCGAGCTGGGCACTTGTTGAATATACTACACATATTATGGGAGTAAATATATAACTTAGGCATTACATGACTTTAAACTGGATACATCGTGGACTAACATTTAAATAGCCGCCAGGGAGCCATGGAAAATAAAAAAAACATAATTAAATGAATGTGAAGCGTAATTAATTAATTAGGAAAGCCAAACAAGAATTAAATTAATTTAATTAAATGAATTAATTATTACAACAAACAAATATTTCATTAAGTGCATCCTCACTTGTGCAAGAAAACATAGTGTATATAAAATCGAAATCAATTATTTTATTCAAATTAGGTTTGTTATAAATAAACAATTTTAGAATAACTTCTTTAATTGTTTTTTTATCAGTGTTACATGTCGTCTGTCTAGTATCTAGTATTATATGTTGTTTTTTTAATCTGTGTTGGTACCTTTTGTACAAGTTGGTTCAATTTCTCGGTTGCGTTCATCTCAATTTGATTGGCAGAATGAGTCGCGAAGTGTCAGCGACGCGGCGACGGGGTCCGTGTAATTTTGATAGATTTTCTAACTTTTGGACGTTTCACAGTTTTGCAATTAGTCGTCTGGCTGACCGTGTGATAAATGTGTCATCTTGATAAAATTATAAAGTTTTGCATAATTTCAAAGCGTAAAATATGTTATACTTTTGGTTAAAAATTTGTTTTCGACAAATGATGTGTCATTCTGGGTAATTGCCTTATACGTTGTAGTCACTGGTTCACATGGCCATTTCTAACACTATATGTATATCTGTATGGTATTGAATTAAAACACCATTAACCATTCTCCCGCCGTAAATAGCTAAAAAAGTAAGGGATTTACGATCGGACGGATCCGGATAAAAGGGGGTTGCCTTGAGAAAGGTTTCGTACAAAGTTGAGAGCTTTGGATGCTTAATACAACCTGCCATATACATTTATGTTTTCACAATGGTATTAACAATGTTGATTTTTTCACCGCAATCTATTGCGGAAATAGACAAGATCATCGTTGAATGTTTCTGTCTAGGTATTTATGTTATTTCTTTCGTGAAGTAAGCTGCTCACCTATTTAATTTTACTTTAACTCTCACACATCCATAATAATAAAAGTGTTAGAGCAAGCAATGAATACCAACTTGGGCGTTCCGTCTCTGTCCACGTCACAAGCAATGTATTTGTGATCAAAATTAATATGATTTATTCTCAAAGTTAACTTTAAAAGGTTTGCAGGTATAGAACATTATCTGAGCAATACTTTTCAAACATAAACACGCAGGCCGCACGATAAAACAAAGAGCGGCTAGCCTCACAAATCCCGGCTGTTTATTAAACGTGAAAAAAGCTTCGGAATAGCGGCAATTTTATTTCATTTCATATCGACGGGTGCGACGCATAAGGTCTTAACGCCATTTTTATTGAAAATCCATATTTTACATTATCGTAATTACGAATATGAGTTTTATAAATTCCTGAAATCAGAATTTTAATATTACTTATAATTAACGAGTTTTGGAAACGCTTATGGTCGTATATTTTGAAAGTTACCACGCATATAGTTGCATTTCACGGTACGACGATATGCGTGGTGCTATTGGTTCGTGCGAGACCAATCAAGGGCAGTTACGGCCGTCGTATGTCACTGACGGAGCAGGCAATAAAGTATGACATTTATTTTGTAAATAATATGAATTCTGAAGTGTTTTACGTTATGATATCAAGTGAGTTGTGATATGTTGATTGTATTACATTATTATAATCGAAATGAACCACTTACGATCATCAAGAATTTTAAATTTAGCACTTAACAAAAATGAAAAAAATACCTTTTAATGAATCCAGTCACACTGGTAAGTTTTGGTTAATAATTGATTGTTTTTTATTAAATAGTTAGAAATAATATCGCAATACAAGCATATAAGATTAGATTTATTATTATATTTAAGTGTTTTTTTCGATATTTATAATTTTAATCTAGTTCCACGCATAACGTCGTAATGTTATAGTTACGACGTTATGCGTTGTTTTTTCATTGAAGGTAAGGGTCGTAACTACTACTTACGACTACATGCGTCGTTATTAAATAAAAATATCTGTGTTCTTATAGTCGTATGTAGAACATACAACGTTATGCTTGGAACTCAATATTAAATAAGACGTTATGCAATTTTTTATTTGCTAAAATCATAAATAAATTTAATATTCTGTGCTATTAATAAGTTGTGGTGGTTAATTAAATGATATTATATCTTTTTTAGAATCACCTGTTTAGCTGAAAACCGAGCATAACTGGAATTTGTACGAGTCAATGGTCGAGAAATCCCTGACTGGGAGCGGTAATTGTAATGATGTCAGAAAATTTCCCAAGAAGTACGACTAGCACTAAATAATTTATATGAAACTAGCTCATATCAAGACTTAATCCAACAATAGTACAAAGGCTGAATCTAGACGTAAGAAAACTTGGAAATATTCCTTAGCAAGAACAGAGCCTAATTCAGATAAACCTAATATTGTTTTGGTATGTAAAACGATGTTCCTCAATACTCTCTCTATAGGAGAGCGAACAGTTAATACGGCCATGTCGAAGTGGTTTTCAGGTAGGGAATCTATTTCCCCAGACCATCGTGGCGGTTCGAGAGGTGTTATCATAGATTAAAAGATTAAACCAGGAGTAATAAAGCATGTAAAAATATTTCTACCAGTTGAATCACACTATGTGCGCAAAAAGTCTACAAAACTTTACTTAAATAGCCGACTCAGGTTTGCAAATATGTTTTCTCTATATAATGAGTGGTTTAGTAGTGAAAATATAACAAAAAAAGGTAAATCAGCATGACAATATTGGGGTATTATAAATCAAAGATTAAATATTTTTTATTTTACAAACCCAAGCAGAATATTTGTAACGAATATTATGTTTACACGTAAATAAAAAATAATATGGCAGAAGAAGAAATTAATAAACAAAAAAAAAACATATGATATCAAAAGAATTAGCAAGAAATTTAAAGGAAAAAGATAAAACTTTAAAAACAATTACAGCATGCTTCGATTTTCAATAAATTCAGAATTGTTCTCATGGAAATGTTGGTTTATTTTATTATAAAATAAAATTATCGGTCCCAAATGTTACAGTTTTTGATCTAGCCAGTAAAGAAGCATATTGTTGCATGTGGCCAGAGATTAAGTTGTCTGCTTAAACTTATTGAGACTAAAGTATAAGACGGCGTTAAGGAATTCATTTTTTTGTCAGGTAATTGAGCTGGGCAAAACCAAAATTGTATTGTGTTTTCATTTTATATTTATGCTCCTAAAAATATGGTGTAACAATAACTCATTTGTTCTTAGAGCGAGGACATACTCAAAATGAAGCAGATTCTGTTCATGCTTTAATAGAGCGAAATTAAAAAAATAAACTCATATATATGCCAGAACAATGGTATGCATTAGTAAGAAGGGCCAAAGTTAACACGCCTTATTATAATGTGATTGAGATGAGTATTACAGATTTTTATAATTTCAAAAAGTTATTGTATGGAAAAAACTGTATCAAAAACTCTAACAAACACAAAATAACTTGGACTAAAATCAAAGAAGTGGGAATAACTTCCAATGATCCGCATATATCGCTACAGCTTTGAAAACGAAGACTTATATATAACTTATATACCTTATACATTATATGACTTTATTAATTACCAGAAAAACCTATTCATCACGAAGAATTAATAACCAAGAAAGTCTTAATAATTGAGATCGCTGTTATTTAGATTATTTGCCTATAACAACTGCAAATATGAGGATTTACAAAGTCTGTGCCGTGCACGCATAATACCGAAAGAATATAATAAGTATTATGAAAACACACGCAATACGATGAACGAAGAAAATACGGATATCGATTCATCTAATAATTTGTAGATTAATTAATTCTCGCGACATGTTTATAATGTTCCTGTCTAGTTTATTTGTTATACTCACGCTTTGTTTACTGCAGAACTTTCTTGTTATCATATAAATAAGTTAGTTTTTTTAATATCGTTTTTTAATCGTATTTGTAAACCATTAAACCCCGAAGTAACCCGGCGTAACTTGAAGGTAAGGAAAGGAGAATGCCCATAGCCAGTACTCTTAAAAAAATAATTGTGTCACAATGATTTTTGGACAAAAAATTTAATTAAAATATTTCAAGTATTTTACCCTATTTCCTAAAAAATCCTTATTGGGAATAATTTTCTGAAATTAATAAGCAACTTTACTTCCGTTTTATAAAAGAAAACCATTGTGTCATTTATGTTTGGATAAGGGCCAATCAGGAATCTTTTAAAATCCTTCGGGCCAATAGGTTGCATTGATTTGATTATAATTATGATACAACAGTTATAGTATCCATGACAACAAACTAGATGACGTAAGGGGATTGTCAAATGAATTAGAAAATTATTATAATCAGCCAGGAGTAATAGTGTTCTGTGATTATAATACATTACAAACTACATGGTGTTTGGGGACTGTCAAATGAATTTGAAACTTAAAAGATCGACATTACATACGCAATCGACTTTAATACGCCTGCATAAAGTCCATATTACTGTGAGTTTACTATAACCTAAATACAAATTAATTTTGTTTAAAGTCTCTTATTTCCTACTATTAACATTGACTAAACTTAGTATGTGTAATTTATTAAGATAACATAATCAAATAAAGGTATTTTTATCAAGACACAAAAATTTTAAAGTCAGTACATTTCTCCATACCAAATGGGCATTCTCTTTTTACTGTCGCACAACGTCGTAACTTGTCGTAACTCAATAACATAACTCTTGCATCCCTACGCATAAAGTCATAAGTATGTAATTTCAGTATTTTTCATTAAATTACAATTCATTTTCTATCAATGATATTTGTTTAAAGATGACTTAAGGCACTACTAATTATAAGCTTGATTTAAATTCAAATTTCCTTCTCATTTTTGAGTAATGACAAAAGTAAACTTTAAATGCCCATACTGTAAAGTTGCCATATTCTGCATACGACCTTATGCGTAGGACCCGTCGATATATTCCACAGAAGTACCTACTATTTAAAGGAATTAACATTCACTTAGTATACTTATGATACAGTGCTCCAAATAAGTTCAAAATGTATTGCCCACCGTTTTAGAGGCAAATTAACAAAATTAGGACGTATGCGTTTAAAAAACTTTGAAAAATAAGGCACCCTAATGTACAATCATACCCTTTGCATATGAACTAACCCTACAAGAATAGTATCCTAAGATGACATGACAGGGAAAGCATTATGACTGTATCCTAAATAAAGTTTCCATTTGTAACCATTATTACGTTAAATTACAATAATAAAGAAACCCTTCAAAATAAAAGAGTATAATTATAGTTAAAGGAGCGATTCAAATATAATTACGGGGAAAATTCCCACTGTAAAAAGCTGTGTACCGCAAATTACGAGCTAGGCCGCCATTACGGTCATCTAATGAAATAACGAGCCAAGCTCGAGTAAGGAGCGGAACAATTAATTAAATTAATAACCAGATTTTTTAAATCCATACTTTGATTTTAACTGGCAGACATTCTCCGAGATCATTCCAGTTCATATTTATCATACGCGATCGAACGATTTCACGCGTTTGAGTTTATAAGCGGGCAAATTAAGGGGTTTTGAGCGTCAAATGCATTAAACTATCGGTCCCCGTTTTTATCGTTAGATACCTGCTATTAGTGTTAGCATTAAGCTTTGGGCAGTTTACCAACTTTTCTAATTACTTGGACATTAAGTACCAATACTACCAATCTATCAGCACAAGGCAGCGCGCGTAAAGTAGGTATGCCACGTATTTCCTAGGTTGTCAGAGGAGATACTTATATTTGTTAACGTCGAAGTCCCTTGAGAGATTTAATTTTTATTATCAAATGAATTAAGTTTTATTCAAAGTAGTTTTGTTACAAACGCTTTAACAAATCAGTTATGGTTCTGTCATTCGCAATATCACCGTGGTTACCTATTAACATGAGCCTGCAGCTGTTTCCTTGTATTACAGTGCTACAGATGGAATAGGCAAATGGATCCCGTATTTTTATTCACATATTTTACATGCTGAGTACGCAATTTCAAAATGCAGACTAATTTGGGAACAGAAATATATGGAACAATAAAATTTTGCAAGTACTTAGTACAACAATCCCCTTTTTGCATTTAGAAAAGCTGGCGTGAAACAGTGGCAATAAATGTTAAAGTCAATTCCTGGTTCGCACATCGTTTGAAGTGTTCACGTTGAAAGACGAATTAAATACGTTTCAGTTCTTAGACTGAACGAACTGGGTACAAGTAGCCCCAAGTCAGCCGTCTGTCCTGGGAGCGTCGCCCCGCTAATGGCGCCCCGGGGGCAAGCAGACCCTTATCCGCTAGCCGGCTGTAATGGCCCTTATATCTATGTAAGGACTAGCAAATGTGGTTAAGTTCCTGTCGTAACAAGCTCGGGAACTAGTTTCTATTACATATTAGTTTCTTGTTTACAAGCTACAGCCAGTGCAGTAGCGAATGCATGTATATGTTACCGGCAATGTGTATCGTTCGGTATTTTACACAATACCTAGGCAATGTATATGTATATTACCCATCAGGTAATGTATGGAATATTATTTATTTCATACTTCGCCTAGGCATTCTGTACAATACTCCATGCGTAGCCGGTAATGTGTGTAAGAAACAACTAGTATTTTGAACCCGCCTGCCGTCAAAAAATCAACCATGATATTATACCTCTTCGAAATCCTTATAGTGAGCTCTTTAATTTGATATTTTAAACAATGACATCTCACAGCCACTATATTTGTATTTTTTTCATTTCACTTATCTAAGAACACTTGGGTTATTAAGACGAATCTAACGATATCTTAATTAAATGATAATAAAGAATATTACATGCATACATATAAACACACATACATACAAGATACGCGCGAAAAAGATAACCCTTCCTGGCAGACGGTTAAAAACGCGAAGGAATGGTTTGTCGCGCTTTAATAGACAGTAAAGAAATTTGAAGAAAATATCGCGAGGTGCGATTACGACGAACAATAATTTTGGTGGGAATGCATTGCAATGCATTCATAGAGTAATGCTACTATTGATGCAAACAATAATTTAAATGGCTAAACAAATACTGAGCTGATAGCGACCCTGTATGTGTAACAAGTGTAAGTTCTAAGTTTTATTTCAATTCCCAAAAAGTCCTTAGATTCGCTATTTGGCTAGCTAATAGACCACATGCTCATTTCCTTTATAATATCTACACAAGTATATTCAGAATACCGAGTCGTTAGTATCGATTTTTATCGTCATCATCGGTAGAGGAAATTCAATATTCAAATTAAATGACCAGCGGCGAAATGACACGCCCGCGCCGCCGATAACGCCATTAGTGACGTCACGTGATGGATGTCCAGCCACGTCCCGCCACGACCGCAGGACTTTTACGGTATGACCATATTAAATTTGTTTCTGTAAAAATCGTTTCTAAACCATAAAGGTAGATGGCAGAGTCTGGAAGTCAGTAATAATGTGATTTTAAACTTATATTTTTTGATAAAGTTTAGATTACTATGTATTCAGCAGCGACGCAGTAACAATAGACCACAAACATTTAATAATTAGTTAAATGTTCTGTGCAATAGACAGAAAAGACATCTGAATGGACGGATAAATTGACCTAACAAATATTTTTTTTAACAACGAACTGAAGTATAATCGAATAATATTTCTCACATATTTTCTTTATTAAAAGAAAAGATTAACGGTGAGGTTGGATTGTTTAATAACACTCGTCTAGTTAGTGCATACGTCTTTTAATTAAGTCTGCTTTTAATTAAGCCGGGATCGAGGGCTCGCGCTCTCGTAAAATACTTTACGCCGTCTTTACTGACGTCTTCGTGTTCCCAGTTCGTAATGGTTCAGTGTCATCTAGTTGGACGTAGGTTTTTGTTTTAATGAGTAAAAGTCAAACGACAACATGTGCAGAGAAATGCTCATCGTCGCCCATGTATATTACATGGAATAAGTTAGTGCTTGACAACAATCCCACTTAAAGGTAAGTAGCGATGAAGTTCATGGAGAACGTACTTAGTAAAAGCATACTCACTCTTCTCTTTAGGACACCTACATAATTATAACACTAACTAAGTATTATTAGTTATTCCATGTAAAAGAAAATTATATAAACACCTGGAGAATCAATGCTCACGGAGAAGAAAGCTCTCCATACCATAGCACCACAGAAATACCGTCGGTAGTAGTTCACAGTTTATGATTGCCTGGTAGACAATGACCAGGTATCAACATGGTGTGTCATACTTAGTATTAATTAGTACGTAGCTTGTACACGATAGTGTGGAAACTTGCTTCCAATGTCAAATTAAGCAACCCTTCAATGCTATTCTATCTAAAATGAACAGAAAACGCACAGGGAGCTAACTTCATTCCACAATACAAATCATTTTGAGATATTTCTGAAGTCAGGTTTGTCGATAAGACGAATGACTGACTAGGTACTCTCTGAAATCGGCTGAGAATTTTGATTAATTCATCATCCAAATAATATGACAGTTGTAGAGTATCGTACAACTTTTACAGTTTTACCACCTGTTTTTAGGGTTTCGAACGAAAAAATGAAAAACGGAACCCTTATACGAGTAGGATCACTCGTATCTGGGCGTCCGCCGTTTACAGCCAATTTTCACTGAAACTACTGGACAAAAGAATTGTTTGGTTCCCATGTGCTTTTTTTGTGACCCTAAGACGTAGGTTCAAAGAAAACAAATGAATTTTGAAAAAAAATAATGAAATCAAAATTTAAAAAAAAATGTTTTTCAAACAGTATCGTGTGGCATGTCAAATGAAAGGAATTATTGTAAGGATCTTAAATATATATATTTTATAGTTCTATAATAAATAGTTTAAAAATTATTCAAGAAAGACCGAAATTTGAAGACGAAAATTGACCATACCCCCATTATGTCCGTAACTACTAAGGCTGGAATTTTGAGAAAAATACTGAAAATAGTTATTTACTTAGATATTTATTACAGGAAAGCCTATAAGAAGTCTATGGTCTTAAAAAACAGGGTAAGAAATGAATAAAACAGAAAAATAACGGTAAATATGTATTATACAAAATCGTATGGAACCACTTCCAAGCGAGTTTAACTCGCACTTGTCAAGTTTATTATACTACAATCTCATAAATGATACCTGTTTCGTGCAACAATAAGAAATGTTAAACATGTAACCTTAAAACAATTACATAATATTACTCGTATAATAAATAGTTTCCTATAATAGTTTCCTAGCGTAGCAGGTTTTTTATCTCTGTTCAATTAATTTAACTTAATCTTACCCAATTTCTCCTTTCAACGTAATTTTTTTCAAGGCCAAGGTCTCCGCCAAAAAAATTACACTAAAATTCAAAGCAGAGTCTTACCAAGATTGACCACATTTTTTCTTCGTACATTTTGTAAAGCCTTTGTTACCGAGAATAAATAGCACTGAACATCACGCTCGTCGCAGAAAACCTTTTTTTGCCGTATTCAGTACATGCGGGCTCACGGTTTTATTTAATTAATGAAGTTGCAGACAGCGCAGTTAAATCGTTTACATGGCAGGTGCAAAGGAATCGTGGTACTTAAATGCACGTGAAAAATAATGACGATTAAGTAGTACTACAAAGAATGGGATGGAGAAATTTAAGTTATTTATCTAACGTCCCCACTCAGAGTCGCTAACGGTTACTTAAATGGCTTTTTAGTACGGAATTTGTATGGTGATTCTTTACTAAGAAGCGATTAAAGTAACCGTTAGTGACTCTGAGTTGGGGCGTTAAAGTATTTTATACTAAGTAAGTACTGATTCGCACATAATTGTAATGTTACTCTTGAGTTAAGTATTATAATACGTTGCTAATGAAAGGTAAACAAACGAAAGATTTCGCTATAGAATGGAACAAAATGAATTTGAAACCGAAATCGAACAACGGATATAATTCCGGCGGCGCGAGTCGCGAGTCGGCCCAGGAAATGGAACCGACGCCGACGGTTGATTCAGACGCGGACATAATAATATAAAAAGTATATTCGAACCCTCTGCGGCTGTCACATGAGGAATGACGCAGCGGACGGAAATGAAGCCTTACAACGTTGTTGGAACAACATTCCCAGTGTTCGATGAGAAAATAAACAATAACACTTTTTAAGTTTAATTAAAAATGCTGAAGCAAAGCTACATATATATTCCAATATACATATATATAGTCCCTAAGGAAAATATAATCAGACTAACAAATTGATTACCTAATTATTCAACCGCCATTTTTTTATACGATACCTTGTAGAATGATGTACCTATTTGAAGGATAATTTCTTAAATAATCTAAAATTTTAACAAAAAAATCCGACATCAAAATAAATGAAGTACATCTTTTCCAAGAACAATAAAAAAATAATCATCGAAATCGGTTGGTGTGATATTAAGTTATTCGTCCATTTATCGCGCACATACTTAATGCAAAAAGATTTTGGTCAAAAACGTTGTCTCATGGATGCCATTGTCAGATCTCGCTCTTTAAGTGGGACCACATGACAAGCACCAGCTTTCGATTAAAAAATCATCTAAATCGGTTCACCCAGTCTAAAAAACTAGTTTTTGATATATCTGACCTATGCAAAAGTTGGGAACGTGTTGTTGACCACATGGTGGCTGCTTTCTATCAGACGGCTTGTTATCTATCCACGAAAAATGAAAACGCGTGCGTTCAACACATTAACGGCCAAACACAGGATACGGGTCAAGCACTCTTCGAAACTGAGGAGTTGTTATTTCAGAAGCTGCCTAAAGGTCTGCTATATAATAATAGGAAAATGTCGACTTAACGAGCGTACTGAATCATGGCGTAACAATGCCGTATATTCCGGACCGCCCCGCGCCGTTCGATGGGTCCTGTATTGGATTCCCAGCGAGGCAGACATTTGAATGATCAGTTTGAATTTTTGTTCTCGTTCTGGATATGTGTCCTTGTCTTTGTATGTTGTCCATGGCACCCATGACACAGGGAATCTTAGTGTGAAGTTATGGGAGTGTAGCGTTATATTAAAAAAGAAAATTATCACTCGTTGCCCCATAACCGCTCCGTAAATAACGTCGTTGGTAACCAAACCCACACGTGGAACCTGCACGTAGCCAGCCATGCGAGTAACAGGACGATCAAACAGGACGGTCGAATTCGTTTCGCTCTAGACTCGTTTTGTTTCGTTTCAGACCGTTCAGTACAGATAGATGTACACAGAAGTTGTATTCGATTGACTGCCCACTGGTTCACAAATAAAACATAAACGTGTACTTATGTACGCGCGTGAGAAGTTATACTTCTTTGGCATGAAAAAAAATTCAAAAAACAATATTAAAAAAACATTGTTCAAAATACAATATTCAAAAACAGCAATATTAAAAATAAAAATTAATTAATATTTTGAAATAATTTAATTTACGAATCTCTATAGCCAAACTATATTTGTTAAGCGCCATCTGTGATTAATTTTGTATCTACATACTTGTAAAAACACCACCTATGTTCTATTACGAGAACTATTACGATACCATGCCACCTAGAACTAACTTCACGAATTTCACGATGTAGAATTTAGGTGTCGGTGTGCGCGCGCATCGTAAAAATTCACTCTCATCATTTTTCTCCATCGCGCCAAAAGAAGTATAACTTCAAAAAGATGTCCAGTTAAATTAATTTCGTCTTTACATTTTCATTCAAAAAATTACAAATTAATACGACAAAAAAATACTAAAACAGAAAAATGGACAAACTTTTTAGATAATGTCTAAATGATAGAAAAGTTTACATCTAAATACATGCAAAGCAGTAGGATTCCAAGGTAATGGGATTAAACTGGTTATATAACTTCGACAAAGTAATTAATGTTTACGTTATTTAAGAATAGATATTAATCGTGTTGCTTGTCACACGAATGTCACAACCGGCGCCGCGCCGGCGTCACATCCCTTTCCTGTCTGTTTTGAAGCAAAATAATAATTAATGCTGAGCTTATTTCACCGGGTGTCATTGAAATGACACAACAAAACCAATTCAGATTTGTTTTACTCTATAACATAACTAGCCATAACCGTAATGGGGTGGTTTAGAATACTGACCCCAATCCCATGTTGGCAAACTAGAGAGCTTGAGAGACAGTTCTTTCATTTTCCTTCTCTACTTCTTTGCTGGCAACGCATCAGTGATGACTTTGGTGTCGTTGATGTCTATGGGCGACGCAATTTACCATCAGGTGTTTCTTCAGCTCATTTTTCGGCTAGTTACATAAAAAAATATGTGTTTATTACGTACTATGTCTATATAAAAGCACACAAAGCAAAATATAAAGCACAAAAAACGTGTGTATGTACTTATACGAGGCACGTAAGAAGTTATAGTTACCTTCTACTTCTAAGTACCTTTTGCTATTACCCACGACCTGGCGCACGCTAGCAATCCAGAACAACTCCTGCTGAATGCTGTGCGCCTAGTAAAACCTACTATCACGCACCTCAATCATGTCGTTTTTGGGCTGTCGCATCGTAAAATTTTTACTCTCATAATATTTTCCAAACGCCTTTACAAACTGGTCTAATTTGAAAGGCAATAATGCGAAGATGGTTTGAAACCACTAAAAAAATGCATTAGGCACATTTTAGATTTTCGACTTTTCCAATAAAATTTTATTTTGCGTAGTAACACACTCCGGTTGTCCACTAGTTTATCTATATTGTAGCTACCAGTCATGACTCTTAACTTTCGCTCGACTTAATAGGCTTATCTTTGACATATACTCTTTTTACGTTTTATTATTAGGCAACCTGAACATCTAATAGATCGATTACATCTCATACCAGATTAACTGCAGAACAACAACAATATATTATACATCTTGGGTAAAAACTAAAGCTTGAGCTGTTTCATAGACGGATTGCCTGGCTTCAACACAATAAAGGCCCACTATTGAGCACGGGTCTCTCCTTTTGAGGAGGCCTAGAACATGCTCCACCACGCTTATTCAGTGCGGATCGGTGGAGGGGTTAGTGGCCATCCCAAGTGTGAAATTTTTAAGCCACCCAAGGGTTTTCGACATGACTTTACGGCATTAATCAGGATCGACGGCCTTAGGTGTCCTTTGAAGCACAGAAGCGCTCAAGAAATTTCGCTACTTAAGGTCATTCATTTAACTACCGACCAATTGCATGACATATAAAATTTGATTTCTCACCATAAGTTCATGAGATTGTTTGTGCGACGGCCACTAAAAATTTTTTTCCCACCTATTTGGTTTATTGGTTTTTGGTTTATTTGGTTTATTCACAACATATACGAGCACCTAATCTTCATCATAAATCAACTTGTCCTAAATATAATAATTAATCACCTAAATATTCCGGGTGAAATTTTCCATGTGATCATTTTCCATTGTGAAAAAATATTGTGCCCTGGAGTTAGGCATTAATTGTACAGCAAAGATCACCAAACTTAAAAAACCTCCAAGTGATAAATGTTATTCTTTGACAGGTAAACTTGATCTACACATGAGATGCGTGACGGCGCGCGCGGGTGACAAGTATAAATGAAAACTGTGGGGCTGCCCGAGAACCGACATGGCTTCCTTCAAAGGTAATTCAATGACATTTACTTAAAAATAAGGCGTTGGAGCTCAGGCTCCAATAGTAACTATGAACCCATCGACATTACTAGGACTACTCTCGTAGTTTTTTGAAGTATGTTAAACATGTCAGTGGATTGCATGAACAAGCGTTTGAAGCATCTACATTATTATTCCATATTTCCAAAATTCATTCCATATTTTAGAAATTTCATTCCATATTTTACAAAGGTACTTAGTTCAAACCACTTACCTTTTTGAGGAAACTCTTTAAAAGTGTTTCAGAGTGTCTCCGCCCTAAACTTACTTCCATTTTACGCAATGGTCTTAACTTGTCATCTTTATGTCGCGACGCTAAATGGTTTTCGAGTAGCAAGTGCTCATAGTAACAGCCTCTCTCTCGACAAAGTGCCAACGTACTTTCAACCGTATTCACATGCAAATAAGGAGCATGTAACGCTATGTCATATAAAATTGCGAAGAGAATTTCAGAAATTCTGTTCAGCAGGCATTTTTCAAACAAGTTAAAAGTATTTCACAGCTTAAAGTTTAAACGTTATTTTTTACCCGACTGCCAAGGAAGGGTTATTAAAAGGTTAATTTCGCTTTGGCGGGCCGGTTCAGCATTACCCTCAGGTCAAAGTACAACGCAAATATTGTTTTGTGGATAATTGGAAGCGTATTTTTCAAATTATTTTCTTTCAGGTTGTGGAAAGATACTAGAGGCCTTTATTGCTTTTTGATTGGTCGACAAAACGTAGTTGACACTCGCCACGCCAATTTTCATAAAATTCAATTGCCATGTCGAATAAAATTACGAAGGAAATATTTCTGCAGGCATTTCTCAAACGAGTTTAAAGTTAGTGTATTATATTTACAGCAACAGAAAAGGAAACTATTATTTAGTAAATATACCTCAGAAATACTCATTTACCTGTGCATCTGCCTGTATATCTGTACATGTACATTTCTGTCCATCACATGCATCTCATCTTCTAGAAATAAGTTACTAGGGTGTCTGTTATAATATAATAATAAGGGTTGCCAAGGAAATTACACAAAATTTGAAAATACTTATTTCATTCCTTGTAAGTACTTTAAGGATACATATGATGGTGAATGGTGATGATACCGAATTGTTACCATCAACTTTTTACTCCAAGACCATGCAGCGTCTATGTATCGGATTTATAAATTAAGAAGTCCTTGAGCATACTCGGTAAGAGGCTTATCAAAGAATAATGGTCATAGCACACATATCAACTCGTAAACGGAACGTAAACGTATCAACTCTTGCATGTCAGTATTCTTTGTATGAAACTCCCTACTGTAAAGCACACTTATCGGATCCGTAACGTAATCGCCTCGCCTCGAGATAAGCTCACGAACCGCGGTACGGTGCGTGGACGACTTGCCGTACCCGCGCTTACGTCTCACCGTACGCTATCCGTCGACTTTCCGTTTCCTCGAGCTCGCCCTGCGCCGCGGCTACCACTGCGTCGGCGAACTGCTGTCATTCATTCCGTCAACCAGCGGCCGGCGAGCCGTAAGCGCGGCGTCGCCTAGCCGTAGCCGAGCTTACGTTAGGTTGACGGCGAGGCGATCCGGTGCCGATCCCTTTCCGAGTTGATATGTGCGCTACGACCATAAAGCGTAACGTATAATACTTACCCACTTGGTAATTAATTTGGTTTTGAAAACGCGTTCCGTAGAACGCTTTCAATTACTTGCCAATTTATAAACTTTGGTTTGAAGTTTTTGCTGTATGTATGATTAATGACCTTTTAATGTTCAAAGTTAAGTAGTTGAAGTTTACCACTGATTTTTTTATTGAACAAACCTCGTATGTAGTATGAGTAGATAACTATTCGACTGGAAGAGATATTATGCCAAAAAATAATAAATACGTACATATTTGGAGTTCGACAGTCGATGCGATAACACACAAAGTATTGAAAACAGTTATTGGGCATTGAGATATCTTCGAACCTTAACTTTGGGCGGTTCATTGAATCCAAAGCTAAAGTAGCTGCTAAGAAGTTTGGAATCCTATCAAAAGTGCAGCGGTACTTCACACCACAACAGCTTTTAACCTTGTATAAAGCACAGGTTCGGCCTTGTATGGAGTACTGCTGTCACATTTGGGCTGGTGCTGCCAAATGCCACCTGTCAGCATTGGATTCAATGGAGAGGCGTGCTAAGAGACTTATTGGTGACCCTAAATTGGTTGAGACCAATCTTCAGAGCCTCAAGCACAGGCGCAGAGTTGCTAGCCTCTCGGTATTCTACAGGATACATTTTGGAGAGTGTGCGCAGAAATTACACGATTTGATTCAGCCATCCCCTTTCCACCATCGAACGTCCCGACGCACGGCGGTTATCCATCCCTTCGTCGTTAACTGTATGGACGACACGCTTCGTTTCATCATTTATTGTGCGTACAGCGAAGGATTGGAATAAATTGCCCACGTTGGAGTTTCTGCTCAATTATAATGTGTCTTCAAGGCTAAATAGGCTTTTACTAAGTTAGTGCATTTTACCATCCATAACTACATCGCCACTTACCATCAGGTAGGATTACCCAACGGATTTCAACAAGCATTAACGACGTGATTATTATGTAAATATGAAAATGGCAACCTTAAAGTACTTACAATTAATGAAATAAGTATTTTCGAATCTTGTGTAATTTCCGTGACAATCCTTATTACTATAATATGATACATACAGCCCTATAATTTCCGATTCCAACCACACACACCCTCACGCCTCATACTTCTCCACGCTACCTTAAGGGAAACTGAAATGTATTGTAATAGTAAGGTATCGTTATTTTGTATGAATGCGGAAAAGAGAATTTTATGTTACGTTTTATTCAACATAAAGAAAATCAGTCGTGCCTCCGTCGTAATGAGGTCATTATCGAACAAGTGTAACATGAGCGAAATCATATTGAAAGGCGATCATGTTTTCTTTTGATCAGTTACGTATTACGTAATAAACCGCGCTGCACTGATAGAATCAACATAATTAGACTTCAATCTCCCATCTAGACTTGCGACCTGCAGTTACTATGTCCATTACTGGACTACATACTTATTTACCCATTGCAAATTATATAACAATGGGAACACAGTCTTCTTTATAAGAATTTAGTGAAAAAAACGAGCACAATTTTATAAATTAAATTTTTGCATCTCTATAAACTTTTTTAATATTGAAGTAATTACATTTAAAAGTTTGTAGAGCTGTAATTGAAAGGGTCAAGCGAGAAAATCGTTTCAAAAGGCTTAGGCAGTTAAAGCTGATAAAACACTGTGTTAATACCAATGAAACAGTTAATAAAAACAAGAACAATTGTAGCATTTACGGTAGAACAGCTGTTTAAGTAAAGTTCACGGAGTTTGGCGCTTGTTGCGAAACAGTCACTGTAAAGAAACTTGCCTACTGAGTGCGCTGGGCGTATTTTTCTAAGTTTACCATTGGGAAAATTCATCGGTAGTGCCATTTACTGTCTCATTTCGGCTCTGTACTTTATGATTTTTTTTTTAATTTTTAATAAAATAAAAAAATCGATTCAGTTGTTTTTTCTTTGTTTTATTTTTCATATTTGTTACCTCAGAACTCCGTCATTATGGTATACATTTGCTATAAATAATGTTACAGCCTTGTTTAATTTAAGTATCAAATACTAACGAGTTTCAATTGATTATGAATGAGGAACTTTTGTACTATCTTAAAATAAAATAAAATATTTATATTATAACATGTAATGAAAATGGTAAAAGAAGTTTGACGGGTTATTAAGTTACAGCGCTACAGTTATGCACCTATTGAAATTTTTAAACTGCTGCAAATTAAAAAAAATACTTATGGGCTATTTTTTTCGTACTATAAAATGATTCTCTGAAGTTTCGAGTATTGAAAAACTTAAAAGAAGCGGCTGACCTCGTACGGTTAGAACGCTTATCGACGCTTATCGATGATAAACTGTACCTTTTCGTAATGAACCTCTAAAATTAAGGCACGAGAGTTGACCGGCTTTGTTAAGAAAGTACGTGAGAAGAAAATATCGCCAAATGTTTTTTTTAAACGAAAATATTTTTGACATTGAATAAAGTTACAAAAAACAAAGTGATAAAATATTATCTATGTCAATGACTTCTTCATTCAAGGCGTATTTCGGTAATTCAGCGTTGGCATTATCCTGTCAAACCAAGATCATGGTTTGACTTGGAGTATCATATAATTATTATTTATATATTTATAACATCACGCTACGACCAAAAGGAGCGAAGCATCAATGGAAAATGTTGCAAAAACGGGAAAAATTATTCATTTTTACACGCTATAATATTAACTTCACTTGTATGTTTGTAACCGACTTCTTTGGACTTGATCTTGACGCACTTCAAACGGTCAGATTTCATTTAAACTTTGTAGAATTTACGCGGACCGATGACAATTCAATATTAAAAAAATATAAAGAAAGAAAAAAGACCTTCAAAACATCAAAATAAAAAATGAAAAATTACGCTTTTATAGAAAATCCAACTGAAAATAAAATAAAAGCGTAGTGTGCATGGTGTCAATGAGTAGAAGGATTATCATTTTGATAATATCTTAAAAAGTATCCCACGCTTTTTTACAATTACACGATTCTTAATTCAAATTTATTTTCTTTTTTTTAGTTGGATTTTCTATAAAAGCGTGTTTTTCAGTTTTTTTTTTTAACTATTATTTATTGTTAAGTTTTATGTTTAAGTTACGCAAAAATCATGTATGATGGAATTGTTCCGGAGAGGGAGAGAGAGGGAGTGGGAGAGGAGAAGGAGGGGAGGGAGAGGAGAGTGGGAGGGAGAGGGAATTTTATGGTCTCGGAATTGTTAAATCTACCAAAACTATACTTAAGATAACTTCTTTGGCAATATGCCTGTTTCTTACCAAACATTGTACATAGGACTTCTCTTCTTTTGCTTGCTTATACATAATTTTCTTAACGATTTTAATTAATAAGCAAATGTTGACATTGTTCCACAGTTGGCACAATATACATATAAAAATATAAATTGATATATTTATAAGGTCTCCTACTTAAATATAACATTTCAAATGAATCCGACGCCGGGGGCCGTCGCCGCGTCGGCGCGACGCAACCACAGTCCCGAGCTCAAGGAATGTTCTAAAGTGAACTTGTAAATCTAAACTCATTTGTCCCGACCGACGTTCTACAACTGTATTCATAGCAACTACTGTACAACTTTTAAATGTTTCCTGAGAACTTGTTTCTTCTTGTGCCATTCCATGACTGTGTTTGAAACTGCATAGCTACTGTATTGGCGACTGCCCGCGAAAGAGCAAATTTAAAATACATTTTCGCTGAAGTGTAGCGAAACTGACTTATTTATTAATTTTTTTGAACACCAAAATCATGTTCACCGATGAAAACATAATCGAAAATAAGACAAGAAAACATGCGTTGGACAGTTATTTATGAAAAATCAGCTTTTTTGTTCCTTCAGGGGAACGGCTATTATAACCCGAAGAAGCGAAGTGACGGCGGGTTACTAGTAAGCTGATATAAATAATATAGGGTACTAATACTACTAAACTAATAATATAGGCTAATATAGGGGATAGCTAATATTATGGACTTTTTATAACCTATAATAATGATTGACCCGATAATGTTAATGTTCGTAAATACAACGAGTGTGGTGTGGTGAGCGCGGTCTGATAAACGGCTTAAGTCCATCTCGAGCGCGCTACACGTGTCGAGCGGTCGGCCCGCCAATTAGCACTCATTATAATTGTTTGTGACCCCTCGAGTACATTCGAGTCCAGGAATCTTATGATATCACTAGCTGACCCGGCGAACTTTGTATCGCCTAACAATAATTGAATGTACTTTGTTGTTACTTTTAACTTTTAAGTATATACTTTCATTTCATACATTAATTAAGAAAGTAGCCAAGAAAATTACAAACAGATTTTTCATCGACGATTATATCAAATAATAAGTCGATGTTCTTTAGCAATCATTTTTATATCAAATTATACCTAATTTAATAAGATCGTAACAAATTCATAAGGTTTCTTAATACTCGTGTCTAACTTCGGACGCGGAACTCCGGGGCTTCGGAGAATCTTATTAAGTCAAATTAAGATATTATGGTTTGTAAATATAACATAAACAAAATAATATCGATTGTTCTCACTTTAGTGATAGGACTACACCGAGACTCCTGATAGTAAAATAGTCCCATTACTTCCTGTCCCAGCGATAAATGCTGAAAGGAGTCTCGGGGCCGATTTAGATAAAAACTAAAACTGCATCATTACATTTTTGAAAAATCAATGCTTCTAGCCAGTAATGGAACCCGTTGATAGTGTAAATTCTGGCAAGTACAAGCAATACAAGAAATACGGCAAAATAAAAAAAGATTTAATTTTTAACAAAAAATAATAATAAAAACGTTTAAAATGTAGCAGTTTTAAAAGTCAACATTTTCCTTAGCAGTGATAGCCTAGCGGTTAGAACGTTGGTCTCCCGAACGTAGGGGCACGAGTTCAAATCCTGGCACGCACCTCTAATTTTCAAACATTATGTGCGTATTACAAGTTAATTATCACATGCTTCGGTGAAGGAAAACATCGTGAGGAAACTTGCACACCTGAGAGTTCTCCATATTGTTCTCAAAGGTGTGTGAAGTCTACCAATCCACACTTGGCCAGCGTGGTAGACTATGGCTTGTACCTACTTACTACTTTTGTTTCGATACCGAGGACTTTTGGTATCGATTCTTTTGTTCCGATACTTTTTTGGTACCGATACTTTTGATACGAAGCTGGTATCGAGTAAAGTATCGATACTTTTGAAATTTTTCGTATCCCTACTTGTACCACTCACATTGTGAGAGAAGACCCCGGGCCCAGCAGTGGGACAATTATGGATTGTTGCTTTGTTTTTTGCTTTGCTTTGCAACATTTTCCTTAAGTTTACCGTATATTATTAGTTTCCAGAATTTGATCCTTGTTAGCAGCACTGTCGAATAATGTAATAATACAGAATGAGTTTTTGGAGTTTAACTCCTTTACAATCGATTTTCATATTTAAGCCCGCTGCGTGAAAAATTTATGAGGAGTGAAATCAAACTTTCTCCGTTACGTTGTAATTCATAACACAGAATCTAGATGGCGTTGTACTGATACATCAATACTGATGATAATAATAATCTTGTTACATCCTACTCTGATGATGTGAATCATCATCATCATCATCGTCGTCGTAAGTTGCACCGTAGGCTGCAGACGGTAATGAAGTTGACACACACAATTTTTTTTCAAAATCAATGGGGTCGATTCTTGGCCAAGAAGATTAATATTTCAAAAATCTAATGATGCAGTTTTAGTTTTCATCAAAATTGGCCCAGACTCCTTTAACCATTTTTCGCTATTCCTAATATTTTAGAATTTAGCTATCCAGGCACACTTGAAAAATTCACCCTGTATAATTCAATACCGAAATATACTGCAGTGCTACCATTCAAACTACGCAACTTTACTCAAATTTATCAACGGTTTAAAATATTATAAAGATTTGAGCTCGTCCCCAGTTGCCGCACCATATTTAAGTTTTTAATAAAGGATTCACAATTTTAGTTCACAATTTTGATCGGACTTATTTTTCTATTTGGCCGCAATTTCCCAACGAATCGGGGTGAATGCCACCCTCTTACAGAATATCGAATGGTTATTTTGTTTCAGCCCCGACCTCGGGGTGAGCAGCCATCCGTGTAACCACTATTTGTAACCCCTTCACTGTTTATCTATAGTAAAGAAATAAATGGGTAGTTTTGTTTGATAGAACATGCTAAAGCGATTTTCCTTATATAGCAAAAAAGTTTCTTATACGTAGTAAGTTATCACGATCTACGGACTTGTGCGTTCAATTAGCTCATCGTTTAGAGCGGAACTCTCCGAGCAACTGAGGTCTGATGGTTCCATTCCGCTGCTTCGTTGTGGATTAGTGGAGCTATTTATATTACACCCAAAAATTGGAAATTTTCCAGTGAATCCTCCAACATAGATAACTAATTTTTAATCAAAGTCAAAATCAAAGTCCATATCATTTATTAATATTACATATGAATGTGTTTTTTTAATTCTAACACCATTTCGGATAGGTGCTTTGTTATAAAATGTAATGGTGCTTCGTTATAATAAGAAGAAATGGCGAAATAAACAATGGTAACAATGATCGCTGGCTCATTCCTCCGCATTTTTTTTTTCTGAAATTATGTCACTTACATTCGCATCTTACTATCGACTACTTACTAAAGACAAGTAAGATAAATATAAATTTAATTTTCAACTAACTTTAAGGTATTTTGTGCAGTCTAATTGCACCACAACAACTCGAAACTTGTCACGGCCACCCTTTAAGTTGTTATTGAAGTGTGTTCTACTGTACAAACACAAATGTTTATGTAAAACTTTCCAACAAGTTGTGTCATTAAGGAGCTGCTCAGAGGATATTACTCACCCGCTTCAAATATGACGAATAACGTAAATATAACGTGAAGAATATCAATACGTTGCGAATATTTTTGTATCTTCGCCGACTACTCGAAGATGGTTCGACTGATTTAGATGATTCAAATTTTTTGTATAGTGGTTTCATAAAAACAAGGTGTGGATCTGATGACAAGTTCAAAAGTGGAAATCTACATTCTTCCCATTCGTATATTCGTATTTCAAGTCGCTAGAAGGCTAATCTTCTATTTCTTTACTTTCGATAAATTTTTGTGCAATGGAAAAAAACTGCGATTGTATTTTCAACCTTGCATTCTTGCAATATTGAATCGAGATGGAAATTTAATGTTCAAAGAGAGAAGTCGTCCGTGGCGTTTTTCAAGTCAGCAATCATAATTACGCACGGATTTTAGATTCTATCTTAATTGTTCCCCTTTATCTTATCGTTAGAAATGTTATCAGTACCTTCGTAATTTTTACTACAGAACCCTAATCATCGCCAAGCTAAAATTTTAGCTTGACCAATGAAGAATTACGTTTAGATAGAAGATTCCTTAGAGAAGAAGATGGCTCACGGCCGTACTCAGAATCACTTAACGGTTACTTAAATCGTTCCTTGGTACATAATTTGAATTGTGATTCTGTACTTAGTAGTGATTTAAGTAACCGTTAAATGACTCTAAGTTGGGGCGTTTGTGTCTTTGGCACAACGCCATTTTCGTCTAATACACCACGTTGATTATTAATTAGTCATTAAAGTTTAATGTGACTCATACTTCAATGTCCCTGTTTATACAACGATCAATAATTCATTTGGCAAAAAAGTTGTGAGATATTACTTTCTTTCTTTTCCTCTCCTCAATCTTGCAATGCATCGGTGGTACCTAATGTCACTGGTATCCATGCGACGCTGACCATCCATCACTCACAGCTATATTGCTCTCCTGCTCATTTGCCGGCAATGAAGTGAAACAATACGACGCTAGTAATATACAATATTTTGCGTGTTGTATTATTTAATTATCAAATTTATTTATTTAGTAAGCCATTCGTTAAATAACATTGTTCAGATGGTTAAACTATAGGCTCATTAGACTTGTCTTAGTTAGTTGTATTCATTTCATCCGAAGTTCAGGATCAGTTGATAGAATTGGAAGGTCAGAAAGGAAACCCTATGCTTAATGTCTATGAGTCGTCATTCTATAATCTTGTGGGATTTGATCAAATCCCTTAGGGAATTATAATATATCTAACTCCCTGTAAAATTAATAACACAAGTACACAGTATGAAATTACATGAAACTCAGTCCCACAGTAACACATTGTATGTTATGGGCAAAACGTTTAAGTACGATAATCTAACATAATTTTGTTGTTAACTAAAGCTTGCTGAAGTTGAGCGGCATGTAAGATTATTTAGCTAAGGTACTCGTCCCATATACAAAGAGAAACGAAAATGGATTAATTGTGCAAATACTATATATAATATATCGAAATACCCATTTCTATACCCATTCAAACTCAAAATAATTTATTCATCACTGATACACTTATGACCCGGGTGGTATCCATAGCGACCCCAGGTCATCAAAAAGTCGTAGAATATACAAGTATTTTTTATACATAAACCTAAAGTCAATAATGACTTTTCAAGGAATTTCTCAAAGTGAAAAAAATTATTGCATACTGGACCTGAAAGTTTGATTTTCCAGTAACATTGCAATAATTGTGAAGCCAAAGTACGTAACTTTTGAGTATTGCTATTATATAATATTATGTAACATAATTTAATTGTTTTATAACAGAACAGCAGTAATCAGTTACTTCATAAGTATGATAATATATTTCGGCTCCATCGTTTGTAGTGAGACAGGCATCTTAATACCCTCAACGTAAGCACTTTGTAACGAGCTGGAAAGATGAGGTCGTCGCGATAATATCTATATGAAACGTCTCGTGAACAAATTAATGTTTGGTTTTGTTTTCAAGTGTCATTAATACATCGGAAACTGAGATGAAAACAACTAGGTATGATAAAAGGTTTTTATAATGTCCAAAATATTCTAGCGATGTGTTAAAAATTGCGATTTAAAAATGTATAGTATTAACCCGGCTGCCAGGAAGTGCTACCATTCAGTTTGCAGTAAATGTTTTGTCTTGTTTTGATTTCTTTTGATGCCTTTCTTTTAAGCTATTGCATAGCTTCTATCGCGGGCCTTGAGCGTGGAGACCGAATCCAGAAATTCCGTAACGAAACACCCCCCACTTCGACCGGCACAGCGGTGATACTTTTATTTCCTAATATTAATACTTGTAAAAACACCATCTATGTTCTATTACGAGAACTATTACGATACGTAGCAAAGTAATATTAGAATACACTATTTAGATACAAAAAATTAATCACAGATGGGGCTTAACACATATAGTTTGGCTATAGAGATTCGTAAATTAAATTATTTCAAAATATTGATTAATTTTTATTTAACTCAATATTGAATGATACTACCTGATACTGAATTTTTAATGATAACGTGTATAAAATAAAATTCCTGAATAACCTACATGTATTGTAAGATAATAAAAATATTTTAAACGATATTAACTTCTCATTTATTCAATAAAAGAAAAAAAAATTTTTTCTTATCAGTCACCACGCTCAAGTGTAACTTGAATGAATATCAAAGAAAAACTTGAATTAATATCAAAGAAAAAAATACTGCATAAATAAAAAATAAATAAATAAATGCTATGCAATAGCTTTACCGCGGCAGTCTCCGAGTGCCACACGTCTTTTTTTGTTGATTTTTAATCTAAGTTAGATGTTTAAGGTTTTCTCTTTATGGACACAAATTATATTTACTTTTATTACAGTCTTGCGTCCGATTGACTTAGGTAAGAACTATGCAAATACACTTGGAATCATGGATTACCCCTAACATCAACTTACAAGATTTTTGATGTGTTCACCATCCATCCATCCATGAAAAACAACTCCAAAAGCATCCTAGCTTCAGACGTAAAAATCTCAAACTAGGATAAAAGATATTATTTATATTCGCCCAATTTTAGGTATGAAATTAAATTCCCTAAATGTGTAAGAAGCTGCTAAATAGCCCATAAATATTGGTGAAAATAATAATAGCTGGTGAAAACCTTACCTTTTAGTTACTTATTAACTTTATGGGAGGGCCGTTTATATTGTTTTATTGCGGCGAACTATTCGCAACCACATCGCGGAGCGCCATGTTTTATGATCTACCGCCTAAAATTTTACAGTAAAAGTTTCTACTATATTTGGGTGAGCGTAATAAATCCGGCGTAATTGGAATTTCTGCCGCCCGCCGGATTAAACGTAAGATATGGCCAACGGTCATAAAATACTAGCTAAATTAATAAAGAAACATTGGAAATATGGAAATTGGAAGGGCAAGGGGTGAATTTAATTCCAATTTCTTAATTGTGTATGGTACGAGTAAAGAGGGATGGATGATACGAGTATGGTATATCCAGTTTGATTTAGATTTTCTCAACATGTCTTGCCCTGGAACTTGAGCTGACTCTAACCACCGCAATATCCAAAGTTTCATAGCGACACGAATGATCTACCTTACGAGAGCAAGCAATGCACATTAATGTGCATTGTTCTTTTTCTTGATTAGCTACTTTGCATTAACTGCCTTGCAATTAATTTTATGACTTTCTCTCCATAACTTCGTAACCTTTCTCATAAGTCACTCTATTCATTAGTGAAAACGGTATGAAAATCCATTTGGTAGTTAAGAGCTCATCGTGGACAGATAGACAGGCGCGCCTAGGCGGTGGGGGACTTTATTTAAAGTAGTGATAAGATGATGATTTTCATTTTTTCAGTAAGAAAATAACGAATATGTCATAAAAAATGAAACAATAATAATGATATTGAAAGTGGGAACGAATAAAACATAAGGTGTCACGTATGTCTCTTTAAAATATGCATTAACGACGACGATTTTCTTAAAAATGTGTTCTGAGTTATGTGGTACAAGGATAGCAAAACGAATTGCTTCGTAAACAACAATAGCATAGTAGTAACAAGTTGTGGAGCTCGTGGAGTATGCTCGCAAAGCCCGGGAGAGCTCTGCGATTGGTGATCTCAGCGCCGTGGAAAAATCAATTCGAGCCATCGAGCTCTTGCGTCTTAAGATACATAGGGTTGGCTGTTGCACATTAAAAGTTCTAGCTTGGTTCAAGTTTTTATATTAGTTTAATTTTTACGGAATAATTATTAATAGAATACTCAAGTAACCTATCATATAAAATATGAAAGGGTTTAAATAACGTTCATAATATCATGTACATTAGCGCCATGTGAATTCCGGGTTACAAATACAAAGCAATTCGTGGGTCCGCTTGCCACGCAATGGAGGCGCAGCTGTGTTTTATACATCGCTAAATTTATTTTTCACACCACCACGCACGACATGTAAATTATGGCTATCGTTTTTACCAGTGGTATTCAGTTAATATTTATTAAAGCCCTCATAGCCCAGCAGCTTGTGTCGATTCTAAGTGATCACCAAAGTTAAGCAACAGCGAGCGCGGTCGGTAGTTGGATAGGTGACCGCTAGTGGCAAAAAATTCTTGAGCGTGTCCGTGTTTTGCAAGGCACGTAAAGCCGTCGGTCCCGGTTGTTATCGTAAGATTACAGTCGTTAAGCCATGTCGGAGGCCCTCGGGCGGCATAAAAATTTTTGACACTTGGGTTGGCCACTAACCCCTCCACCAATTCGTACTGGAGCAGCGTGGTGGAGCATGTTCTAGGCCTCCTCAAGGGGAGAGACCCGTGCTCCGTAGTGGGCCATTAATGAAGCCAAATATTTACGACATTATTTGTAAGTGCGTTTGCGCTAATTGTTTGTTGTAAATATTTGTAACAGTGTAAGCGGCTCATGACTCAACATACTGAATAAGAGACGAGGCTTAGAGGTGTGTTACTCAGATCTGAATCTTTTCAAATATTTAGATTTGCAAACGCGGCTCATTCCACTCATTCCACCGGCAACAGATCAATTGAGCTGAATTGAGCTGAACCGCGAGCCGGTCACAGTCCCGGTTAAACTTCGTGATTCGCTTTTGGTTGAGTTATTACGCACGTCTAACGAGGTTATTATGCCTTCACGGTTGTTGCACTACTCATTCGTGGTAGTAGGCTGATTAAAAGCCCAGCTATCACCTGTGCAAAATAAATGTATTATATTTTATACGCATTTAGGTATCTGTAGTATTGTTGGGGGGCTTGAAAGATTTTGTATGTACAAAGCGTAGGTCCGGTAACGCGTGATGCCTTTGTGATCACTTACAATAAAGTGGCTCGTCTACTCATTTGTTGGCTATTTAAATAACACTGAGTATATGAAAGGCATCCAAATATAATATCTATAAATGTATGCTACCTATTATGAAATATCATTAAACGTAACTTGCCAACCCTGAACCCTAAGATCACGGGACGTTTGTAAAGCCGTACACTCACGGAGGCTCTTGCATTCTAAACGATTATGCTGGCGCGCAACCTTTGTGTTCGCCCGGGTTTTTATTTTGCAAGATGTTTGTTTTCGTGCCACTCGAAATGAACCGGGACGGGAACAACGTGGTTCTGTGCTAACATTGGCTCATTGATCGACAACCTCCATTGTATCTGTATTCAGCGCCGTGAGAGTGATACTTCGAGTTTATTTTGTTTAAACTGTTTCAGTCGGAATATGTTTCGACGATTTTATGACTATTTATCTTATTATCTTACATCCGCTCTCCACTTAGCTTTGGGAATCCATAGTAAATTGAAGCGCCATCGGAAAAAAATATTTAAATTGACTCGTAATTTTTTTATTTCTGAAATAATTCCATTAAAACCTGTGATTAAAACAAACAATAAATGGTTATTTTTATTTTCCAAGCTTAATACTATCTACCCGTAAGTAAAAATTCAAACCAAATCAGTTCAGTCTTTCCTAACATTAATGAAAACAAACTCTGAAATAAACAGATATACTTGTTAACTCTATGTGTACCTAGATCAGTTACAAAATATCATGTGTTAAGAAACAAAAGGTTACACCTATATTTTTATTATTATTATTATTGGAGATGCACGCAAAATTTAGGTTGGGATTGTCTATAATTGACCGCAGTCACCTGCCTATTCTGCCGCAGACCAATTTTCCTTCAATCAACTGTGCGTCTTGGCTTGAATGACAAAAACACTTACATAGAACCTAGTAAGACATAGATAGAAAATCACGCACGAAACCGGCCAGGTTATTAAGCAACCAGCATTGTGTAAATGGCAGGCAGCTGTCGATTTATAGCAACTATAAATTAGTTTATTTTAGCGTCCAAAGCAACACTGAACCGATTGATCGCAGAATAAGCAATAACTCTGGAGCTATTTACACAAAGGCGAGCTTTAATCTACTGGCGCGCATTTCAATATTCGAGGTAGAACGCCGATTTATCAACTTAGTCCTTAATAGCCCCGTCAGGACCTCGACCTCGTCCTGAGTGCTAGTTAACGATAACCATTGAATGAGGGAATATTATACACTACAATGTTTATTATATTACTCACTAAACAGAATTCTTTCTATCTCTCAGTCTCATATCATTATAATTATTATACGAGCTGTATACAGAGTGAATTACTCAAGTGGGCGTGGATGGCCATATTCGAAACTATGAAGAATAGCGAAAAGTGGTCAAAGGAGTCTCGGAGTCTCAAAAACAAAACTCATCCTGTATTATTACACAATCCGATAGTGATAACTAACAAGGATCAAATTATTGGAAGTGATGACATTCATTCATGCAGTTATAGTTTTAATCAAGATCAGCCCCGAGGCTTCTTTGAAAATTTTTATCTATTCCTCCTTGTTTCAGGTTTGGCCATTGAAAAAAGACGCCCACTTGAAAAATTCATCCTGTATAAAACAAGTATCTAAATTACCGGTTGGAATTTATTGTCTCTGTGTATTATGCAGCTAATATATGAAAGAGGTTGCTTCCAAAATAATGGTTTACAAGATACTTTACAAGTTAATATCACTTTGGTGCCTCTCGTAGTGCCACTATAAATCTTAAGCCTGTATACAGATTAAATTGAAATTTGCTAACCCTAATATGGCACCTTTACAAGTAGACAGGTGTATGTTATCTAAATTAATTATTTGTGAACAATCATTATTATTTATTTATTTATTTATTTATTGTTCATGTACACATAAAAAAATTAAAGGAGAACAAAAACAGATATATTGTACAAAGGTACTGCTTATCTCTTACGAAATTTCTTCCAGCAGACCTGCGACTGGAGAAGTGACAGAAAGGTAGATGGCGTGCACTCAATAATAAATAATATAAAATAACTATAGCTAATAATATATTTAAATATAAATAAATACACATAATTATAAATAAATATAAATACATAATATAACATATACATAGTGCTAAAATATATACATATATCAATAAATAAATATATACATACATATGCAGATATATAAAACAACGTACGATATATCAAGAGAAAGAAGAGGAAAATATAATCAATTTATTTAAATTATACTAAAGATAGATAATATTCACGGACTTTTTTCTTAAAAGTGTAAATAGTCTTTGAGTCGCGTATGTTAGGTGGGAGTGAGTTCCATAATCTGACTGCATGAACAGAGAAGGAATGGGTGTAGGAAGAACTTTTATGTTGGGGAAACTTAAGGAGGGTTCTTAAATGAGTACGGCAAGGGGCAATAGATGGACGGGCGAAAGAGAATCTTTCGCGCAGGTAGGACGGGGATGATGGAGAATGTAGGATGTTAAAAAGTAAACATAATATCCGAGTGTTTCGGCGAAAGCGGATAGGGAGCCACTTGAGATCCTTCCTTTATTATTATCTCCTCGGGCGAAACTGCAAGTGGAATAGTGACAGTGCATTTTGTTAATCAGTAAAAGTGTTCTTTAACTCTATACCAGGTCACTTGATGCAAGTAGGCCTCACTAAATATACTGCTGGTGTCAATATTATTTAAATAAATCCGACTAAGTGGAGACGGGGTAGCAAATACAATAAACTGCAACGTTTTCTTGAATAAAATTTTCTGTTGAGGTAGGCACCTAGACGTTATAATATGACACGCTTTTATTAGCTTCATACGTATCTACGTAACGGAAACTTTAAACATGATTTTGACCTCCTTCAAAACGTCGCATTAAATCAAAATTTGGCATACTTATCAAGGACCAATTACAATTCAATATTAAAAAAGCAGAAAGTTAATAAAAATGCAGAACACTTAAATTTAATTTCAAAAAATTAAACTAAAATATGAAAAATAAATAATAGTTTAAAAAACTAAAACACACGCTTGTATAGAAAATCCGACTAAAAAATAAAAAAATAAATTTTAATAAATTTGAATTAAGAATTAATTAATTGTAAAAAAGCGTGGGTTGCATGATGTTAATGATTAGAAGGATTATCATTTTGATTATATATTAAAAAGCACCCCACGCTTTTTTTACAATTACACTATTCTTCATTCAAAGTTAAAATTTATTTTCCATTTTTTTAGTTGGATTTTCTATAAACGCGTGTTTTTTAGTTTTTTATTTTTATTTAACTATTGTAATAATTACAATAGTTAAATAAAAATAAAAAACTAAAATTACAATTATAATTACAATTATTGTAATACTCTAAAGCATATTGTGTCTCTGCCAGTTTATATAATTACATATTTCTATATCTATATTCAATATGGTCATACTATATTAGTATAATTAGGGTATACTGTAGCATTGCTAGTTATTTACTGTGTATCAAATATTATATTATACAAAATATGATTGATATGAAATATGATATAATTATTATTCAAATTGTTCTGTTATGGAGTTTCTTCCTGATTTTTCTCCAATAAGCACAGCATATCGCGAATCAGGTTTTCATATAAATTCATTACCGAATATGTGACTATTAATATTTACCTACCTCCATCATAATATGTAAAAGGTTACTTACGTAATTAGCATTACTAATGAAGTAATAAAACTGTACACCTTATGTGTCTCTTTTGGTGATTCAATTTTATTAATAACAATATACCTATAGATTACAAACAATTCAATATTTTATTGATCCTTGATAAAATACAGAGATAATTTTGTGATATTATTATACTTATTAATTTAATTTTACCTACACCTTTCAAATCTATTACACTCGTATCGTATACAGAACCCGATCTGCATTCTGCCATAAGCTGAACTGCACTTGATGACAAATGTTGCGTGTAGTGCTCATACGGATTTGATATTGAACCGGGGAAGCTATAAAAACCGAATTGGGCTACGAAGAGTGCAGTCATTTTTGTAATCGGTTGTATGCTGGCATTGTGGTGTAGTATAAGGGGAGAATAAATTGATTGAAACACTTTAATATATGCATACTTAAGACTGCTTTATAACAAGGCTATGATAAAACATATTCAGCCCTCTTAAGTAACCTTATCTTCAGTAATATACCTACTCCGTGATCCAAAGTAATTTATATATTATTATACGTTAAATGAATATATAGTAGGTATTGGCTTGAAGTATTATGGCTTCAACCCGTGAATGGCCCACTACTGCTTTCGCCTCTTCACTTGTGGAGGCCCCTTACATGGCTTCATCTTACGATAACAACAAAAGCCTACGGCTTTAGGTGCCCTCTGAAGCACGGAAATGCTCAAAACATGTTCCTTCACTCAGCCGATCACGGATCGACACAATTCGCTAGGCTTTGAGCGCTTCATGCACATTAGTTTTGTATGACTATTGTAAAAACGGTTCGCTTTAAGTTGTTGTTGATTCATTGTAGTGGGCCATATATTGGTTGAAGCCAAAAACTGTAAACGACAGTCAAGATTCATTATGGATGGGAGATAGGAAATACCGCCGCGTTGCCAATCCAAATGGATCCGAGGGACCGTATTACTTGGCTTGGGAGTAATCAATATGCTACAAATGGTGCAGAGTCCAGCGACAGCGAACACTATTTTGTATTTATCTTTCTATCTGTAGTTATCTTTTGTCATAGACTAGTCGGTTGTTCAAATTTTCACTAGGACAGAAAAGATTGTTTAGGACTTGAGGATTAATGGAGCCTCTTACACTCAGAACTAGCGGAATAAACAGAATGACTTTCTAGAATTCTGTGAGCACACGTACCTATTATTTGTAATTTATTATTTGGAGATATAACGTCCTATAACGAAACGTACGTTATACAAGAACGGGACGGAGAAACAAAGAATATTTTTATGTTACTCTGTTTTATGTAGTCAATTGTTTATAATACATATCTAATAATTCCTATTGGTACAGAAGACTCACTCCGCAAAATCATATAAATAAGTAGCGACTCTTGCTCCGACACAATAAAGTGTAATTTAGGTCGCACAACACTAATCGTCAATACTTATATTCATCTAAACGTTGCCTTGCTTTCTAATCGTAACTCTTAACCTCTCTGAGAACGTTAGGGTTGTCTTTATTTTTTGTGATGACATGTGTCATCTCATTATAGATTACGAATATATGATACGGCGTGGCAGTTCTTCTGAAATTGGCCCGACACGTCGAACGGGGCACGTACTTGTAACATCATACCAAAAGTGCGGAGTGTACTTGGCCTGCCCATTCTCATATGATCGCGCCTATAGCTACAATCTACATTCATTTAGCAGCTACAGGAGGCATAAAGAAAAAATATAGGAAATTCAAATCTAATCTAAATCCAAATATATGCATCTCCCATAACTTTGCTGACGTAGAATTGGTCTCAGTTCAGCAGCATTCAGTCAATGCCAGTTATCATCAGAGACGGCTTGTGTTACTCTTGTCAAATACGCAGACTTTTTCCTCTTCTGGCTTAATTTAAATAATGTGGCCTGCTACTTGAAACCATTAACTTGGCAATCTATTTCGCTAAATTACGTCTTGAGCATCCCATTTAAATTGAATGCCTTAAGCCGATCTAAATTTAATATTTGAGATGATAATTTAGGTGTAGGGAATATCGGGTGAACTGAAGTGTTTGGTCCACATTACTCTAAAACGGCAAATCATTTTATGACCGTCTCGTTGTCTGACAAAATCTCGGAGACTTTAGTTCATGAAAATAATATAGGTACTTCTAAAGATGGCTCACGTATAAAGGAAAGATCTGAGCCGATAGGATTACGAGCGGTTAGGCTAGATTGCTGATGCGATACTTATTAAGAAAGCGTTTATATTTAGTGAGATAGAGCTGAAAGGACATCATTATTTAATTTCAGCTTGAATATTTTGAAGAGGTTAAGGAGTCACATAGCCAGAAAAGCGTACACCACGGAGTAGGCTTCAAGACTTAAAGGACAATGACTTGGCGGATGAAGGGCGGATTTATTTACACGTTGTAGTATATATAATAATAATTTCATAAATACTACAAATAAAGTTATTATTAATATGATATTCTGCTTCTTGTATGTTTAAAAAGCTAAACACCACAGAAGGTGAACACCGGGTAGGCACATACATATTCAATTTCATCGGTATCTCTACCGGTTCTAACACACCTGTAACTTGTTACGAAAAGCTGGAATACTCTTTAGATAACACGTTCCTATTAATCTTATGGATTCGGGCCCGGTAGGGTGGCCAGGCTGTCGGGCCAAAATACTGATAGTCTGACATCAAACTATGTTACGTGATTTAGCGTCGCTATATCGCCGGCGTCGCCTTGCTACATCTGTGGACACAAGTAACACTACGAATTAAATTCCATAATATTAATGTTTACTTTAACATTTATTCATGATTGTCATCATAAACATAAAGAGTAAATTACTAATGTAATCAACATTGTCTAGTATATACTCTTTACAACTTCAAAGTAGGTGGGAAATATTTATTTTTATTAACTTTAACAATTATCTATTAATCTATCAAAAACACCATATTTTTTTTCAAAGTCAAAGTCAAAATATTTTATTCATATAGGTATCACTGATACACTTATGCACGTCATTTTTAGGCTTTTCGGAAAGGTGCTTTGTCGTGGAGGAGAAGAAGAAAAAATGTAACTAGATTGTCCCTTAAAATGAGGTAATAAATCTCTATATTAAAATCATCGTCACCACGACCTCTGTAACGAAATTACATACAAAAAGCTTCCACATTAAAAGACAAATGATACAAAAACAGTGCCCTGCAAAATCACTACAAAAAATATTGAAGCAGTTATCCCGCGACCGCAGAACGCGAGGTCACCCCTGCGACCCTCGTCAGGCATACCCTCTAGAGTTTAACATAATTTAATCATACAGACGACATGAAATACGCAAAGAGATTGTAAATCCTTGAAGCCAATAAACTCAATGAACATTTCTTGCTTAGAACAACAAAATTATTGTCAAGCAAATTTTTTTTTTTCATTAAGTCATCAATTTCATATATCATAAGTCATAAATTTCATTTAACATAAATCATCAAATTCATATATCAATCTCATAATCATCAATTTTTATTCTTGTTAAGAAGAAAAGGTGGTTTTAACTAAGAAGGTTCCTCGCTTCTTTCTTAGTCAGCAACGTGTAGGTGATATCTTTGGTTACTGATATTGATAAGCAGGCTAAGCAGCGCTTACTAGTTCTGTTCTTTCATCAAAAATAAGTCATAGGAGATCGGGACTTTTGGGGTACCGACCGACACAAGTAAAATTAGAGTTTAAAATTACAAAAAATAATGAAAAATATTATACGTAAAGTTGCAACGGTAAATTCCTACGTTGCAGCGTTGATGCGATCAAAATATCCAATGTGATATTGCCAGGAAACTGTTTAAAAATAGCTTTATTAATAATCTTCTGCTAGTTTGAAGGGGAGGTAAGCATTTCAACATCAAAACAGCATCAAGACGATACAAAGCGCGTGTAAAGTATAATGTTTTCGAGAGAAAAGAACATCTAATGAGGGGCTTTTCAAAGACCTCATGCGGTGGAGATGCGGAGCTCAAAGCAAGGATATATTATTGCCATAGTAACGATTTCTCTTGTCGTTAGTGATGTCAGATGTGTGTTATTATCAATATTTGATCTGGCTTCATCGTGGCTTCGTTAACATGATAACGTTATATTTTTTACGAGTGTGTGTTGTGAAGGGGTTACCGTACGACCTGATTAAGAGGCCTTATTGTAGATGCTTGTTAACGTAAAATTTAAAATAATATCTACCCTCATTATAAATTCTGTACAAGCTTAGTATAATCATTACCCTTTTATTCTTTCATCTGAGAATCATCAGTAAGTATTATGTTTACATTGTTGTTACCCGTCATAGAATCCCGTCTTCTGTCTCGATTGAACACGCATTGTTTTTGTTCTAGGTTCAAAATTATACAGCTCAACAGGATATAGCAATAAAGTCAGTCTATATTCAGTCAGTAAGTCTATATTCAGCCACACAGAATACCTGTACTCTGCATCCTACTTAAGTAGGTAGGGTAAATCTACCTACTCATTGAGAATTGCTCAAATGCGAACAGTCGAATGATCTATTGAAAGTAATAAAAATACTAATAATGTACTTACATATTAGGATTCCCTGTATCATGGGTGCCACGGATACACACAACTACACACTTGCCTAGACCGAGAACATAAGAAACTTATCATTCAAACTGACTCGCTGGGAATATGACTAGCTGTAGCTGTTGGCTGGGAATAAGACCCTTCGAACGGCAATCCGCCAAACGGGACGTCAATCGATTCAGGCAGGACATCACCAAAACAATGCAAAGTAGTGTCGAAACTTTCCACTGACTTACGTAATTTTATGTTAAATATGTAGTTTACAGATTTCAACTAGTATAGGTATGTAATCCGCTGTAGGCCTTCTATAAATCTGTTTTATTGTTTATCAGTCGTTTGTGAATGTTTTTCTTTATTACGTTCAAGTTATTCTTAGTTGAGTATATTTTGCCAAGTTCGTAAGTAGGTACCTATAACATTGACTGCCCGTTGGATTAATATTAAGTTGACGAGGCCACGTAAGCTTATCGAGAAAGGGTATTGCAGTGTGGTGTGGATGAATACTTAACAGCAGCGCTTTCAGTGTAGAAACATTTTCTAATTAAAAATAGCTCTGACGTCGAGGAAAACCCGATGTTATTACAAAATTTTTGGTCCACTGAATACCGAAATATATGAAGAAATGCCAGGTGTTATAATTCAAGGGAGTGTGAGGAACTTCGCTCAACCTGTAATTTGAGCCAAGTTTTCCTGTCTCAGTGCACTCTGCTAAAACGAGTAAGGTACCATTTCATCAGCCTCCTTCTGAGCAAAATCGTTTCACTGTTTCCATGCATCCTTTAATAATTTTTTTATCGTACTAATTTTTCAGTGCCGGAGAGGAGAGCCTATTCAGTATCACGTCGGTGACGATCGCGACCTGTATTTGAACGTTTTCTAGCTAGTTACATAAATAATGCACACTGCTGCCTACGGGTCTGTCCTTAATAGAATTTACTTGGAATATTCCATGGTATAGCTTAATACAAATTGGACTGTTAAGCAAAGTTGAAAGTATTTGGCTCCACCGAACATTAACTCCCACTACTTTTATAAATGTGAAAGTTTATAATTATAGTTGTTTGATACTCTTTCAAAATTTCAAAAATACTGAACGGATGTTTATGAAAATTAGCACACACGTACACGATAATATAAAAAACGTAAGCAAATCCACAAGTAGAGTGCTAGTTTAACGACAAATTGACAACAAAGTAACGTTTGACTTTCTTGCTCTAATTAGATTTTGCCAGTCGGGCAGTCCAACTGTTTGTTTAACACTGTCGTTCGTTTTCGAGTTAAACAAGCCAAGACTTCAAGTGCTCCAGTGTCAAGAGTATGGCCGATAATTAGTTCCACTTTACATCGTTCTTGTCGAAGTTTAAGCATAGTAACTAGGTATGCTACTTGTCCTCATTTCAAAAAACAACTTGCAATTACATTTAAGTACTAGCGTAGTAATAGGATCAAACTTTAGATTGTTGTTTCTTAAAAGGCTGCTAAATAAGCAGACGAGCTACCTGATCAGTGGACACCGGCGTCTATGGACATGAGTTACAGCAGAGGAGTCGCTATGGTTCGCTGGTGTTGGAGTGAGCGTGAACCTTCCTTAAGGAACGCCATGTTATAGCGTTCAGAAGGCATTCATTGCACAGTTTTTATTTACATGGTGAACACGCAGAAGTGGTTGTGCAAAACGTACTGTAGAGGATCATCACATTTGCTAGCAATGTGCAGTAACTGATGTGTTTGTTGACAGACTGGCTGACAGTGACGTGGGCGCAGAGCGGCATGCAGCTGCAGCCCGGCGCCGCTGATGACGGTGATACAGACTCGCTCAGGAGCCGGTAAGTGTACCTTCTTCTAAATTAATCACTTTCTTTCTTACATTAACATGTGATGTGGAATGTGACAAAGAAAATGAAATGTTTAATTTTATACATAAACTTTATTCTAAGTTGGTGACATTATAACGAAGAAAATGTTACAGACGAAAATAGAACATGATAAAGACTGAAATAGAACTGAGTACTCTTAAAAGTCTCAACGTTTCTCAGAATATGATTTCAAAGATATCTCATCGTAAACTGCACACATTTTCTAATGATATTCTTCGGTGAAACGACGCAATTCATAAAATTGTAGATCAGTGCTTTGTTAAAAAAATGGCTGATTTTTGGCACGATTATATTATTTTATTATGTATTATTTGTATCTGTATATTTATTTATTGTATACATATAATTATTATGTTTATATATATTTATATTTATTTTGTATAATATTGGAACGAAGTTCCTTATCGCACGTTGTGAAAGGGGGCTAGACGGAAAATTACGACACTTTTTGATTCTTACGAATGACGACAAATGTCAACAAAGATTATTTTTTTGATTTGGTTGGCTGCCCCTTCCTGCCCCCCCCCCCCTCCTTGGCGACGCCCTTGGAATGCAGTTAGCATTAACCTCGCCATTTGTACTATAACATTTTATATTGTGGTCAATAAAGGTTAAATAAATAAATGTTCCGTAATTAGATGGCTGACCGCTAGTGGCAAAATTTTCTTGAGCTTTTCCTTGCTTCGGAGGGCACGTAGGTACAGCCGTCGGTCCCGGTTTTTATCGTAAATTAAAGGTCGCTGCATACGTAACGTGGACGGGATGGGGACGGGACGTTGACGGGGCATAAATATATGTGCGTGCCCCGTTCCCGTACCGTACGTGATTCGGTTGCGTATGCGCTATCGTTTACATTTTCTATGGAACGATGTTTTCAAAACTTCACGTCCCGTCCCGTACGGGGTAAAAACACGTTACGTATGCATCGATTTTTACAGTCGTTTAGCCATGTTGGATGCCCTCAGGTGTCATGAAACTTCCGGCACTAGAGTTGGTCACTAACTCCTCCAATCTGCACTGAAGCAGTGTGATGGAGTATGCTCTAAAGGTCGTAGCTCATCTACACGACACCGCTCCCACCCAACCAAAGTATGAGAATTCAAATATAGACTTAAAATCGTGCTCTGTAGGTGCACTTTACAGTAACAATAAAAATTAGCAGCCAGCGCGCGGGAAGCAAGCTTACCGCAACCTTGCCACTCAATAGTTGCATCTACAGGGCACGATTTAAAGTTTATATTTTTTTTTTTTTTTAAATAAATAAAAGTTTATTAGACTTCAACGAAAAGTTACATTATTGCCAAGCATATTTTTATGATGATAATCAGTTTTTTCAGTTAGACATGCCGAATCAAATTAATACAATTTATACAGAACTTTTATGATTCTAATTTTCAAAATAAATGTGTTACATATTCAATACTTCAACAGAAAGCTCACTTAACTAACTTTGTTGAAATGTACATAAACACAATATTTAATATATATAATAATACAATACATATAATAATACATTAATAAAAAAATATTAACCAACCTTTAGAGTAGGGTATAAAAATAAAGGAAAATAAAAGGGGATTACAAAAATGGATAAGTTCTAGTTTTTTTAATTAGTAGGAATAATAAACTGTTTTAAAAAGTTTTAATATTGTAATATTTCTTTTTTTAGTCGGGTTTTTATAAATCTGCATCCTGAATCAGGCCACCTGACTATATGAGTTAGGGAGCAAATTGTCTTATTGGAGAAAGCAGCAACAGTTCTTCTTGAAAGAAGCAGTTTTCTAGCTTTGACAAGAGACCAAAATGCTCTACGACTATAGTCTAGTAGGGAGCTACTCACTAATGACATTTTTAAGAGTTAGTAGTTAAGTAGTTAGCCACATTGTGGCTGGTGCGGTCGTAATTGGAATGTTGACTTTTAGGATTTTATTTCATAGATGGAACCTTAATATTCACGACAAAAATATTATAAAAACAATAATTTTCAGTTTAAAAACATAAGTTGATAAATAAAAATCATTATCAAACCCACCAAAAACGTCACGTGACGTCACTAAACTATATTCAATACTATCGCTTGACTGAAGTTTGTTGAACATCCTTACAAAATAAGTACAATGACATCATAATCTCAAAATAGCGTTTGAGGTCACGTGACAATGAGTAGGTACTATTTTCAACATTTTAAATTTCAAAATCAAAAATCTAAATCAAAAATTGGGATTGATTTCGACAAAAGAATAATATAACATTATAGGTTTTTGAATGTTTCTCTTAATACTTTAAAAATAAAATATTAATTTACAGTTAGTGTCAACATTCCTATTGTCAGTCCGCAACTCAAGGAATTATAATACCGAACCACTATGTTATTATCACACATACCAATATGATTTTACGATATTAAGTTCTGAACAATTCTCACGCTTTTCTTGAGTTTTTTCAAGTGAAATTTAATATTATCTTGTACGTGGGCGCCGTCGCCGGTTTCTTTCGGTGTGTAATGTAATAATAACTTTCATCTCCCACTCATTTCATTTCCTTTACACAAACAGGTATACACATATACAGGTATAATACAGGTTGAAGAATATTACTATAAAGATATCTGCAACTTTGATACGCTATGGTATTATGCGCTTTGATATTATTAATATAGGTACGCTATAATTATGACTCGAGCTCATTTTGTTTCGAAAGTAATATTTTCTACAGTCCACATGTTAAATTGAAGAAATATTAGTCATTATTATTCATTAGGTTTTTCCGACGGCTTCGCCCCCCGTAGGGATCGATTTTTTTACAAATACCACAGGAACCCTGGACTTTTCCAGAATAAAAAGTAGCCTATGTGTTAATCCAGAGTATAGGCTATTTTCATTTCAAATTTCAGCCAAATCGGTTAAGTAGTTGTGGCGTGATTGAGGAACAACCATTCAAACATCTTAACAAACTTTCACGTTTATAATATTACTAGCTGACCGGGCGAACTTCGTATCGCCTAACAATTGATCAGTTATCGAGCGGGATGAAAAATGATTAAATTACTAAAATGGCCATAAAAAAATAGGGGTTGGTGATAAAAAAGTAAAAATTTAGGGTTGTATGTATTTTTAATGCCACATTATAAAAAAATAAAAACAAAAAATTTCGTCAAAAAATTAAAAAAAAATTTAAGGGTGAACAACCCCTATAACTTAGGGGTATGGAAAATAGATAGTAGTCGATTCTCAGACCTACTGAATACGCATATAAAATTTGGTAAAAATCGGTAAAGCCGTTTCGGAGGAGTACGTTAACTAACATTGTGACATGGAAATTTTATATATTAGATTAGGATTTTCTTCCCCTATTCGTATGTTTCCTCAACGTATTTAACGTGTAATTGAATATCGAATATCGAAAAGAACAATACACTTGTAAATCGTTAATTTGTGAGTTACGGTTAATTACGAGTAACGTTAAGCCGTATTTGATGATACACGCCGTACATTGATATTGTCAAATCCAACGATATAATTAGGTGGGTTTGTGTAACCATATCGATGAACTTGTGAAATAGTATTGAAGTCAAAATAATAATAATAAACGTAAATACACTCACACCTCCCGCAGAAGGTACCTGTGTCACGGATGGCATGGACGACATATTTAATAACACATCACAATCACACCCATGACCCGAGTAGGTACAAATACTTATCTGTCGATATCAATAAATGTAGATTAGAATTTATTGGTCAAATAAAGGTAGTCGGAAACGTGTAGTTGGATCTTCCTATGAACATTGAGGTGTAAACATTGAGGTATTAAAATTCATTTAAGAACCACAATTGAGTGGTTACTACTGTGTTACAATGAGTTAGGCTATGACAGATATCTCATTAAATGCACCGCCCAGTTAAACTCGATTCAAGCTCTGTCCTTATCCATTTAGCTAGCTATAATCTCCTTACTGGGATTTTATTATGCGTTTCAGTAATGAAGAGCCAGTAATAAATGCTTCATCCAGTGACATGTCAGTGACCTTGATTCTGTCCAATATTGTCTATGGCGACAAAAGTTACCATCAAACGGCTCCTCTTTTTATTTTACGGCTATTGACATAAAACAACATAACGTATCGACATCTTGATGTCCATCAGGGCGTCTGTCCGAGAGCTGGGTCGTATTTCCAATCATATTTATGAGTATATTTTCCGATAAGAAAAATAGCGTTTGTATTTTGCGATAGCTACATCATAATACGCTACGTGAAAATAATAATTTTACTAAAATTAAATCAAGTTGAATAATTTCAACGTAACAACATAAATTATACCGAATATCCAGATTAGAAAGATAAAAGCATTTTTAATTTATACTAAAGTTAATAAATTTCAGTATCAGATCATTGTAAAAGAACGATGATTAACAGTATCTGCTAAATCCGGCACGTGCTGCGCCATTGCATAATTAACTTAATGAGGCACCAAGTGCCGTCATTAGCCGCCGTCGCACCCTCTAGCGGAGAAAACTCACGACGAAAAAAAATAACTCCTTAATAAGGTTTCTTTTTGTCGCATTAATTAAATATCAGTTTGTAGCGCAGCTCGCGATAATAATGTAGGATACATTAAATACTACGTATAAATACGTAAGATAGCGATAAAACGGTCTTTAAATGAGAGTTTTTATCCACTCTTAGCCACTCAAACCTATCCTCCGTACTACGATTCTTTGTGTCACGGTTTGCATGGATACTGGACACACGCAAATTGGGCATCACAAATACCCAAAACACGATAACAAATATTTACCCGCTCGCGCTGTCTCCAATGATAATTATTATTTGTATAAAAAGAGGTTGTCTCGTAAGATTCGAATCTCTGAACCTTGCTCGGCAGGCAAGGTTAAGGTCACAATCAACTTTGCTACAGGGTAGCTTATAAAGTAGTTCGTAGGCAGTATCAATATGCACATCATTTAAAATTCAAAGTATTTAAAGTACCTCCTTGGTATTTTCCTTTTAATAGGAAGCTTTCGGCTTATGTAACGTAGTACCGTAGTACGGGTATACAATTATTTGAAATGTTACGGTATTCGAACACAAAAGAGATATTATATCTGCGTATAAGAGACATGCTAATCTGCTCTAAGAGCGATTATCTCAGGTGTTTAAACGCGCACGCATAACAGTCGCAACACACGTTATCAGAGAATATAATACTTAATTGTATTACAATCCATGAACAATATTGTCAAGTCTCCAATTTCTAGCTAAAGATCACTTATCTGGCATGTTAGTAAACAGCACGTAAATACAAACGAAAAGGATATTGATACTGGTTTTATGGATAGGATTTACACATGACTGAGAGAAATAAAGGTATTAAAGGTACCCTTGAACGATTTAAAACTATCCCTTTTCCTACACCTGTCGTTAAAATGTGACTTTATAATTCTACGTGAGTAATCGCCACGTAGCTTACTTATAAGTTGCGCCCCATTACGGGGCGCGCTGTACTCTCCCCGATGCTGTAGCCATCCCTCCCAGTGAACTCAGGCAATTAATCATCTTCTGTTGGCGTTGGAACATTATCGCGCCGTGCAACATTCAGTTATTAAACACAATTTAAGTTGGATACCTAGTTTAAAAATTACTATCATAGAGATGCGAGAGTGCATTGTACTGTAGTTCTCATTGCTTTCTAATCCGTGGCTTATGCATAGATTTTTGAAATTATACTGTTGAAATTTATTATAAATGAGACAAAAATTAGATGGGTCTTCTAAGCTTAGTTATAAGCTACGTCACCAATAAATATTACATCGTACATACTACCGTATTCGTACCTCCTGTTCGTTTTATTTCGTTTGCTACACACGTTAGTTACACTACACAAGTGTTAAGTTACTTTTAAAATGTAAAATATGCCATTTTTAGAAACAAAATATAGTATCATAGTCATAGCATATGCGAAAATATTTTATCAATCGAATTTGAATACGTTGAAGTTTGACTATTTCATATAGAATAATATAAATTTCATGGGAACTACGTGCCCATTAATGGTGGCACGGGAGGTCCTGATGAGCAGAAACAAAAACATCATGAGCCGTTTACCGAGAATCTTATGTAATTATCTTTTCATTTGTAAGGCTTTCGGGGCGGCGGCGGCTAATTAATTCGCATCATAAAGGTATCTCGAAACATGGCATTCCCAGCTGCGTGTTTAAGCCCATATTTTAAGGGTAATGGAACCTTTTTATTTAAACCTTTTTTGTCAGATATCTCAAAACTGGCAGATTATCTAGCGTTTATAAACATTTTCTTTGTAGAGAAATTTGCTAGTCTTGAGGTATGATAATGCTCGTTTTTAACCCCAGACGAAAAAGAGAATATTTTTAGTGTAAATAAAATAAAGTGTCGGGGGTTTTATAAATTTAAATTTTAAGATTATTCATTTCTTATATAAAAAATTATTAAGCTATAAAACATAATTAAAAATGCGTGGAATCGATTCAGTAGCCGATTTTGACTACTATACTGTCTTGTTCTACATATTTTGACTACTATACTGTCTTGTTCTACATATTAATATATTACACGGTGTATAATGCTCTTTCTGTTGACAACGTTAGATAATTTCACGACCCGTGTGGCGCAATGGTTACCCTACCGGATCGTCACGCCAATGGTCTTGGATTCGATTCCCAGCGAGGCAGAAATTTGAATGATGAGTTTGAATTTCTGTTCTCGGTCTGGGTGTGAATGTCCTTGTCTTGTGTGTTGTCCATGGCACCCACGACACAGGGAATCCTAGTGTGGGGCTATGAGTGTGAAGCGTTATTATTATTATTACTAGCTGACCCGGCAAACTTCGCATCGCGTTTTTTCTAAAACTATTTTTTTTCTAAATAAAAGTAGCCTAAGTTACTCCTTGTTACATCAGCTATCTGCCAGTGAAAGTTCCGTTAAAATCAGTCAAGCCATTTCAGAGATTAGCCGAAACAAATAGAAAGACAGACAAAATTGTAAAAAATGTTGTTTTGGTATATGTACCGTGTATACATGTATGTATACGTGTATACATACCAAATGCACTTAGTAAAAAGCAGTTATTTTAACATTACAAAAAGACACTCTAATTTTATTTATTTGTATACATAGATTATTTATTGTATAATTTATATGTCGTGTCGACATGTCAAGCCAACATCTACTGATACCTTAATCCGTTTCGCAGCAGGTAATTAAACGCAGTAAGCATTATATTATAACAGAGGTAATTTAACTGTCATAGATAGTAACGACAGAACACTCCCTTGTAGAACACCCTCGCCGAACAATAGACTCGTACGTCGGACATCAACATCAGAGACAGCGTCTGTTCCCGGGGGAATCGATAGTAGGATTGTCAACGAATTAATTAATTATTTATTTATACATTTTGTGCAATTTGGTAATTTGTCTCGCAAACCAATAATATATACGTACACACTCATACCCCCCGCAGTAGGTTTTTACCTGTGTCGCTGGTGGCATAGACGACACATATAACACATCACAATAACACCCCGCACCCGAGTACAAATATATGCGATCTATCACATAAGTATCTGCCCCGGCCGGGAATCGAACCCGGGACCCCTTGAAGGCAGGGTCGCTACCAACTAGGCTATAAGGTCGACGATATATAAAAAAATAAGATAAAATGAATAAATAGTTTTTTCCTATTAACAGTATTTAAAAAAAAAATAATACACGTACATTAAGAACACATGCTTGCCATTGCCATGATTCCTTGTCTGGTAGGTAGGTATACTGCTATATACAATACTAAGTACAGTACAGTATCTATGAGTAACCCGCACTCGCTTTGCGTAATTATTATTATCATGTTTTCGAAAACGCTATTACTACACGTTACATAGCCACATTATGCTAACGGCTGTATATGGAATACCTATTAGCCGCCGCAGTAATATACGACGCTCGCCGTAAACATCGCTGACAGGTGGCAGGGTAATGGACAGTGAAATAGAGTAAACATGACCGGCCACTCCATTTATCAATTTGGACCTCACACCAACATTCACCTACGTACACAGTATATTTGATGAATTTAATAGCAATACGGTTTACTTAATTAAAATGTGTGCAATTCACACGTGGTAGAAGTGAAACTTTCCAAAATTTTGGTTTTAAGATAATGAGATGAAAAAGCAATAAATCGAATCTTCTAACTTGTTCCTCGCGCCATCTATGAATACAACTTAGCACAATGTCGTTTTTATTTATTTTAACTGACGAATATTTCTGTCTCATTCTTTTCTGGCTTCATCCTACACATTTTTGTATTTGTGTCTCTTACCTGTCGTTTTTTCCGTTGCATCCGGTTTGAAATCACAACGATTCTAAAGAAGTTTCACTTCAATAATACAAGACTAGTCTATCTATACTACTATCTGGCAAACGAGATGACGATCCACATGATGACAAGGGGCTATCGTCGCTCATGGACAGGCATCACTGGGGCGTTGCCGGCCAAGAAAAAGAAAATAAAATGATAGAAAGTACTGGCTCTCAAGCCGGAAGACGATGAGTCATAATTATGGCAGCTGAATATCCGAATCAAAATGGTCCTAATTCAACATTAATATTCTTCGTTTTATATGACTTTTGAATGTTTTGGTATCAACAATATGTCAGTAATACATACGTACATTGTGTACATTTGACTGTTGTCTGAGCATAGACAAAGTCCAAGTGCGCTTTTAGATCTCACCCTAACCATGTGCCAGCAGCTACGGGCGCGCGGGCAGCCTGGCGGCGACCCCCGGCGAGAAGCTGATGGAGCTGCTGCGGCCCAGCGGCGGCACCCCGCGGCGGCACTCCACGGCCTGCGCGGGCGCGCCGCCGCGGCCCTCGGGCTTCGTGTACTGCCCCTCCGACGCGCTGCCCTACTGCCCGCCCTCACGGATCGCGCCGCCGAGGCCTATCAAGGTTTTACTATTTGTTCATCCATAAGAATGTAGCCGCTAAACAAGCTGACGATCTACCTGGTGGTGAGTGGCTATCGTCGCCAATGGACATTAGCGACACCAAAGAAGAAAGAAAAAAGAAAAGGAAAGAAAGAACTGGCCCTCAATAACGCTAGCCGGAACACGACGAGTCGTTTGGCGGCTGACTTGAGTGTGGTAACTTTTATTAGGTATAGTAATTTTATTAATTTGCAAGTTGTACAAGAAGAGAGTGATGGAAGAAGAAGATACTTAAAAATTAACTCATCAACGCTGAGAGCAAACTAAACAATATTGTGTAGATGGAACGGCTCTTGAAGCTTTGTACGTCTTTTGTTTTTACCGTAAAAGTTGTTCTCTTTTTAGAGAAAGTAATAACGTAACAACCGGTATTGTGGCCGAACAATGTTTATTTCGCTCCGCTAGAGTCATCAATAGGGCCAGATTTGTAAATTTAATTTATCGGAGTAATTGAGCGATGTTTAAAGAGTTTTTAGCGAAAATTAAATTACCGTTTAGATAATAGATAGTCAATACCTAAAGATCGATGATTTTACCTGTTGTTTAGATTTTAAAAATGTAAGCGATATCTTTTTTAAGAGAAAAACTCGACTTCTTTTGAATTTGTTGCAATCAATAAACAAAAATGCAATCAGTATAAAATTAAGAAGAGATCTTTCTTTTCTCTTCAGCCGAACTATATCTTTATAGTTCGGCTATTCACCTGCGGGAAACGTGTTTGGACACTGTTTAAATTGTTGCAGATCCCACCACCACCGCCACAGATCGTGCCGCCGCCGCAACCGCCGCCGGTGCCGCAACGCACCGCCCCAGTGGCCGCACCCCTGCCCGTGCCCCCGCCGCGGCGCCCCTCGCCGCAACCCCCTCGCCGGGTCCCGCCGCCCACGCCTCCTCGCCCCTCGACCACGACGGCCCAGACTGACCCCAACGGCAACCGCAAGAAGCAAACCCCTCCGAAGCTAGACTGCAACAGGAACCCCCAGCCGCCCGTGCCGCGGCGGCCCGCACAGAAAATCCCGGAGACCCCGTTCTCCCCGACTCCCGTGGCGGTTCCCCAGAGTCAAATGAAGAGATCCCCCAGTTCGGGATCAAACATCAGCGTCAGACAGGACTCGAACGTTTCGTCGGACTCGTTTAGTCAGACGTCCTCGCCGTCGTACACGACGAAGACAATGGAGGCGCCTCTGCTGCCCCACCAGAACGCCAACAAGAGCCTGAACGCGAAGATAGCGCGCGGGCTGCTGCTGAAGGAGCAGCAGGAGAAGGAGGCGGGCAACTCCTCCATCACCAAGAGCATGTCCACGCCGGCCTCGCTGCAGACCATCGTCCGCTTCCAGAACGGAAGCAACATGTCGCTCCATCATCGGGTGAGTGCTGCTTTTGATAATCACGAGTATTGTTGAGGTACAGGGTTTAGCGTAGGTATTTAAGCAGAAGGAGCAGCCTACATTATTAATGTGTGGGCAGCTAATGCTGCCATTAGGCAATGCAATATGGTGCCTCATGATATTTCACGCCTATCAACCAACACGATCGAGGAAATGTTGCGTATTTAAAATGTCCTCCAGAACTTTCAAGCGTTCAAGACCCTTTTTTGTACTTTAGCGGTTAATTTACTGATATAATATTATACTTTTGCAATGATTTAAAATATCCTACTTAATATTATAAATGTGAAAGTTTGCGAAGATGTATTTGTTACTATTCCATTGAACTACTGAATGAACTTTTATTTAGGACACAGGTAGACCATCTGAAATAGGATATATAGGGTATTTATCATATAATATTCGAAAACGCGGGCAAAAAGCCGAAAGCCATAGTCTGCAAAATATAAATGCGATGCATATCTAAATTCAGTTTCGATGTTTTAAATTGAGCGAAAAGTTTTAATGTTGCCGACGATTCGTATAAAACTTTCACATCTGGAGTTGGTTTCGCAGTTCCCAATACGTATTCGAGAAAATGTGTAGCGAAAACGAGGAGCGGATTTATGGAACAGTGTGCAGATTTGTAGATAGTCAGACAGAATTCACGCGGTTAAAATTATAAGAAACTTCACCTCTGCGGTGAATTTAATGATGTGGAAATAGTGAACGGGCATTTTGTACTACCTAAAGAATAAATCCCACAAGTATCCAAAAATTCCTCAACGAAGATAGTATCAATTTCATTCACTCGGTTATTAATTGTGTATAGAATTCGCCTAACAAATTTTTGCATCGTAAATTGTAGTAATTTTCAGCACTGTAACAATTTGACTCTCTTAATTTCATAATCTTAGTCGTAATAGTCGTGTAAAATGTTTTAATTATAGGGTTCCCATTTTATGGCCGTGGCCCCAGAATCCTAAAGAGTTGCATTCTTTAGGATTCTAAATCACGAATGACCGCTACGCGCCACGCGCACCGCATTAAAGCCGCCGGCTCTGGGCAGTCCCAACAATTAAATCCGATCCTGTACTAAAATATAACACCGTATCATGACCCTAAAATATCTTGACGTCGCGGTGTCGGTGACATTATTTTTTACTGAGCATTATTAAGTTAAGGACGAGCATTTTTAATATGTTTAAAAATAATAGCAAAACCGATAAAAGTAAGAGACAAAAGCATAAGCTACTAATTAAAAACGATCTGTTTATACACCGTACACGGTACACGCTTCGGTATAAACACCTTGCAAATATAAACCTGCGTATAGTAGCTCATATTAAACTAAATGTTCTCCAATTAAAATGCAAAACGCTGTATAATATTATTTTTAATATATATATATATAGAACTATCGTAAAATACTATCACATGGCGCTTCGCAATTAAAATTCGTACCTATAGTGCGGTATACCTACCCGTGGGGAGGGCGCCACGGTCGCGCCCCTACACGCGTTATCTCGTGGAGCAAGGTGGAGGCGTCTGGGAGTCACGAGAGGAACAAGCAGATTTTTTTTTAATTTAGGAAATAATTTAGGATTCTAATACACAATCATAATGAAGAAAATCAAATCCTAGTAGGTACCGGATACCAAGATTTGAAACACTTGCGAAACACTTGCGAAGCTCTTATTACTATAAAATAAAATATTAATATAAGCGTTAATTAAAAGTATTTAATGAAAACGTAGGAGATCGGCTACTTAATAATTACGAGTATGCCCTCCAAAACATGAAAGCGCTCTAATATTCGTAAGAATTTTAAATGCCGTAAAATGTATCATAACTAAAGATTTCAACAAATTAAAAGTAGGTAACATAATTTAATTTCACAATAAGTTAATTCAATCTCAATAGGTATATCTCGTAGCTAATCGTATTGGATATTTAATTTTAATCGCAATAAAATGACAGTTTTCATTTTTTACTAAAATAATATGCTTTCCATAAAATTTCTTAAATACAATAAGATGCGATATTGTCGATGTGTCGCTTTATTGAAACAAAATAAAACAAAAATTAAAGCTATTTTGTCTAACTTTAAGACACAAGAGATTATCGGTTCGTTTGTTTACTTTGCCCGCTGTCGCTCGTGCCCCGCGCGCATACATTATTTGACGCCCAGCCGTCCCTCGCGATCCGGCTCGGGGGCGCTCGGGGGCGCTCGGGGGCGCTCGGGGGCACTCGGCGGCTGCACTTCATTTGATCACGAACGGCGATTACAAACAGAATGAAATTGAAAATGTGGATTTATCGGATGTTCAGGGATCTCATTTAACATTTAATGAAAACGTCACCCACTTCATTATCAGATTGTCGCCCGACAACCGATTAACAGGAGTAAGATATAGAGACTGTGTAACCTTGCTTTTGGTATCTTCACATTTTATATTCAATCAGTAATTGAAATTTAGGTAAATAGTTTGATGTTGTAGTTAAGATACCATAAGGTTGAGTTCCAACCGGCTACAGCCACTTCAGTGAAAAGCAATGTTTCCGGAATGTTATATATGTATGTCTGTCGTCTGTCCCTACATATCTCAAATCGCTCTCCAAACCACTCAAGTGTGGTTACTAGCAGTCACTACGAGTATAACTGCTGATCGACTGAAGTTGCTTAATTCTGTCGATAAACTTACTCTTCCTACATATATTTGACAGAAGCGGAAAGTCCTATGGATAGTTAATAAAGAATACCCGGGAGACGCCCCCTTAGACCTTAATTAATTTATAACGTCCGCCTCAGGGAAGTAAAGAATTTTGTGCAAATAATCCGGAGCAAGTATTTGGAGAGTTTTTTATAAAATTCGGAGGGCTTCTTCAGGCAGATAATTAATTGGCCCATCAAAAGTTTGTTAAGAAATGTTAGAGCTGTCAGCCGGGGCGCCGCTCACGTGAACCGTGACAACTGGTAGGACATAATAGTAACTGTCGGCTTTGTTGTCACAATGTTATAAAACCTCAAGAAATTTTTCGGGTACTCTCCGTACTTACTAAAGTGAGGATGATTTTTCTCGCCCATAATATGGGGTATCACTGGATAGGTCTTACAAAACAATCGTTACAAACAAAATTTGCAACGTCTTTTTTGAATCAGAAATTCGTTTGCAAAACATAAAGCTTCAAAGTCAATTGTATTGTGTAGACTGTAGAGTCAATTGTACTCCCTGCCAGCGAAACGGTTGGTTTTAAACACGTAACAAAATTAACGAATGTAGTATATAATAACGAATTTAGAAGGAAAACTAACGCCCCAACTCAGAGTCACTAACGGTTACTTTAATCGCTCCTTAGTAATGAATCACCATACAATTTATCTACTAAGGAGTGATTTAAGTAGAAGTTACTCTGAGTTGGGGTGTTATACTCGTATATTATCATAGTTAGGCAAGCTAAACTAGTACGGAACAACATTGAGCGTGGCCCAACGCGCACTTGGCCGGTTTTTACATAACACAATACACTACGAGTATATATACCTCAGGTTAACTATTCTTTTATTTGAGAGTAGACTTCAAAGCAAATCAGCCATCAGCGACATTTTAGCGGCACTCACAGATAATTACTATACAGTGGACCTCCGGTAATCCGACAAACATTTTGCAGGGCAGTGTCGGACTATCGAATTTGTCGGATTATAGAGTACTGCTTAAGACCCCCTATAGTCCGGATTTTTTTACAAAAGAGTACCTTGTAATCCGACAAATTACAGATCCAATGATAAGATTCTTATGTTATAATATGAACTCATGTACTCTGAAGTACAAATCATACTTCATACATCAATCATACAAGCAATCAGAATCAAAACAATACCCTACGCGTCGAGCACAATAGTGGTGGTGCGTACAAGTTATTCAATAATGCATTAGGGAAGATTGTCAAAAATATTCAATAATGACCATGTCGGATTACAGGGGGTGCCGGATTAGACAGGGGCCGGATTACCGGGGGTCCACTGTAATTAATTCTTTTCGAAATACGCGAGAGTTCTTTAATGTTCTCCGCTCTTTTAACGATAATAAAATTATATTTCTTGCTTAGTCTTTAATTGTAACTCGAGGGATATCAGTCAAAGCATTCAATCTTATTATGATATGATGACCGAGCCCATAAATTATGGTTGTAAGCTAGTTCCTACATGGGAACCATCTCTAGATACATGTCTGTGGAAACCATTCTTGATAATCACCTGCCTGAAGTTATATAATAGAAGTAAAACCAAAGTAAACCGGGAGGAGGTCAACCGCTGTTGAGCTGCGGTTTAATCTCAGACCCTCAGCCGACCATCTTGAGCTCAGCAAACATTAATATGTGTCGGCAACCACTAGCGCTTCCTCTTCGGTAGCGGATTGCAATACTCTGTACCGTCCGAGTCTAAGTATTATTATTGCATGCAGAGCCAAGAATGGAATACAATAATTACAGTATTAGGTTAATAACAGAGTTTTTGTTCCAAAAATGGTCACTTGGACCTTTAGTAATAAATACTAAAAATTTTGATAAACTTTAAATTGATCCGTTAATCAATCCTAAAAATAAACTAAGGTAAATTCAAAGCACTTACAAAATAAGATGGCAAGGTTAGCAATAATTTATTTCCTGTCAATTTCCTGTAAATTTTAAAGGCATTATTATGCTAATGTGCAGGGTACGCTAAGCTAAGTAATATTTTCTTGAAGCGAGGGCGGATTACTTAATATTAATGTAGATATAAGTTGCATATTAGAAACGAGTTTCCCGAGAGGCGGCTGCGGCAGTGCGAGCACCGTGACTAATGCAGAGGCTGCACTCCGAGATAATACTCTGCCGCATCGCTGCACGCCGCACGCCGCACGCCGCAGCCGCACGCCGCACGCCGCACTGCCTCAATTCTAAGCTTGTATTAAGCGGACTTAGTTTATTGAGTTAAGAAGTCGTCAATGCTGATCCCATTTGGAGAAAATTGCAGTGCGGAAGTCACCGGTCTCGTCCTTGTTATATAGTTGAATTAGTTCTCAAGATCACGAAAGTTAGGACAAGTTAGAACCGTTATGGTCATATTAATTTATGATGCGGTCCAAGTGCCCAGTACGGGTTTGTTTCTCGCTTGTTATTTCTATCATTTCTAAGTAACATGGGCTATTTCTATATTAAACAGAAAAAGGGATCTATACGACAACCAAAGCAAAGCGAGGGTGGTTACTAGTATTATAAATGTGAAAGTTTGTACAGATATTTGTGACTCTTTCACACTAAAACTACTGAACAGATTTTAATGAAAAGCACACACACAGGTAGACAATGATTGCGATAGGATATAGGGTATTCATTATCCCGGAAAACGCGACCAAAGCCACGGGCGGAGCTTGTAAAAAATAAAGAGCGTCTAGTCTATTCATTTGTCGGCTGTCACATAAATAATTCTTGACAAAAAGTAACCGACTTCAAAATTAGGGATAATTCAAAAAAATGCACGTCAGATCTCGCTCAAATTTAAAGGGGGACCACATGACAAGCACCAGATTTCGATTAAATAAAGAATCATCAAAATCGGTTCACCCAGTCGAAAGTTCTGAGGTAACAAACATAAATAAACACAGTCGAATTGAATACCTATACATACCTATTAGCAATACTTATTTCATTTACCATAGTGATTATACGACTATTATAATAATAATGTACCAATATACAGTTATTTACTAGGACTTTATGAATTGACAACAGTTCTAGATTACAATTTTATTAGTTTAGGAAGTACGTGAATAACTGAAATCGAACGGTCATTCTACAATTTGATGTCGCGATAGCCACTGGAGAACTGAAGATAGCCGATAGCTTGGCTAACTGCCAGCTCGTTACATGGCTAAGCTAAGCTAAGCTTTGTGGTTGGCTAAGCAATGTTATTTTCTATCTGATTACCTTTCCAATTATTAAAGTAAATTGAAAATTAGTTGAAAGTAGACAGAACAACAGTGATAAAATCCTACTATAATAATATATATATATAAAATTGAAAAGAGATACACTGATTAAACAAAAAATCTCAGAAACTACCGAACCGATTATGATGAAATTTGGCAGGCAGATAGTTTATGCAAAGGAGACGTCAGCTAAGAACGGATTTTTGGAAATTCATCCCCTAAGGGTAAAAATAGGGGTTAGAAGTCATTTTCATACAAGCCGACTTCGTCAGTCTTAGAGTTATAAATATGAAATTTTTCATGTAAGTTTATAGAAATAAATAAAAGTTAACTTTAACACATTTTTTTGGAAAATCATCCCTTAAAGGGTTAATTTGCCGGATTGAACTCAGTAGGCAACTTCGTCATATTTGAAGTTAAAAACATGAAAATTTACATATTAGCTCAAAATTAGAAACTAAATTTTGAAGTATAACGTTTTTTTGGAAAATCATCCCCTAAAGGGTTAATTAAGGTGGCCCAAGTTAGTATGGGAACTTCGTCAGTTTTGAAGTAAGAAGGGTGAAAATTTGTATGTAAGCTTATAATTGGACACAAAAAATAACTGTATCACGGTTTTCTCGAAATTCATCCCCTAAAAATAGGGGTTGGAAGTCAACTACATACAAATCAACATCGCCAGTTTTAGAGTAAAAATATGAAATTTTTATGTAAGTTTATAGTTAGAAACAAAAGTAAATTTTAACATGGTTTTTTGGAAAATCCTCCCTTAAAGGGTTAACTTAAAGGTCCCTTAAAGGGTTAAGAGGACAGGGAGCGGGAGAGGGCCAGGGAGCGGGAGAGGGACAGGAAGCGGAAGAGGGACCGGGAACGCTAGAGGGAGAGGGACAGGGAGTGGGAGAGGGAGAGGGATGGGGAGCGCGAGAGGGAGAGGAATAGGAAGCGGGAGAGGGACCAAGAGCGGGAGAGGAAGAGGGAGAGGAACAGGAAGCGGGAGAGGGAGAGGGATAGGGAGAGGGAGATGGGCCAGGAACGGGATAGGCAGCGGTAGAGGGAGCGGGAGAGGGAGAGGGACAGGAAGCGAGAGAGAGAGAGGAAGCGGGACAGGAAGTGGGCGAGGGACCGTGTGTGGGAGAGGGAGAGGGAGAGGGACAAGAAGCTGGAGAGGGACTGGGAGTGAAAGAGGAAGAGAGAGAGAAAGATTGAGAGGGATTAATATTGAAATTTATAATCAATAAATAACACTTTAATAACGTGTTAGAGCACCAAAAATTTGTTTTTGAAATTATTGTCTGTCTGTCTGTCTGTCTGTCCGGGCATCACATCAAAACCCTTGAACTGATTTCGACGGAAATTAGTTAAGTTGTTTCTTATACTTTTGGTCATGTTTCAGAAAACTTTTCAACCAGAAAAATTAAAAGGTTTTCCCGGAAACAACATGAAATTTTGTATGGATTAATTTTAAAATATCAGAAATTTGCTTTCTTTACAACAAACGTTTCTTCTTTAATTGATGGAATACATGTTTTCGAATTTTTCAAAATTTTTCATGAAAAAGAAAAAACAAATTAATGTGAATATTGTTTATTTTTCAAAACCCGCTCCCGGAAGAATGATTTGTGATTGTATCGAAGGTTTTACTTTATAAATTCCTAAATTCAATATAAATTAACCTGTTATTAAATTTTCTTCTGTGAGGGGTACAAATATGATAAGCATAATTTCCGCGTGCGAAGCTGCGGGCAACAGCTAGTATATTATAAATGTGAAAGTTAGAATGGATTGGAGATGGATGGAGAAATTTCTCGTAAAAAACCGAGCAAGTGTGTGTCAGGCCACGCAAAATGTAGGGTTTCGAAGTAGTAAGTTTATCGACTCATTAACTATTTATGCTAATATAGCCGTGATTGTTTTCGTTGTAAATTCATCATAATATAACCTATTTTGTAGATTTTTTTCACTTGTCCAACTCCATCCGTTTAGCCAACAGGGGGAGGAAACTTGACTCTAATCAAAATTAGCAATTTAACGACAAATATTTCGCAAACGGACCCCTAATTCCAAAAATGGTTTTAGAAGACCAATAATATTTTTGGAAGACCTTTTTAATAACACCGCATACTATAGGGTACGCGATGCGATAAAAAATGCTGGGGTATGAGTGTGTAAACGTTTACACACAGACATCACCAGCCTTGTGGGAGATCTCCTGTTGCAAGTTGTAATAAGCAATCGTTCTGCACAGATGCTCCGCGACATGCGCGGGCCCAGCACCGAGGGCTCCCCGCACAAGTTCCGGCTGATGCAGCTGCTGCTGAACGCGGTGGCGCTGCTGGCCATCACCGGCGCGCTGTTCGCCTACTTCCGAGCCAACCCTGCCGTTCAGGTTAGTACTCAGTACACAACGATTTTGTTATGTAGCTACTTGATAAACGAGTTGAGGATGAAGTAGCCACGGTCGCCCTTCGACATCACACGTCTACACCACACATAACAACAAAGGCTACACCGATTCGTTGCCGACCAAGAAAGATGTAAGAGAAATTATCTACTAGTATTAAGTTTTATTAAGAAGAACTTATGAGCTAGACTTATTCTCAAGTGTCTTGAAATATTATGTGTATTATTTTCAAATTAAAATGTGTGTTTCTAACTAGTAACGGCTGTAGTTCAACGACTACTGAAATATAAAAGAGTTTGATACTCCCTTCCTTCCAAATCAAGAAATGAAATTAAGTTAATAAAAATATTTTTGTAAATCATAATATGTATTGCGTTGCAACCTGAACGACACTGAACCGGAACACACTGAACGACGTGTAACAAAATAAATGTGGAGCAGTAAAATGGGTCATATTATTAAAAATTCAATTGCGGATAGACTCCGGCCAAGATACCGCGCGGCGATATCAGGAAGTGACAAGCCCAGCCGTTGGTTGCTGGGACGTTTAACGATCTTATTAGAACATATTGTGAAAGTGTGACGTAATATCATCAAAATTATGAAATGATCGATTACTAACGAAAATTAGTACAATCGATCTAGCAGCGTTTCACCCACTCCCAAGCTTGTTATATTATTATTTTCGTAAGACGCAGTAACAATGTCTTTGTTCAGTCTTAGGAAAATATGATGAAAATGCAAAATTAAAGCCCGAGATTATAATTTTGCGGTGCCAGACTTCAGATTATGACTATGAATCTGCTGAAAAGGCACAAATAAACCATTCGAGGCATCCTTTTAATTCCGAGCCGGCATTAACTACGGCGCAAACAATTATTATGCCGCTTTAAAACAATTCCACTCGACAAATTCGCGACGCGTCCACAATCGAAATGTCCAAACAATGGCTAAGTAGACGAATTCCCCGCGAATGTCCCGTGAGCTTTCACAGAGAATTCCGTACCTACCATTGTTTTGAGGTTTTTGTTCAGAGTCTTCCATTTTGTAACAGCTTTTAGATACAAAGCAGAAGATGGAGTAGGAGTACTTTTACTAAACTGTTTCATTATATTATATTCACCATAAACAATCTGGCGTTTGGAAAGTAGCTGTTTCGCATCCTTACAAATACTTTGTTTTCATTATGTAAATAAGATATACAATACAAAATATTAAAATTCTTTTTCGATATCCCTACCTAACACCGACACATAAAATCTATAAAGAGACGAAGATTATGAATATTAGGCAACTATATATATTTAACACTTGTATATTTGTGAGGAAATGCCTAAATAAAACGATACATACTAACATCACATTTACAAAAACAAAACCCTACAGTAAACGTCGTCGAGCTAGCCTTCTTGTTCTTCCCAAAGTAAGAACTAATTATTATGGAAAGAGAACTGTTACCTTTGAGGGAGCGCAGCTATACAATAAGTTACTAGAAACAATTAAAAATGTACACCCATTCAAAGCATTCAAGTTTAAATTGGCTGAACATGTTATGTCGAATTACACTATGTATTAAGTATTCGTGAATAAATGCTTTGGATGAGTACCTACTGTATACTGTATTAATTGGCGGATATAGTAAAATGTATATTTAATTACTTAGTTTCTAGCTATTATTCTCAAGTAAGTGGCGTTTGTCTTTTTTGAGAATAAAGATTCTATAAACATAATGAATGAATAATGAATGAATAAGCCTTTATTGCTGTAAGTTGGTTTTACAATAGTTTAAATATAACCTTAATATTAATTCTAAAGTAATATATAATATTCTAACTAATTATGTATCGACGATCGGTTCATCAACCTCTGCAACAGCTTGTCTTTCGACAAAGGCCTCCTCCAAAAATTTCCATTTCTTCCTGTCTTTTGCTATTCGGATCCATTCTGGACCAGCTACTTTTTTTAAATCATCCTCCCAACGCTTAGTCTGTCTGCCTCTTCCTCTTTTGTTTTCTCTAGGGTACCATTCTGTTATAATTTTTGACCATTTTTCTTCCTTCTCTCTCAACATATGTCCAGTCCATCTCCATTTCAAAGTTTTGTAGGTCGACACCACATTTTTGAATTTTGTTTTCTGGTTTATTTTTTTTTAATTTTACTTTGTCGCTTCTTTTAACCCCAATAACACTTCTCTCTATTCCATTCTGGCAGATCTTAACTTTATTTTGAAGGTTTTCAGTTAATGCCCACGTCTGGCATCCGTAGGTTAAACATGGCAAGATACATATATTATAAACCTTTCGTTTCATTGTCATGGGCATTTCCTTATTTTTCATAATTTCGCTAAGTGACCAAAAACGTTTCCAAGTATTAGCAATTCTTCTATCTATTTCTTTCTGCATTAAATCTTCTATTGATATTAGTTGTCCTAAGTAAATGTATTCTCTTACGTATTCTATCTGTTTGTTGTTTATTGTAATGTCTATTTGTGAAGAGTTGGTCATTACTTTCGTTTTTTCTGTGTTTATTGATAGTCCTGCTTTGGCACTTTCATCGCAAAGTTGTTGTAGCATTTTCTGTAAGCTCAAAGGACACTCGGAGAATATGATGATGTCATCTGCGAATCGTAAATGGGTAAGGTTTTCGCCGTTAATATTGAGTCCGTAATTCGACCAATCTAAATTCCTAAAAATCCATTCTAAAACCGCCGTGAATAATTTTGGTGATATAGGATCTCCTTGGCGGACACCTTTTTCAATAGGGAATTCTTCACCTAAAGATTCCATCATTATCTGTGCTGTACTTCTTGAATAAATGTTTTGTAGGATACTAATGTATTTTTGTTGGACACCTTGTTGTCTTAATGCAGCCCAAATGTAATTATGTTCGAGTGAATCGAATGCTTTGTTGAAATCCACGAATCCTAAGTAATATGTTTTATTATATTCTTTATATTTTTGGAGAATTTGCCTCAGGACATGTATATGGTCTATGGTTGAAAAATTACGACGAAAACCAGCTTGCTCTTTAGGTTGGTTTTCGTCGAGTGTCTTAGCAATCCGATATAAAATAATTTTTGAAAAGATCTTATAGATATTCGACATTAGGCTTATGGGTCTATAATTTGATATTTCTCCTTTGTCTCCCTTTTTGTGCAGCAATACTATCGTTGATTTTGTCCAATCATGTGGGATGTATTCTGTAGCGATAATTTCGTTGTAAATATCGGTTAAATTGCGTATTATTTCATGAGGGTGGTTTCACGGTGGATGAGCGGGGTACCTGTAACACAGGTGATGAACCAAGTACAGGGCCCTTGCGACATGTGAATGTAATGTGTTTATATCAATAAAATATTTTTGATTTTGATTTTGATTTTTGATTTCATGGGGTCTGCTTTTGATTAATTCATTTGTTATTGAGTCGGGTCCGGGTGCTGAATTATTTTTTTGAGATTTTATTGCTCTTTCTGTCTCCTCATATAAAATTTCTGGTATTGAGTCTGAAACTTCAAGTTCACAATAATCTTCGATGGGTAGATGTTGAGTTTTTCGTCGGTATAAATTCCTGTAATAATAACCAACATAATAAACATAAACATAATATCAAATGTTACCGAAGTATATACCTACTTAATAATTATTTAATTTATTTAACCGAATCGAACCGCCTTTTTTCTCGTACTTTTGAAGTTGGTTATAAATGGGTAAATATGAAATGTTTCAAGGGGTCAGTAAAAAAAGAGTTGAATAGCAAAAACAGCCGATACTTTTGCCTTGAAAACTTTATCTTCCTAACCTCGCCGGTTCCCAACGGAATACTCTCCCTAGTACCTAAGCCATAAATGAAGTCATATCTTCCGATAAAAGTTGAAATTAAGACTTATTTTTTCAGTGTTGTTGGCTCACAAGGAATGTCGCTGATACACAATAACGAATATAAAATATCATTTCTAATAAATAATTTCCATGTTTTGGAAATTTTTAATATTATTAAATTCATACTTGCAAAGAAACACTTAAGTGCTAAATCTCAGGAATGCGTCGTGAGCTCGTGATATTTCCTAAAAGCAGTCCCGGCGGTTGTCCCGGCAGTCCCGGGTGGAATGCGGCTGTCCCGGGACTCAATCCCGTTACCTGACCCTCTTTATTTATTTTGCACTACATTTTTAGAGGTCGCTCCCCGGAATGTTCTCGGTCCTTCCAATGTTTTGCGGAAAAGATTATTTTCTCGGGCCTACAGCTTATTAACATAACGGTCGAGTTTTTTGTTTTCTACTGTGTGTTTTAGTAACAAAATTGTACTTATTTATAATTGCAACATTATGAACAGGTACAGTTCTTTTTACCACACCATTGGAGAAAACGATTTTCTAACCAAACCGTATTATATTTTTAAGTGGGTTGACTTGAGTACAAAATATTTTTTGCAATTAGACGACACGTCATTATGAGAATAGATCTAGCGACTGTCAATCAGTGAAAACTAATGAGCCTCAAAGTGTCAAACTTAAAATTGCCGCTCCACTTTAATTTTAACCCGACTGCTGAAAGAGAGTAAATCCAATAATGCAATATGGGTATCAAGTTAAAGAACTCAACATAAGGATTTTAAAAAGTTAAATATTTATCTTAAATAGCCAACGCCGAACTTTACAAGGTCTGACTCTCGATACATGTGGTTTGACTCTACAGTGTATTATTTATCATTAAACTTAGCTTTTCGCGCATTTCTGTTTAGTCTAATATAGTTAGCTTGAAGTGAAAACATTAAGCATAAATACATTTATTTTTCTTAAGCTTAATCTCGCCATACTTATTGTATTCAATTAAAGTTAAATAAATAAATCCAGCTTTCTATTATATCAAAATAAAATTTGTCGAAAAACAACAAAAAAAACATGAAAGAAAAACAAGATGAATTGTAATTTTTATTAAAAAAAAACTTTTCATTTGGAAAGAATGGGAGAAGGTTTGACCTTTGGCGGAGTCCAAACAAAGGATGGAGTAGCCATTAATTTCGCGAGAGCAATACTTTAAATTGTTTACGACGTCTGTCGTCTCTGTGCCTAAAGGTGAGTTTACATAGAACCCGTTTTATCATTTTCTTGTAATTATACATTAAGGTTGTATTTTTTTATATGAAAATCTTTTCATGCTTAAGAAGCTTATGAATTATGCTTATGAAGTACCTAGTATCTATAAAGCAAAGCAAATCAACAACCCATAATTGTACCACTGCTGGGCTCGGGGTCTCCTCTCACAATGTGAGGGGTATAGGCCATAGTCTACCACGCTGGTGCGGATTGGTAGACTTCACACATCTTCGAGAACTTTATGGAGAACTCTCCGGTGTGCAGGTTTCCTCACGATGTTTTTCTTCACCGAAGCAAGTGATAAATAACTTCTAATACGCACATAATATTTGAAAATTAGAGGTGCGTGCCAGGATTTGAACTCGGGCCCCTTGGTTCGGGAGACCAATGTTCTAATCTAACCGCTAGGCTATCACTGCCTAGTATCTATATAGGGTGGAAAATAAAGAGGGTAGTTAGAGGAAAAGTATCCTGAATATTGATGATGGCTTTTACTGAAAATGAAGTAAAACAGAAAACTGCATTCAAAGATTTTTAAAAATTCACCTGCTTGAGCTGGGTATTGAACCGATGAAATGTGAAAAAAAAATTATGTATTTTGATGATGCCAACTTAAGGGGTCATTCATAAGGATCAATTTCTGTTAAGGTTACTCGGAAACAATACAACACCCTATTGGTGAAGGAATTTTTTGAAATCGGTCCAATAGTTTTTTAGTTTATCCATTATAAACAAACAAACCAACAAATATCAAAACTTTCCTCTATACATATAATATTAGTTTACATACCTATCACTAATTGTAAATTTTATTGCTATGCCTTACGTAATGTTTGTTCCTCTTCTTCTTATACTCGAAACAATGTAATTTTTTCAGATGACCTGCCTAGTATTTCGTGACAAAATTTTCGTATAAATTATTATAGTTCCTGGCTGTTCTTTTATTTCTCCAAATCTTGTAATCAAAGCCAAGGAAAATTTGAATAGAGGCTCCACTTTTTATGCTCTAATGAATTTTCTAAATCAACTCCCACGAAGCACATGCCCGAGTTCTCCGCCGGCGCCGGCGTATTGAAAGCCCATTACGTCCTTTGTTTGGGAATCATCTTGCTTTTAATGGAATTGAAAATTGCTGAACTGAATTTATCGAAATAAATTCTAAAGGGCTGTTCACTTTTTTGATATAATGATGCGCAAGTAAGTCTGTGTTATCTTGTATTCTGCATGTTTGGGATAGGTGAAATAACACATTTTCACAATGATTGCGTAGTAGGGATGTTAAGGATATGAAAGTTCGGATCTGGTTACGGATATAGTAATAATATCTAATACCGGTTTCGGATTCGGTTACCGATATGAAATTATTTCGAATTATTCAGATATTTTTGGTTAAGGATATTACATTTTTAAGAAATTTTGAAATGAAAATTAACTAATTAACTAAAATAATTAACAATAAGTTGAATCCAAAAAAAATTTTTTTTTTAAACGCTTTTATTTCAATTTTTTTTTTGATTTTCGTGTATTGTCATCGGAAATACACATGTCTGCCAAATTTCATCAATTTTCATTAAAGGGAAGTCATTCAAATTAACGTTACAAGATTTGATCCTCCGAAGTGAAGCTAAATATAAACCTTATTGCCGTGTAAATAGAGTAGCATTTTGATCGATTTGATGCTTTGATGCTCCGAAGTGAAGCTAAATAAAAGCGTTTAAAAATGCAAGGGACGCGCGTGGTTTTGTGTCGGCTCAGCCGAGCAGAAACAAAAACTTGTTATAACATGTCTCATTTAGACTCCACCTCCTATCCGAAATTATCCGAAACTTATATTTCGGATACGTTTACGGATATATTTTTATTTCGGTTATTCTGTGGTATCTACTTTGATCGTGTAATAAAATTTTGTAACAACAATGACAATCTCTAGCAGTTTTATCGCGTGCCGGACCGCCATGTCCAGAATGCCCAGGGTTTTTTAAATTCTCGGAATTTCCGTTCTCCATGTCACCTACCTACGACACACGAAATCGTAGCGTAGGGCTATGGGTGTGAAGCGTTATTATCAGCTATAGTAAAGATAGTTACCTTGTCGAACAGTACGTGTCCCAAGTGGTGAACCGGTCGCTGGTGGTGACGGTGCCGGCGCCCACCGAGCCGCCCGGGGCGCGCAACCCGGCGCCCGGCGTCTGTCTGCCCGTCATCGTCACCTTCTGCCAGCAGCACCGCGTCCACTACAACTTCACCGTGTTCCCCAACTACATCGGCCACTTCGGACAACGAGACGCGCAACAGGTGACTCACATCAATCTACGTAACATATAAATTAAATTATAAGGTGCTAAGTTAGTATTAGTCTACTTTACAACAATCGGAAAGATCCGATTGACCATCGTGGAGTCAACTTACCCTGAGGATGCTCCGTTTTGGGGCGAAGCCCGTGTTGGTGCTGGTATATAATAATATGTTGGTATATACTTTCAATTATTGTAGTGCAGGTTTCCGTTGTAAGGAGGGAAGTGCCGTGTATGTCTTAAAGTATATACCATAATACATGTTAACCGCGGATTGTTGCAAAGTAAACTAATACTAACTTAATAACAATGGATTTCTGCAAAGTAACGCCTGATACTATTAAATATATTATAAGGTGCTCATAAGTCTAAACTGTCCCTCCTGAAAAGGCGCAATAAGTAAGTACCTAGCGTTTTCATTATTTTTCAACGTCAACCTGCATGATAAACTTTGAAGTTTGATAAAGAAAACGATATTAGAAAGAAAGAAAGAAAGTAAGAAAGAAATACTTTATTCCAATAGTTACTTACTACAGACAACAGATATTACTTAGTACCTATCTAATTGTGAAAAGTTTATTTATGAGGAAAGGATCTCTATAATGTTACCCACTCAAAAAATGTGACGGCTGTTGGTATATAGAAATGATGACAATGAACGTTCCTGAGATAATGGATTTGCACTTGAGAACCACTCATAATACTTACGAGATTTCTCTGTGAGGTACGGTAAAATTGTGTAAAAAAAATATAAAACCTAAAATTCCCACCGTTAAGGAGTAAGTAAATATTGTTTATTCTACCACTTTGTCAGCCTGATAAATATGTACCTATATCCATATTAAATTAGAGGTGCAGATTTCTAGTCCTCCGTGCTATGATGCCGACGGAAAATGGCCATACGGCTATGACGATATAAGCATTCCGTTTTGACTACGGAACACTAAAAAGACTAGCTGGTGTAAATCGAATACCGCAGACTGTAGACGTTTGTAACCACTCTGCTTCGTCATTTGTTATGCATAGCGTCGCGCGTCGCGGTGGAGTGGAATAACTCGCCCGCGGTAGTTCCATTCGATTATAGTGTGTCCTGCAGTCAACAGAGAAATATAATAGCTTTTACAAAGTCAAGAAGAAACCAAGACTAGGTGCATTTCCACTTACCAACAGGTGGGATTGCATTCAAGCATAAAGTTATACTTAGTAATTAAAGTAGGTAGGTATTTGAAAACCGTAAGAGATTTAAGGCAAGTATTATGAATTATGATATGCCGAGAGCATTGGCGACCTCATATATTTAAACAATATCAAATTTAACTTGAAATTAATAAGGTATTAACTCGAAATTCTCAAATTGATTTTTATCTTATGTTTTGGAGCTATTGATTTGCATTTGTTATTGGAGTGGCACTTACCTTTTTATTTTAGCTTATAACTATGTGTGCATGTCTAAGTGTTAACTTTGTTGATGCAATAAACAAATAAATAAATAAATAAGGCCAAGTACCTACCTACCTAAATGAAAACTAAAGACATACTAAAGACGACATAAGGTATTGACGACACTAGTCTGACAAATCACTTAATACAAAATAATTAGGTGGGTATGTATAATTAATTTGGCTATGAATACTTCTCTAATGACTTGAGAGAACTATCTGTTTATGATTCCATTAAATTGTGAATCAATCCCAGTGATGGAGTTGTTCCCTCGTGCCGCGGCATCGCTTGAAGTATAAATGAAGTTATTCAATTATACACGAGTAATAATGATCAACTCATTTTGGTTCACGGCGCGTGCAGCTACACGAGTAGATTTCTCTATCCAATAAAACATTTTATAATAAAATAACGTTCATTAAATTTTATTGGACGTATCACGGAAACAAATATTCGTGGAAATAGTCAATTACGCTAAGAATAAAATGTATTAATCTCCATAATTATGTTGAATTCTCCGAACAATAATTTGATTCCTAATTTTGGCACATTAAAGTTTAGTGCAAAATTAATTAAATTAAATTAAATAACGCTTCACACAAAATAGAGACCAAATTAGGTAAATGGTAACTAAATCTAAAACCAGTGGATTCTTAACAATGAAACTATGCACAGAAGTACCTACATTATATGCACCGATAGTGTGAAGAAGCATTGAAAAAGTACTTTTGAAAATGGAGAATAAAGAGTGAAAGTTCTTTTGAGTATGAAAATATTATTTCCACATCTGGACTTCTAATTGCGATATTGTAAGTCAGTGTGATAACATAAGGTTATATAAGGAAGAAGGAACGCATGAAATGTAAACAGGTGTCAAATTTAATGCAGCTTGCTTGATAATATTTAAATTGCGTGTTCGGTCGAGGGATTATAGAAATTTTGTTATGCCCAAATTAATGACACTGACGGTTTATTGATATACGATATCGCCACTTAATTAAAGCTCTAGTAAGACCAGTCTGTCACGTTTCGTAACTTTACAACTAGTTGCGACTTTACAGGATGTAAGTAGGTAGGTACCTAAGTATATACCTAACACTAACTTACGATTGCACTAGGTTATACCTACTTAGTTTTTACTTTTTTAGATTCGGAACTAATTATAAACTCACCTTTACTTATGGAAAATGGAAAATGCATTTACTGGGAATTTGTGCTAGGTAGGTTTCTATGTCATAGTTACTTCTTCCCATTATCCGATTTTTCAATGAATAGTATTCTCACCAATGATTTTATACGAAGAGATAGGCCGGTTGGAACATCATATACGAATGTTCTTCATACAAATAGAAAGTAGCGCCATTTCTTTCTTTCTAATGAATTGAGATCATCGTAGCATTGGACTGACAGAGTCACATTGGTCCTAAATCAATGACTTTCAACGTGTAATAATGGTTCAGAATATTAATTTAAAAATAATTATAAATGAATGCGTTTAACATCCGCAGTGTAATTCAAACAATATAATAGAATTAAATTCCGTTTACTCTCAGTAGGTATAAACAATTAAACCATCTCCCCATAATGACTAAGCACGGAAGTGAAGTCAATAGTGTTCGACCACATCACATCCCGATCGACAACACGATCAGAATCACGCGGTAGATAGATATTATCTCGTCACTGCACCGCGGCACCGTCTGTTTGTATAACAAATTGCTTTAGATCTCGACGTGCCGCCGCGCTGGCCCCGTGGATTACCCTCTCTTCACGAATTAAGTTACAAAGCACTCGATTTAAGCTTTAAAAACCGTTCAGTGTCAGAGTGCATGAAATATCAACTGCGTCAGCCTTCGCTTTCTCCCATATTTCATTACTTTTGAGAAATGTTTGCTTATGATTGATGAACGCGAAATATCCTCCCAGAATTGACATTTTAAATTTCTAAATACAGAATTTGTAGTGAAACTGTAACTTCGAGTAGGATTTACCTACCTAGGTATATAGGTACGCTGATGTTTGAGAGGGTCACGTTGACATGAAGCAAAAAGCAGCTACCGATTACCTACAGTGGGTACTACAGTAAGTATTCGCAGTATCTCCCTGCACTCGTTGACATTTTGCAGAGAGGTATTGTGACTATACTATAATCGTTATTTGTATCATTTAATACAGGTACGTGTTCAGTACATTTCGTTCGATCGTTTATATTTTAAAATTTAACCATTGAAATAACTATAAGTAAAGTAACAATAAAGACGGTGGTCTTATAATAAATTTAATATTTTCTAAGAAACTTGTTAATGTTTCAAATTTCAAGTCAGTCTGTTCTGTAGCAAGTTAATGACGGGGAATTTTCAATTCACCGAGTTATAAGCCGCTTAAGAGAATAATAATAATAATTAAATACCAACTGTTCAAATAAACTTGTGCTTTTATTGAAGAGTACCTATACAATATTACCCTCCCAGTTATAATATGAGCGATAAATGGCCATGTTCCAATGAGATATTACAAACAATTAATAACAACAATACTTTTATTAAAATAGGGCAAGTGCGTGTCAGGCCAAGTGTAGAAAGTTTATCGACTATTACTCATTAACTACTTATGCAAATATAGACGTGATAGTTTTCCTTGTAAATTCATCATATTATAACCTATTTTTGAGATTTTTTTTACTTGTCTAACTGCAACCGTTTAGCCAGTAGGTGGGGACACTTGACTCTAATCAAAATTAGCACCTTAAAGCCAAATATTTTGCAAACAGACCCCTAATTCCAAAAATGGTCTTAAGAGACTCAATATTTTTGAACGACCTTTGCAACGATACCCCATAATGTGGGGTACGCAACGAAAAAAATTTCGTCCTCACGTTACCTGTAGGGGAGGTAAAATATTTTTCAATATTTTATTCTACGATTTTGGAGTTTTAATAAATATGTACATATATTCATGCCAAATTACCTACAGCTTTCTAGCACCAAGGATCTTGGCACTTTGCTTCGGACAGACGGACGGACGGACATGATGAAACTATAAGACTTTCGATTTTACTTCGGAATCCTAAAAAGCGAGCTTTGCATTAAACTTATTTTTAAATACTCTTATAAAAGTCATCTCCACTCCATCTCAAAAAATATTAGGTAAATCTGGGATTACAAAAATGAGGGTAATCAATAATTTAGATTTATGTCAACGTGCAGGTTTTCTATCACAACAGCAAGTAGAATGTAAAACTATCATTGATTCCTAATTGTAATTCAATCGATATTTAGCCTCTCGCTACACCCTTCTGAAAAACGGACAAAGCTATTGATTCAGGCAGCTTAGTTGGTAGTGTAGTGACTCCTGCTTAGGAAGCGAGGGGTCTCAGGTTCCTGACAGATAAAATATTTGTACCTACTCGGGTCCTGCGTGTCTATCGCACGTGTTGTCCACGCCACCCGCAACGGCCGCAAAAACAACCAAATCCTACTGCAGGAGCACAAGTGTGCAAGTGTTTAAAGTTCACCAAAAAATCTCTGTCAACGCACTCCTTATCATATAGTTCAGTTCCGACGAACATTAGCCGTCAATCGGTCACAGCTCGTTAGGCAGTCAGCTCGGACGGCCGCAGTCAATAGCTGCTATAGCTAGCCATCGGTAATTAACAAGTCTCGGCATTCGACATCGATCAATCACTGTCGGGAGACAAAGGTTGCCTACAAAAGGGTGTTCAGCATTCAGAGCCCGCCCGCCGCGTGCCGGTGCCGCTCGATAATGACTATATTTGTGACTTTATTCGGATCCGTCAACGTGAAAGAAAATTACAACTATTATGGAATGGGCTGTAATGAAAAGCTGTTGCCATCGATAGGTACTTTATTACTTTTGCTAGTGGAATAACATCCACGTCTTGATAATAGTAACGCGACCAGTGCCAGATTTATATTTTTCATCAGTATAGGCCAATTTATTTCCGCCGCCCCATGTACCTTTCTAAAATAATAATTTTCCATTAATAGTAAGGAAGGCACTGAATTAGTCACTAAAAAAGTGCGTAAAAAAACAAGAATTACAAGTTTTGTGGCACTTTTTAATAGCAAAATCATCTATAGTATCCGGATAACATCATCTTCTGAAATCTGCCGCCCCTACGACGCTGCCGCCCCTAGGCCGCGGCCTATACGGCCTATTGACAAATCCGGGACTGAACGCGACCTATTACCGTACTCCAGGCTGAATGATGTAGAGGTCCAAGATACGAAATTATTAAGCTACGACGAACAATCTCCACGGATGGTTTTTGGAACGAGGTTCCTTATCGCGCGTTATGAAAGGGGGCTAGAAGGAAAATTTTCTTACGAAAAGTTGGTACGATACTTTTTGAAGTGATTCAGAGAGTTTTACAGAGATGGCGCTGTACAACTTTCTGAATCACGCTAGTAGCGTGAGCTCGTTTCATATTGCTGAATCACACTGCTGAGCGCGTAAAACAATACTTAAATCGAAATGAACTTCGTTCCATCCGGGTGTCCCTTGACACCTCTCAAGTTTTATTTTATTGATTGTTTTTTTTTTTAAATATTTTTTAACTCATAATAGTGGTTCATAGCGTAATCTTGCCTGAATGGCTGAAAATTAAACTTACGAACAAGCAACCATCAAGTTCAGGAAACTCTCAAATCACGATTGTTAAAGGTTAAGCGATAATGGATTTAAATCTGCAGTGGAAGTGTACACGTGTAACAGTATTAAATGACACAAAGGAAGCAAACTACAAAAGGATTCACCGATAATCATACTGAGAACACGATGCGCCTGTTGTCGCATCTCGCGGCCTTTTCATAAACTACGGACTTTCCTGTTTATCTACTCGTGTGACAAACAGTTTGAATAATAGTAATAAGTAGTAAATAATCGTAAATAAACAATCTTATATATAAAATTCTCGTGTCACAATGTTAGTTACAATACTCCTCCGAAACGGCTTGACCGATTTTTATGAAATTTTATATGCATATTCAGTAGGTCTGAGAATCGGCTACTATCTATTTTTCATACCGCTAAGTGATAAGGGTTGTCCACCCCAAACAATTTTTTTATTTTTTGGACAATTTTTTTATTTTTTTATAATGTGGCATTAAAACCCCTATTTTTAATATGATTGTTAGGCGATACGAAGTTCGCCCGGTCAGCTAGTATAAAATAAAAATTTGAAACACTATAGATTTATTGTAGGTAATCTAATTGAATTTGGCACAGGATCTGGAGATCTACGACGCCGTGGTGGACGTGCGCTGCTACGAGCTGACGGCGCTGTTTCTGTGCTCGCTGTTCGTGCCCAAGTGCGGGCCCCTGGGGCACATGGTCAGGCCCTGCCGGAGTCTGTGTCAAGGTCAGTTGTTCTGTAGCCCTAGGTTTAGAATAAATTGACGTAATAAACGAAGAGACCTAGTTTCCAGACATACCTAAGCATAGAAATCATTTAGAAATGAGTCCCGGCAACGCTTTGTAATGTAGGGCAATATGAAAAAAAAATAACAATAAGTATGGGTAATCATAAATAAACTTAGTTTGATAGGCTGTAGCATGCAGTAGGACAAAACTGTCATCATTTTCTGGAGACGATTCGTAATATTGTATTTTTCATCATGCCATATTTAGTTCCTGTCATAATTTGTACTTTTATGCCTATTAATTGTATAAAATAATTTCGATGTTTCACATCTACCAGCCGCCCCATGACGGCTCACATTTTTTTTTAATTATGATTTTATTTCTTGCTTCCATTCTGATAATCAAGTGAACTGCATCCAACAATTGGGACCATAAATCAAACCTACTATTGTTGTAGCGACAGCGGTATAATCAGTATTGTGTACCGGCAGAACAAGATATTTCCGCTATAAATACGATTGAATTATTACTTTACAAACAATATCGTTCAAAATTTGTGTATTGTCATAAAGCTTAACTATAATTATTATCGATGATGGCACGATGGCATGATTATCTATGTTATACCTATAAGTAATAAGTGTTGGTACCGTACTGGGTAAAGTTGACAACTATCAACAACTTTCAGATGGTCTTCATGGCCTGCCTACTTTCTCGACAGCTTCAGATGGCTTTCGTCTAATAAAGGAGTCATGCACCATGAGATTGGCACATGAAGATCAGCTTGGTCTCAATAATAGATTCAGATTTAAGATTTCCTTACGTTGGAAATTATAATAATAAATTTATTATTTTGTCTTTTGTTTATTTGGAACTAGAAACGATGCGAAGATGCGGATTCTTCCTAGAAGTGTTCGGCCTCTCGATGCCGGAATACCTGCAGTGCGAGATATTCCCGGAGTCGACGGACACGGACGTCTGCCTGGGCAACCGTGAGGTCAAGGAAGCGCGTATCAGAGCCGCCAAGCCTGGTAAGAGAACTGGATGAAACGCCTCCACCTTTATACAGAATTGTACCAGCGTGGATAGTTGTCAGTTGACAACCTTACTTTTTATTTTATTTGGGCAACAATAGCAACTTTATCTAGTAAATTGTCGAAGCGTATCGAGTGTCTATAGTTAATATCTTCATGTAACTTAAATCTGTGCTTTAACTTAGATTGCCAGATGGCCGCGAAATCCGAGACAGTCCCGAAATTTTACGTCTTGTCCCGTGTCCAGTAATTAGACTTCTTTGTTTTGTTCCGGATTCCTCGTCAGCATAATTAAAGGGCCGCCACAGAAAAAAATCTGAATTGCGTCGACAGCAAAGTGGCGCTCAAGGGCCAGAGGGCCGCCGCCTCAAATAAATCATGGATCCACCAGTGCATCGAGGTCTAGTAGAATTGTCCCGGAAATTATAACCCTGTATCTGGTACCCCTAGCTAAACCCGAGATGTTAAAGTGTGGGATTGCCTCCAGTATGCGCGACGGGCTTCCAATGCGACATGAACCGCTGCATCCCGCACGACTGGCGCTGCGACGGGCATGTGGACTGCGCCGACCGCTCCGACGAGCTCAACTGCCGCGTGTGCAAGCGCAGCGGGGACGTGCACTGCGGCAACCAGCGCTGCATCTCGCAGACACACCTGTGCGACGGCCGCGTCGACTGCCCCTGGGGGCAGGACGAACGGAACTGTTGTAAGTTGTAACTGATGGCAACTGCTGTCTGAGAACTGAACTGTGATTCTCATTGTGGGAGGCAGGTTTAGATGGTACATGGAAAGTCGGAATTGTAATTGGTCACCAGTCTCCAATAATAAAGTTGATAGCACCGGGGGTCATGAGTATCGTGTCATGACATTAGCAGCTATTGGTAGGTACATGTTGACCTCTAAATAATTTCCGAGGAAAAAAGCAACGATGGAACTGAAGCTACCGACAAACCGAGTTAAATTCAACCGAGTTAAATGTAATCTGAGTATTGTGAATCCTTTTAAATGAGCGTTGGTATTTGTCGGAAGTTTATGAAAATTATGGTCTTCTCGGCGGAGCCTCTCCAGACTAGCTCGTTTGTTCGCGTGAAGTTGTTAAGGTGACAAGGCCGCCTTTAATAAAACAGAAAGTACTTGGCCGACATTAATAGTGGCTATTATCCCGGCAGTGAGACTGAGCGAAGCCAACGGCGACATCGGCCGCGGCGAGCTGCAGGTGTACCGCGCCGCCAACCAGTCCTGGTTCCCCGCCTGCATCTCCACGCTGGACGACTCCACCGCCGCCAAGCTCTGCTCCATGCTCGGATACTCGTAAGTATACTGTCATCGCGTCACTGCGTAATACTGTTTGAATAATTGCTTTTTAACAAAAAATAAACCAACGAAAAAAACTGAAAAGCGAAAACTAAAATAAACCATTTAGTATTATAAATTACGATTCTAAATTAACAGTAAATAAATAATTCTGAGATTCTGCGCCAAACAAACAAGTAAAATAAAATTAATTATTAGTAAGTGTCGTAAAATGAGGGCAGCGGCATGCGATGCACACGGCAGCAGCAGCGCGGTGCACATCTTTACACAGTTTGTTCTTTCATCTGTTTGGCGCCGCCCATTAAAAAAAGAATCATCAAAATCGGACCACCCTGTGCCGATTGCTTCGTGATATAATATATACGTGTCGAATTGAGAACCTTCTTCTATATTTCGTCGGTTAATAAAGAACAATGCCCAACTGCCATACATCGTTTTATTTCATTTTCAACTTAAGCGTCTTAAAATAAAAAAAAACTAGAAATCGCCGCTTTAATTTCTGAGCTTAAATATATGTCGGAGGAAGTAGATGGAAGCTGAGTTGATTGCTAGCTGTACGATTAGAGATCAATTGTTTATTTAAATAATGAGTTGTCAAATCTGTGTTTAATAACATTTGATTTACTATATCTTTACATATATTGTAACAATTCCAATTTGCGGAGGAAGTGGACGTAACTACATGATTTTATTAGTTCCGGTACACTTAGATAAATCTTAATTTATTTCTCTCGATTTATTGCAATTTAATTTATTACTGTTTGTATTTAATTCGCGTTTAAAATCTAATTAATTTATTTAAAGCCATTGTATTATTTAACGTCCAATCAGAGTAGAGGATAGCCTCTAGCGGAGTCGAAGCGCCATCTGTACATTCGCCACGTGGTGAGACAGAATTGTTTTGTTGAGTGAGTTGATCGAGGTGGATCATTCTGAGTTTAGCTTCTGGTGAAGTAAGGTCGGTGCCGCGAACCCGCTGCTCTGTTAAATAATTCCTAAAGTTCTTAAAGTGTCAAATTGATTCGTCTTTTCATTGATCTTATAATACTGTGAAAAGAAACTGTGAATAAATTGTGTGGAATCAGTGAATACTTTATTTTGTGCTCGCGTTTAACCCAAATGACGCCCACTCGGCCCGCAACCGCTGATGGCGGAGTAGAAGAGAGCGAATATTATGTTTTGTGCTCGCACTTAACCCAGACGTCGCCCACTGGACCTATGACCGCTAACGATGATGTCGAGGAGGATGCGTTCTCTCCGACATATATAAGAATTTTCAGCAGACACACCCCAGAACCAAAGTATTTTGAGATTGAATTCTTATAACCATTGAGTCATAGAGTAGGGGAGACTTATGGCCGCCTGTAATTTTTACCATTATTTTATTCTGACTTTTTTTTGATTGACAACCGGATATGGAAATTTGACATCATTACATTTGTCATACCAACATTTATAACGAAATTCTGTCTGTAATATTGGCCAGAAGTCTCCCTATATCTTGCTTGATACAAGCTATGTATCGAAGTAAGTGCCGGAATGAAAATTGACATTGTTGACATCATTGTTATTATAGTCAATTAATCACTTATTAATAAAATTATTTTACGCTGGGTAATACGGGTATAGGGATTAATTTTATAATACGTAAAAAAAATATTGAATTGCTTCGGTATAACTGACGTTTTAAGACGCTAACAAAAATAAAAAATAATTTTTGGGCATTGTTCTTTAGGCTTGGAGAAGTTTTAATACAACGAAATATTTTTTTCAATTCACTTCATGTTGTAGGTTTGTCTTATTTATGCGCTTAGTTTTTGACTATGTTATATTTAAATGCATTTCAAAGGTTTTTTCTCGAAATCTTAATTCAATTCAAGTAAGGTTGCAAGTAAGTATAAGAACTTGATTCTTATTGACGACAACCTTACTGACCAGCAAAATAGAGTTTAAAATATATAATGACGATATTTTGGGCTTTATCATACCATCTTTATCGATATCGCCATCCTTGTCTTCCAACAACAAGAAGCTTCATCTAATACAGCCTTATGAACCTCCTCTCTGTCCCAGCTGGGTGAACCGCAGCGCTGTGGTGGGCTCGGCGGGGTCCCGCGCGGGCCGGGGGCACGGGGGGCACGGGGGGCACGCGCTCCCCCAGCACCAGCCGCACGTGCACGGCGTGGCGCAGTCCTACCGCGCCTTCCAGCGCAGCGAGGGCGGCCTGCTGCGCGAACTGAAGGACTGCCGGCACGACACCTCGCGCATACAGCTCGTCTGCAGTAACTATGGTAAGTATCGCTGCACACTCATAGTCCCACGCTACGATCCACTGTGTTATACCATGGTCAACACACAAAGATCGCAATCAACCTTTCGAACGTCGATCCGGCATGGTAATCCTTGCGACGCACAGTTCATCGAAGGTGTGCGATATTTTGGCTGGGCTTTTGCCAAATACGCGAGTTGGTAAACGTGGTAACGGTGGCGAGGAAACAATAATCCAATACGACTACCTCAAAGATATTGGGGGATTTTTCCTCACGCGCTTACTAGCTCCTCTATGGTGATTTTCAGCTTTAAATCGGCCTTTCTTTACATCAGTGGATAAAATGAAACCAAAAATACCGCATGTTCATTAGTCGACCCTTCAAATCAAGACTAAAAAGTTACAGAAGTTTTCCTCTTTTGAAATGGGATGGTAGCAAAACTTTTATAATACCGCGCCCTTTGAAGTTTAGGGACAACTCTCCCTCGTGTGTAGCACCCAACTTGCGTAATTACAATAATACATCTACTTCTTACGAATTTTAAGACTGGGCTTGGGGCTTCTAAATATTAGGTATATTTATCTTTACCTCCCGTTTTAAGTATCTACGATGAAAATTTTGTTGAGACGAGGGATAGGGTCTACCACAACATATATATTAAATAGGGATGTGCGAATAGCGGGGAAATTCTAAAATATCACAGGTAGGAAAAAAGTAATAAAAACAATTTTGGAATTCAGGGATCTCTTTAAGAAATACTAAGCTTTGTTATTAACGCGTCGCAGTTCTGCAATATATTCTGCCTCTAAGTTAACGTAAAACTACTTAAATGTGCGGAACGCATTAGTACAAATTCAGCTAAAACGTGTGATTAGAGCGGTAAACGCTGATTACGGATAGTGCAGCCTCCGTAAACTGCGGCGCGGCCTTAGAGTAATAATATATGGCCATTAGCCGGCCCCCACATGTGGCTGCATGCCGTTACTAATTGGACGTAGTTTCAGAAAAACGTTCCAATCCACAATCATAACATTTTGAGAAAATCGAGTTTTAAGTTCGACCCTGTATTTACTTCATCAAATTACTTTAGTTTAATCTTCAAGTTTTGATAACCTGTAGATATTAAGCGTTTTAAAGTTTTTAGTTAACCTTATTTAAGACTTGCAAGTATTAACTCAATTCGACATAAATGTGGATTGGAACGTTTTTCAGAAACTACGTCCAATTATTTAGTACGCATTAGTCTCACGAGCTAAAACAATAGTTGTCAACGCGCGTAATTCCGCTATTCGCCTTTTATCTGCATATTGCAATAAATTACCCGCGTCGGTGTTCCATTTCTTCAATTATAATATGGGTGTTTTCAAGTCAAGAACTTTTACTAAGTGCTACTACCTTCCATGAATTTATTACCACTTTCCATCAAGTACATATAACGTAAAGTTAATAATAATATCTTCTTTCGGTCTTTACTTATAAAAGAGATTTTATAACCAGCATTTTCAAATTTAATTATCTGTGGATTGCGTGCAATTCGAAATTCAAATAATTGGCGCCATGGATAAACTGAAAAGTTCCTACGTGGAAATACCGCTGCGCAAACAACACGAAACATTAACGACGTGTACGGGACTAACACTGCTTGCATAAAAACGATCCATTATTGGTTCAATCGTTTTAAATCTGGCGATAGTGGAAGCGGATCCAACTCAATTTACGGCTGAGCTGCGGGCTTTGGAGTTAGTGTCAATACAACATTGAAGCAATCAAATTGGAAAGATAAAAAAGCTAGATAAGTGTGTGCTACACGAACTAAGCGACCAACATTGAGACTTACGCATAGAAGCATAGCACTACTGAATACGCATAGAAACGAGGGAATTCTAAATTGAAATGTTACCTGCAGTAAAGTGGATCTTGTACGACCACCGTAACCGTTCGTCTCAGTGGGTGGACCAGGGTACGGCACCTAATCAGTGCGCTAAAAAAAAGATTACCCATAGGAAGATGACGATGACTGTCTCGTACACCAGTGACGAACTTGTATATCACAGCTTCTTCCCTAATGGCTAGGGTTTCTGTTGTAGAATTACAGCAATATTAATTAATGGTGTGCGTGTGGATTGAGGGCTCTTTTTTAAAAGTAACTCATATTTTTTCAAAATCAAGGAGAAATTTAGGAAAAAAATGTGAAAACATCGTGGTGAAGATAAAAAATTTGTGAAACGTAAGTTAAGAAATGTAACATTTCAACAAAAATTTTCACGACTTCAAAGTTTTTGATGAACTAAATAAAGTATTACAAGTGTCTTAAAATAATTTGAAGACGACAGACATTTCGTTGAAAATTAAAATTCCTCGAGTGCGCGAGGGAGAAAAATTAGATCAAAATATGACGCTGGGATATGGAATTTACTTATTTAAGCTTAATTTAACAGTTTGGTAATAGCTAAATGGATACATCGGAAGGTGTGAAAATTCCAATTCCCGGGTAGTGTCAGCATAGGTGTTTTAATTATAAAATCTGAGGATTTATAAAATTGAAATACAGAGTCAAAATGCCGTCTTATATTCTCATTACGGTTTATAACCTTAATCCTGAGGTTGACACAGTTACTTACCCTGTGTTTGAGAAATAAAGGTTTGTTTTCGGTAGCGAAGATAGATGAGGGTGCTAGACTGATAATATCGAGAATGAAAGGCGATGTGCGTGTTATAGACACATGCTATGAAAATAAAACAACTTACTGATGTTGAAACAGCGCGGGTTGTTTATTTTGCCTAGACACACAGTATTATGTCCTACGGTATTTATTTGTAAATCCGAGAATATAGAAACAATATTTGTGTTACAGAAGAGAGCTATTGAGCAATTTATAAGTTAAAATCTCGTGATTCCATCATGCGTAAGGAATTCAAAGTACGTAAAAAAATACACAGTAGTTTCATTAGGAAAAATGTAAGCTTATACACACAAAAATCGGGCTAGTGCGTGTCAGGCCACGCGCAGTGTAGGGTTCCGAAGTAGTAAGTTGATCGACTATTACTCATTAACTACTTATGCTAACATAGCCGTGATAGTTTTTCTTGTGAATTCATCATATAAGCTATTTTTGAGAACTTTTTCAGTTGTCTAACTCCAACCGTTTAACCAGCAGGGGAGGCCACTTGACTCCAACTAAAATTGGCACTTTAAAGCAACATATTTCGCAAACATACCCCCTAATTTCAAAAATGGTCTAAGAAGACCTATAATATTTTTGGAAGACCTTTTCAACAATACCCCATACTACGCGACGGATAAAAAAATCATCCTCACGTTACCTGTCGGGGAAGTACCCTGAAAAAAAAATGTTTTTCAATATTTTATTCTACGGTTCTGGAGTTTTAATAAATATGTATATCCATGCCAAATTACAGCTTTCTAACACTAAGGGTCTCGGCGCTTTGCTTTGGACAGACGGACAGACGGACATGACGAAACTATAAGGATTCCGATTTTACTTCGGAACCCTAACAATACAAATGATAAAATGAAATCCGAAATTACGAATGAATTCAAAATGATAATCCAAGGATCTAAGAAAATAAAAACTCGTTAAACAATGGCCGTAATTTTCAGGCGTTGCAAATTTTGAACGACACGCCAACAGAGAAAAGTCAACAAGGCTGAAGGGATCAGCAAATATAAAAATATCTCGCCTCTGTAGCGGCCGCGGCGCCGCGGCGTGGCGTAGCCTCTGGGCTAGGTGCGTTTCTCGCTCACTTCCCCCGACATGAATAAACAGACGAATGGCGAAAAAACCTTAAAATGTAGTTTGAACTAAAAATTCGGAAGCGTTAAAAACTCAGTGGAGTCCCGTGTTTAAACTTTGAATTTATTACCATGAAACCTGTTCTGTTAGAATTTATGGACAAAATACTGAAAACTTTACTAATTTTTTAGCCGATATTATTTTGTTCTGCCTTGAATGAATTTTGAAATTTTTCTGAAATGGTAGGTGTAGGTAGGCGAAATCATCTAATTTTTGATTGGCTAATATTAAGTATAATTTTTCTTTCAATTAAAGCATATTAAAATATATCTCGTCTTAAAATTTTGCTTTTAAAAATTTTAATTTATTGAGTAAAAATAATAACATGTAAATAAAGTATTTTGTCGATAAATCATGATAGAAAAAGTTTTATAATACATTCAAATTATTTGAATTCCGAGGTTCAGCCCTTTTCAATGCTAACGGGACTCCGCTAATTACAAACTTCAAACTTCTGACGCTTTTGAATTAAATATAATGAAACTGAAAAAATTCAAAGACACGCATTGAGAATCTCGAAATCAATTAGGTCATTATGATTACGCCCTTATCCAGGAAAAAATCCCTGAACAAAAGAGAGCCAAATCTTCCGTCTATATTAATACAGTGTTTTTGGTCGGGATCTTGATTAAAGCGAGCCACTCGAAGCGTAAAATGTTGAAATATTTCCACGTTTTTATTAAAATATAAATAACGCAATAATACCATTTTATGAAAGTTCGCAGTATCACTAAGTAGATTTTTTTTAGTTCCTTTGATACACCATGTATCCATCATGATTAATATATGTGTAGCAGAAGGAGGTATTCTATGGTATTGGTTATGAAATGATATTCCTTTTACTTTGCTCCATGATATATTTCCAGTTCTCCTAACATTCACATCAATATTCCAAAGTACTTCCCTATTCCCATATTCATATACAATTCCCTAATCTAAATATGACATGACATTTCTTATATGCCAGCCTCTGCATCAGGCAAGCGCTGTAGAATAAAGAGGTCCGTCCCTGGACCTTCACTGGAGATTCATAGCCTCACCGATACGGCTATCCTGACGTGCGCTCGTCCTCGTGCGCGGATTAATTTATCTTGCTACGTCATCACTGGATCAAGGCATGTGGTCTGCTCTAACTGCTGGGTCCGAAACACGTTGTTTTTGTGTTCACTCACGCGGCCATCGCTGACGACCCGCACGGCCTCGTGTGGATAATAAGAATTCTGTAAAAATAGTCTCAACAGTATCTTGCTCGGCTATTCTGACTACATTAACCTCACTCATATTCATTTTTATCATTCATCATCATTAGTTTATAGTCAAGAATAATTCGCTCATTAAGTCTGATATTTTTTTAAATGTGGACACTTAAAACATAGTGGAGAGAACTATGGTCTGGCCATTTGGTTACCAATCTGGTTCATAAAACTCTACGAAACGTCGCAATTATGTCATTGTCGTCTGGTCCGGTTCAAACCCTGCAGACTCCTGGTCCAGTCTCTCCAAGACTCTTCAGGTACATCGCCCCTTCAGTTCTATGCTGGCCCGGACTCTATTCACACTTCTTTCCTTTTTTTCATTTTTTTTGACACCTTTTTTTACATCCTTTTTTTACTCAATTTTTTTTGTAATTCCATTTTGTTACTAGGTACTCTTTTTTTTACCTTTCATTTTCACTTTTCTCTTTTTTCACTCTTTTTACACTTTTTTTTTAGTAGGTACTATTTTTTTTACCTCTGTTTTTACTTTCCTCTTTATTTTTTCTCACTTTTTTTACAATAGCCATTGTTGCGACATATTAAATCGATATCATCATATCATCATCATTAAACCTACTTTTACTATACTACCAGACCGACCATAGTTTCTCTACGTGACTTACACCTGCAGCAGACATGTCTCCAAGCAAACCATCGGTTTCAGTGTTAGCTCCTGGGTCTCTTGGTTTCATGTGGTAGATCATTATTTCATGTCTTATCGATTTTCCGCAACTGAAAAATAAATAAGGTTAATTTGACTCGTATGATATCAGGTTACTCGTATGATAACACATTTGATGCTAGACTAAGGCTACTTATCTGCGATCCATACTCCTTCGGTCATCATGACACATTGGATGGCTTGGTTTATATGAACTCTAGCTCCACTGAGTCGCATCACTACGTTTTGCATTGTCCACGTCGATTATAATATGAACTTCCACATTCTCATTTCATCGCGTTTTGTATTGTTTCATTTCTCATTGCAAAATTTTCTTCAAATGTCATCCGAACTAGTGTCATTCCTCATTTATTTTTCGATTTGTGGGCATGTTTCGTCCATCACTTCTGATGTAGCAGAAGGAGGTATTGTATGGTATTGGTTATGAAATGATATTCCTTTTACTTTGCACCATGATATATTTCCAGTTCTCCTAACATTCACATCAATATTACAAAGTACTTCAACACTACGTGATCAATAATAATCTGTTCTACATTCTTGACAATTCCCTAATCTAAATATGACATGACATTTCTTATATGCCAGCCTCTGCGTCAGGCAAGCGCTGTAGAATAAAGAGGTCCGTCCCTGGACCTTCACTGGAGATTCATAGCCTCACCGATATATGCATACAGCTTCATTTAAATCGCAAAGGATCAGGCATATTCGTAAATAATATATAATCACTTATTTGTTAATATCGAAACTCGAGCTGTTCATCTATAGCTTATCAGTGACTTCTTTTGACAAAAACATAAATAATTATAAATAGATAAATAAATGATACAACCACACCCCACCGAAAACACACTGGCGTCAAAATTAGATTAAAATGTAGAAACTTCATTAAATAATTGAATAATTTTCAATCATCAATAAGACGTAAGACGATAAACGTCACAACTCTTTAAAACAATAATCAATCGCAGCCTTCGCTTGTCCATAACTCTATTTCCCCCATGGAACTCTGCCGTAAGCTTATTGTAAATTTTCCTCGATAATTCAAATAAATGTAAAGGACCAGTCATACCTCACACACAGGGCGATGAGCGAAACAGTTATCTATACTAATATATAAAGAGGAAAGATTTGATTGCTTGCATTGAATAGGCTCCGAAACTACCGAACCGATTTGAAAAATTCTTTCACTGTTGGGAAGCTACATTATCCCCAGGTGACATTGGCTATATTATATTTTTTTTTACTATTTTGCCGAAGCGAAGCGAGGGCGATTTCCTAGTCGATAATAAAGTCGTGCTTTGTTATTCTATACGCGTAACTTTGTTAACCGTATTTTTGGGATCAGTGATTCCGACCTGACTTCGAGTAAAATACATGGTTTATTTGAAAACTCTAAATTCCACAGTTTCCAGGAGCACCGAGACAAATGCCAGAATACATCAATCATATAATACAGTAGATCGCCTACCCACTAGCAATGAGACAAGCTGGGAACGTCTGTAATTAGGTAGTGTCGGATGACTGCCATAATTTATCTCTTCTGCAGACCCCCGATTCGTTTTACAGAATTTTATTCCAAGTTAAATAAAAAAGGCAGAGTGTACGATATGGCTTATATTTTATGAAATTCTCACCCTTAGTGACCCTTGAAATGAGAGCTTTGAAATGCTGGTAAAATACGTTCACATACATGTCATACACACTCTTATCCATACCACTCCATAAAGATTGACTTACAGAAATTATCTGATGATTCCTTCGTGAAACATCCTCTGTTTCAGTGTAACAGTAAAAATTGCAAATGTGGTAGGTCCTGTACACCTTCACCTATGGTAGGTGTATCAGACTCCTAACTCAGCAATATAATTATGGTTCAATCGTGGGTGAGACGAGCCGAGATATGGGCACATTATAAGATTGACCTCAGTAGAGATTACGAGTATAGTTACCGATGAAGGAGTCCGATTGTCTCGCCACGCTCCAAAACTTCTTGAACCGCGACTGAAACAATTCATAAACAGAATTTTGTTCACAATAGGATCGCCCTTTGAAACGCCGAAACAATTCAATGTAAACAAGTACAATAAAAGCTTTTTAAGCGTCGCCTTTGTTTGGCAATAATGAACAGGAGCCGGCCGAAGCCTGCCAAGTTCACGACGAGAAATAAATCCAAAAATGTCCCCCGCGTTGTTTGAACTGTTTACCTGTGTTGGCTGTGTTTCACAAGACGTGATCCGTCACTGTTCTCTGTTTTTGTATTTTTTGTTCGTTACGTCAGAGCCATAACTACGTCATTTATGAAAAGATTTTTTTCTCGTTTTTAGAATTTTGACACAATTAAATACTAACCCACTCTACTTTCTGTTACTACTCCAGAGTTCCGTAGTTGTAAGAATAGCTCCGTGATCAGCAGTGGACAGCTAATTGAATAGTTGTTAAGGTGTCGTAACAAATCCCTAATTAAACGAATCACATTTTATTCCGGGAGTTTAATGCTACGAGAATTACGAGCAGTCGTACCCGTAATAACAAGGGACACGAGATGAGGAAAACTTTTCTCATAAAACGATTTCTTATAACCGTCACTATTCTCCGACGGCTGAATCTTGCGAATAACCTCCCACGGGTCCCACGGCCACAAAAGAAAACTAATTAAGCCCGATAGAACTAACATCGGCGCTTAAATTTCTTAAGGGGTCATAAATACTGAACGGTGACTCGACATATAAAAAGTAACCTTGGAGCTCGATGATAGGATTCAGATTCCCTCACGGCTGCGATTTCATTACCTATAACGATGGGCCGCTGGGACTTCCATTTAACGGGAACTTACTCATAGAGCCCGCTTGTATTTACGCAAGTAGAAAAATGAAGGAACAATAACTATTGAGAGATTCTATCGGATAAAATCCAATCTATCAATATAAATCAATTTAATTTTTATGTTGAATAGACGTGACGTAGAGAGGTTAGGATAGAAGAACCAATTAAAACTGAAAAATTATCAGCATAATTCAGAACCCTAGGTAAAAAATCAAACTTCCTTCCATCCGTTCTATCTATTAGTATAGCATGTATGTGGTATACACATACATAACTATTCAAAATAACAAACGAACAAAATGTAGGAGTAAACATGATAATGACAAAAATTAAAACCTACAATCGTCGTGAGACAACGTACCTACGTAACAATACATAGGTAGGTGTGGATATACCTAAAACATTATCCAATTTTCCAGCCGAGCGCAGTTAACATACAAACTGACCAGACGTCAGTTTCAATGGCCGTTGAGAGGATCAATGTCGAATTTTATTAAACTCCTGCGGAGAGGGATTTGACAGCGTATAAATGGACGCGGAGCCTTGCGGGATATCTTTACGGCATACGACACGACATTTCAAAATTGACTAGACTCGCCATTCGCCATCGCGAGTGCTACTTTCCATATTCCTTTCATGTTGAAGTGACTTACTTTCATGTTGAAGTGACTTCAAAAAACATTGAATTCAAGGATTAGTGTAGTTTTAATTTCACTACTGTTAAGATAGTGCCCGGCAAGTAATCGTAGATTCACGGCCCAGCTTGAGGATGTTAGATTTAAAAGGAAAGGTACTCACACTTACAGGATAACGGGACACCACTACACTATACACTGCGTTAAAGTTTTCTTCCTTGGATTAGAGTTTTCTTGCATTTCCCCGCGGATGGAAGGTTTCGAGCCGGCCGGCGCAACGCTCAACGAAATAAAAATGCTGTGGTCGTGTAAAGGATATTTCTGAAATAACCTATGGAACAAGCGCCGATTTATTGCGTCATCACTCATTGTCCACCTGAGGCGTGTAACGGAAAGGTCACCATTGTTACCATACTTTATCGTAGTCGCATACGGTGATATTAGCTTAAGATGGCCAACCGCACGAATCCCGATACGAGGACAAAAAAACAAATAAATATAATTAATCTGTACTGCCGATAGGACACAAATAAATAATTCATTCGCATTCATCCTTTCACATAGGTACGCTTTTTAAAAAGAATATAAAAATTAAGGTTCAAAATTTAAAAATATTAGATGGGTGGATCCTTTGATAAACAATAGCGAAAGAACAAGACAAATAAACTATTCAATTAGGTAGTAACTACAATAATGTATACAGGCTTTAGCTCAGAATTGAAGATTGTTTAATATATGGTTGTTTAATATATAGTTGTAGCCGCTGTCTGTGGTTGTAGCACAATATATGAACTGTAATTAAACTTAAGCGACACCGATTAGTGTGACATCTGATTACTCAAAGAAAACCAGAATATTGGTTCGCTTTGTACACTACTTCTTTACAATTCAGATTAGTTTAAAAGTTTTAAAATTGCTCTATAATTTGGACGATTTGTCAATGAGATAATCTCAATTTTATTATTTAATCTCATTTCACAAAGGACCTATCTTCAAACAAGCTTCAAACATGGATTTCCAATGTCCACGTTTAAACTGAGACCGCCTGAAAAGCATTGGATTTAGGTACAAACTTAAAGACAAGAAAAAATTCCAGTCTTGTCAAAACATATTTCTCTACTCTTCATTTACAATACAAAGTACTGAATTCTGTTAAAACCATTAATCTTCCTTTGTTGTGTTTACGTACACAATTTCAGAGGCATTAAAAAAATAATCCATTTAAGTTTGAAGTCGCCACCTGTAGCGGCTGTAGCTGTGTTAATACGGGGACGGCGTAGATTGTCCATTCGTAATTCACTTTCCTTAATTGTAAGTCGCGGGATTGCAAAACTTTAATTATTTCCCTGTAATGGCTCTCCCGTACGTCAGGTGGGAGCACGGAGCGGGCGGTCCAAGCTACTAGCGATTCGCATGTTATCTCTGTCTACTAGTATCTACATCAAAAGAAGGGTTATCTAATATAATATTTTTGTAGGCACCATAGAATTTTATTTTGTTTTCGTTCTTTTGTTTAGACTGAATGCAAACAGGTCAAGTAAGTTTAGCGTTATGTCTTCCACTACTGGTCGGACTAATCACCAATCCAATTACTAAAAAAAGATATAAAATTTGTATATATTTTTAAAATTTAAATTTAAATTGTATGTTGAAAATTAACTACCAGTAGTCAATAGTTAACGTGGACCTCATTCAGGGAGGTCATGATATGACCCATGTTTGACATAATATCATATTAGATTCGAAAAGCTCTCACTTCGATATTTTTCTTTTATCTGTCATTAAATGGATGAATGAGATATAATTACACAAGTAATTAACCAGGTATATCCTAATTATTATTTTTATTAGTGAAGCGGTTTCAGTAAAAAACATATTGCAGAACAACGTGTGCCGGGTCAGCTGCTGCAGAAATAATTTTATTTCCCTTGAAGGCATAACTTGTACCACAAAAATAATTGTTTACCCCGCCTGAAAAGGGTTTTGCTTAAATTTCAATTTAGAAACCGCTGGACGGGAGGTGAGCGAACAAAGCCGTTATTACGCGACTTTAATATCTGCCCGCAAAATTATCTTTCCTTTTTTTCTCCCAGCGTGCTCGCTAATCTGTCTCCTTATAAAAATTACATTGTTATTTTTTCAATTTATTTTCAAGAACGAGATTAAATTTCAAAACATTAAGCAAAATATCATTCAAAACAGTTGGGCCTGGTTGTTTTGAGACTGATACTGTAAGAATCTCCATGTAGTACCTTCGTATGGTTTCTTGGGTTATTATTATGTTTTATTATTTCTAACTGCTCTAATATACTTAATTTAAAACCCTTTTCAGATTTATGTAATCTATCCATAATATAAAAGGCAAAAGTGATTGACTGATGTATCAACGCACAGGCCAAACCCTTAGGGCTAGAAGCTTAAAATTTCGCACACGTACTCCTCTTATGACGCAGGCATCCTGTAAGGAAGGATTTTTCAAAATTCAACCCCCTAGGGGGTGAAATAGGGGATAAATATGATGAGCATAATTTCCGCGTGTGAAGCTGCGGGCAACAGCGAGTATATTATATTAGGTATGTATGGTTACTAGTTAAACCATGACCTCATTCTATTAGGTGTTTAGCGAAGTTAAGACTTATCCGCGTGACCATTCTTGTACGGGGCTATACGTTTTGTTTTGACACACGTTACCAGGAACATAATATTATCTAATAGGTACATGTATATTATCAATTACTGAGACGCTGAATTATTTTGATTTTAATAGACTCTGTGTTATCGTGGAATATGTCAATATCTAGTAGTCTGGAGTTTCACGAGAAAGTGTATAATTATGTATAATAATTATGTAAATACTTCAATTTTTTTAGTTTATCTAATAACAGTCGTTTTTTTAGAGTGCGGTAAACGTCGCATCAGCGGTGGAGCATCAAAGCGTATCGTGGGCGGGGTGGAGGCCTCTCCCGGGGACTGGCCGTTCCTGGCCGCCATCCTCGGGGGGCCGGAGGAGGTGTTTTACTGCGCCGGCGTGCTGGTGGCCGACCAGTGGGTTCTCACTGCTTCACATTGTGTTGGGAAGTAAGCATTACTTGATTTATTACGCAATGATCAACCACATGTTTCTGTCTTATTTATCGTCTTTGATTTCAAGCCTCCCTTGCTCATGGTGCATCGTTTTTTATCAAAAACAATATCCTCACGTACGTTTTCTTGGAGGTTACTGTATGTTATTCTGACCTTACTCCTGCACAGCGTATGCTGCCGAATTTTTTTATCGTTTATACCTGGTAGTAACATGGTAGATATTACGCTAAGAAGCGCTAATATTGATTAGCGTGCGTTATTTGTAATGCACTAACCTTTCCCGTAGCCACTCGGACGTGAACGGCTGGACCATCCAGCTGGGCATCACGCGGCGCCGCTCGCACGCCTACTACGGCCAGAAGGTGAAGGTGAAGCGGGTGGTGCCACACCCGCAGTACAACATCGGCGTGGCGCACGACAACGACATCGCTCTGTTTCAGGTAACGGATGTCGTAAGCCTCGTAGGGTGTAAATGTCCTAATAGCAGTGCGCTGTTTAATTATGCCCTGTTATTGCATTTGTATATGACTATGCGACTATGCAAAACTGTGATTGAATTAATGGAAGACCTATAAATAGTGATCAACATATTTCGTTCTTGTCTCGATAAGAGAGTTATGAATAGATTTTTCTTTCACAATCAGTTTATTTCTCCTTTATAAGGTTCTTTCTTCTTTTCAAAACGGTGTGTTAATTATAATACTGGAAGACAGTCACGGAACAATGTTTACCCCCCCAGCTGGCGGTCCGCGTGCGGTACCACGAGCAGCTGTCGCCCGTGTGCCTGCCGCCGGCGGCGCGCGCGCTGGCGCCCGGCGCGCTCTGCACCGTCATCGGCTGGGGCAAGCGCGACGACAAGGACAGTGAGTCCTTTACACTACATTGTTTCGGTTTTAGCATCCATCGTGCATTTGAGCTGATGGACATGTAACCAAGTTGCCATCAAAACTTAGCGTGGACATTTGTTAGTCGTCAACTGCTGCCGATGGACATAAACCTGGGCAGGTTGCCGAAATCACAGAGTACTTAATCTCTACGTCCGAAATTTTGTTGCTGATGGACATTGGTTGCATAGGTTGCCCTCCAAACTTAGCGTAGGTACCTACAGTATGAAACTTCTAGACAGTAAAATCGGGATGCGTTTCTAAAACTGAGCTTCCGAGAAAAATTATCAGGATTATTTCAGTTTAGACCTTAATTTATTTTAAAGGTATATCAATGTCTACATCTTGTTTACTTTGCTTCATTTATCAAAGAGGATGGACGACTTTCTATACTCAAATGGTGCTTGTAAATCTAACTTAAAAATTACGTCAAAAGTCTGCGATAAGACATGTGTTTATACGCGATAATCGGGACTAATTTGCTATAGCCTCCTAAGCAGATTATTTATCCTCATAACCGTACATTGTCGCTGACCAGTGTCAGAGTACGAGCCGGCGGTGAACGAGGTGGAGGTGCCGGTGCTGAACCGCGACCTGTGCAACCAGTGGCTGGAGCACCGCGACCTCAACGTCACCGAGGGCATGATCTGCGCCGGCTACCCCGAGGGCGGCAAGGACGCCTGCCAGGTGCGCATCCACTCTTCATGTTGGCATATGAGGCGAAACACCTGACGAACGAACGAAGGCTTGAGAGACAGTCTTTCTTCTTTCATCTCTTTTCTTGCTTGGGAGTAATGCATCGTTGTCATTCATGTCATGTTGCTGGTGGCTATGGACAACGGTAACCACTTACCATCGGGTGGCACCTTGCTCGTTTATCGACTAGGGACATTAATTTTTTACTCACTAATAATAGGTCTAGGTACACTACCTATAATCAATTAGTAACAGAAAATTTATTTTGAAGGTTTCTCTGCGGTAATAATGAATGGCTTGATTCGTTCCCCTTCCACAAACAACTGTCGAGATATTGGGCCCGCAGGAATTGACGGATATTATGTTTTTGTACAAACTTGTTCGATATATTAGACCCTTATACAAATATTCGAGTGCTTCCTCGTACTGTTGATATTTATTTTGTGCTCTACGGATAATTAAAGTTTGTCGAGTTCGCTTTGATGTATGTAAAAGTATGGCCAATACTTTATTGATTGAAATGAAACGTTTTAAAATTTCACTACATAGCTGATTGTAACATTTGCTACATAGCTGGTTTTATTCTTCTCGGTTTTTAACCGTCTTCAAAAAAGGAGGTTATCAATTTGACACGTGTAATAAATATCACGTGATATTGAATGGTGGTATGTTCCAGGGAGACTCTGGCGGGCCGCTGCTTTGCAAGGACCCCGACGACCCCAGCCGCTGGTACGTGGGCGGCATCGTGTCGTGGGGCATCAAGTGCGCGCACCCGCGGCTGCCCGGGGTGTACGCGTACGTGCCCAAGTACATCCCGTGGATCCTGCAGCAGATCGAGGAGTACAACGACGACGACGCCAAGTCCGACGCGGACCTCTGAGAGCCGCCCCTCTACCGGCAGGACTCGCGCCAGCGCGCCGCCGGTAACGACATCAACTAGCCCACCAGCCTCCACCGCCATCCGACACGTCATGATTTTACGGTCAATATGCTATTTTTTATACAGCTGGAGGAGTTTGCTACGTGCTTTATCACCGGAATTTTAGAATTGTGCTGAATAACAGCGACGAACTATGTTTATTTTAAATGAGCCTTGAAACAGGTTTCACGATGTCGGATGACTTAGAAAAAAAATTGAAATGCATATATTAGTACTGTTATCTTTTGATAGATTATTACTATTTGACAAATAATGGTGATCCACAGTTTTTGGATCGCCAGACTTATTTATAAACTGGACTTTACGAATACGTTGAATATTTATTCAAGATGTTGATTATATACGAGACAATAAATTTGTAACTATTGACAATAAAATGTACTAGGATTGACAATAAATGTAAACTTCGACAATAAAATATTCTGTTAAGGAACCTGTGAGGGAGTGTTGGATTAAGGAAATGGCTAAATATTTTTACGCGTCACACGTAAATCGGTGAAGTAAATTATTTAATGCTGTGATAGAAACTATGTATTACGAGGCGAGTCGGTTGTATAGAAGTTTACCCGTGACGTATCAAGGTTGATCTTTTTTAAAACTTTGATCGTTTATTTCATCTCTCGATACTTTTTCTCGGGATCTAGTTTCATAGTTTTAATATTGTGTTTATAAATATATATACAGTGATGTGTAAACTATAAGGGCTTATACATAAGTGACGTAGGGTCTGAAGCTTTAGCCTAACTTTTAGGAAATTTTTATATGAAATTCCCTTTATCGTTTATGATGTTTCCTAAATGAAAGGTGTTATTTCCCTAGTCTAGAGACGTTACCCACACATTAGTTTGCTGTTTGGTGTTAGTGGTAACTGGTAGCAGATTAAAGTGCTTTTATAGAAATGTAAACTGAACTGTCTGTCTGAACAATTTCACACTTTGTGCGTGTGTAAATCGGACTGGTTTTCTCTGAAGCTTTAGAAGTAAGCTGTGTTCCAAAAATTGTAGTTCTTCCCGAGACAATAATACATCGTAATCAATTAATGATACGTGAAGTATAATAAGATATTAATGTCTTTTTATAAACTATCTGGATTTTATTACTTCTATAAGGTCCACAAAAACGTACTTTTGTGTGAAAATAGTGAAATAGCTTTAATAGTTGTAGTTTTTAATATCTGTTTAGAGTAAAGAGAACTTTATATGGAACTTTTGTCTAGCGATGAAATAGATGTTGAAATAATTTAAGAGCTACTGTTGCTAAGTGTTAGGTACAAAGCCGACATGACTAAATCCCCATCATACAGCAGTTACCGCGGTAACTGCTCACTATCAACAATTGTGTTACTAGTGCGAACAGCTTTTCTCACTAATTATTTATATAAATACATATACTGCACTCATTATTTTCTTGTTTGTCTGTGTGTTTGTGTAGGGTCATTCGCTTAATTTTTTCAAGACTTCATTGACTTGAATTGTTGTTCTGTTTCCAACTTATATATATTTAAATAAATAAAAATATGTGCTCAAAGTTATCGTAAAAGTTAACTATTATAAAATATAGTATATTTCATAGATTTCATAGATATATGAAGGAGTATGGACGATAACGTAGTTTTTATAAACGTTTCATTCAAAACCATTACCAGAAACGATAAAATCCAGTAAAATATTTCTATGAAAAGAGTATAATTTTTAAAATATTTTTATATTTATATATGTTACTGTACGGTTTAGACAAAACTTTGGGCTGGCGTATGGTTTAAAATGTGATGCCACACGATTCGAAGTTTGTGATAACAGGCGGTTTGCTACAAGAGGTACGCTGAGTTATTGAAATAGTAGAAACTACGTTGTCGCATATACATTAAAGGTTGTAGACTTCTTATGAGTCCCTTCACTTCGAGCTTTTCTACTAGTGTTAAAATTGAAAAAAAATTATATAGCTCCTTAAGTAAAAGAGTACTTTATACATGACATTAACTAAAGGAAACATATTGAAAAACAGTTTATATATTGACGGTAGATTACACTCTGTTGAGTAGATCAAGATATTTCTTTTTAGAGAGGTGTTTGACACTGAGTTGAGTGATTCTAATGACTCCAGAGATAAACTTGTAGTGACTGACGTATTAGATTTAATATGGGACGTTGAATTTCTTTAATGGCAATGGACTTTGGTTTGTCGCTATTTATTTACAGTTTTTATTAAACACTATTTAGTATCAGTTTAAAATAAGTGTTATGATTATCCTGTAAAATGTTTTCGACGCTCAATTTAAGGCCGCCGCCCCCAGTAATTCCAGTAATTATTGTTAGTTTTAATCAGCCAATGCCAAAGTACTCCTACGCTCGTGTGATCTTATGAATTTAAACGATTATAATATCTTTACCGAAGTTTGTTGCCGTTTTAATAGTACCTATTTAGGATAAGATTAATATAGGACGTTTTGAATAAAATATTTTAATTGTGTAGATGCTTTAGCCTTCTGTGACTGTCATTCCCCCTTCTAAACTAATCTCTTTGTTATTTTAGTTAATATTAGCCCATGGATATGTTTGTATGTGTTAAGGTATAAAAAGTGAAAAATTAAAAAGTAAACATCAGTATTTAAGACAATAAGCAAGAGGAACAACGCAATATCAATTGATAAACACTTTCTACAATACAATTCTTGGCGCACCATCGTACAACATGTTTTTACGCAGTAACATAAATGAATAAGCATAAAAACATATTTCTATCGAGTTTTTTTCTAGCAGTACATCATACATTATATATCGTATTATTGAAATAAGCACTTTTTAAATATAAATAAGACCCATTTGTATTTATGCACTTGGATCTTATTTATATTTAAAAATACTTACACTTCGAATTGACACTGTGGAGACGGAAAGGACGACGAACAAATATCACAATAATAGATATTACAATTTTCAAACAAATCCATCAGTGTGCGGGACGTCATTAATTGTACTGTGAAAATGTAACCGTCAGTGTAAACAGCTGTTGGTCCGTTGCGAGTGCTGTGTGGTACGCTGTACAGTGTACACGTCTGTATCGTTTCGTGGTAGAAGACCTAACTTCCCGGTGTATTAGAGTCGCTTCGTTTCGTTTATAGTGACTGTTTAGTGTGGAAACACTAGGACAATTATAAATAACATGAAATGCATTGGTATTTGGCTTTATTCGGACATGTGACATGTTCAGCTCTAAGTATTTATACATAAACATGTAGATGTACCTACGTGTAATGTTTAATGTCGTATACACTGTAGATATTGCTGTTGGTATATAAGTAGAAGAATAATAAGTGTTCAGGGCATATCCTTCGAGTCGGCCGGGTTGACTCGTCCGCGACCGCTACTCGGTTATAATGTGTAAAAGTACGTGTTAATGTATTAGTCACTATGAATATTTTGATATATAAATCTAAATGCTATTCAATGCAGCTCGACATGTCAGCCATTTCATATTTTCTACCAATACTTCAACTGAATTGAATGTAAGTTGATGCCATTAGATTTGTGAATTACATTAACTGTTTAAAATTATGAATCATATTATTATTAATGTTGGGTTTCTGAAGCAACAGATGGAGATCGAAAAAAAATAATTCGATTAGCGGTAATAAATGTTGACTTCCTATTTTTATTCCTCGGGGTTAAACTCCGGGGTAATCTGTGGTCTGTAGGTAGGTAACTAATTATTTTGATAAATTCACAATGACATTATAAAAATTACATTTCAAGGAATGTTAATGTTTAGTTGTTGTTGTTATTAATTAATATTGAAAATGCTAAACAATATTGTTTTTAACCAAATTTTGCGTCACGATTATTGTATAGCCTGGACTTAATTTTAGCTTAATTCTTCATTTATAGATTAGTGTTAACAAATGTCGTCGTTTTAACATGTCTGAAGCAGCCTATTGTCATAGATTTAAGTAAGGTAATACTCGTAAATACTCAGAACCTACTCATTGTAATTATAATCCGTGTGACAGTAGTCATCCAGCTGCCCTTCTATTGTGGAATACTTTTTAGTACATTCATAATGCATAAATACCATATTAATGTCTGTATTACTGTCTGCCTGCACCGGACTATAGTAGGTACTCAGATAAATCATCGGTCAACGTTCTCGCGGACTATGGAGAAATGCAAACGCAGTTCTTTCAGGTAATTCAGACCATTCAGATAATAGTACGCCGATGACTGCCTCTCGTCTGTGCAGGCCAGAACGCGGGCTGCTTTTCCTGCGATACTTTGTGGTCAATTCTAACTCAAGGGTTCTTTATAATGAAAATCAATATCAATTATTTTTTATTAGAAATTAGAACAAGATTATAATATTATACGTGATACGTCACAACACTCATAATATCTTATGAATAGACGAATGTTGCTATATTACTATGTATGACAATAATTTAGCCAAAGAATAAAATTACCATTTGACAATAATACGTATTATGTAGGATTAATGTAATATTTTTATAGTTATAGATGTATTTTATATCGAATATTGAAGTTTATGTTTTATGAATTAAACGACAATAAACATTTAGATCGAGGTTTTATAGACCATGAAACATAAATTATGAATGGAAAACATATGTAATATGTATTACCTATCAGATTAGTATTTTCAGAATGAATAGGTCCCTATGCGTAATAGTCATAGGTATATGCTAATGGGTGCATTATGCCGGTATCACGTAAACCCAGCTCGCATTCAACTAACTGTTACTAGCCCGTAGAGATTATAAGCAACATTAATTGCATTCGAGCCACCACTCGTACATGACGCGCGTAATAAAATTCATGTTATGAGTTAATCACGATGTATAACATAACACCGAATAATGCGAGTCAAATTGATTCAATTTTGATACCCTTGTAAGTGTGAAAATATACAACATAAACGGTCGTATCTTTTGACTGCTTTCTCTTAGAAGCTTCATTTTACAGCTCCAAGGGGTTGCAAACCTAAGTATTGGATATTAAATTTGATACCTCCACGCTTTCTTAAAGAAAAAGGGCCTTGACATACAACCGTTTTTCCTTAGAATATAACCTTAAACAACATTTAAAATAACCTTTATTTTAGGCTATTTGTACTGGTACAATAATGAATTTGTACTAGAACTACCTCATTCATTCAATCGAAAAAGCATACATAACTTAACTCGATAAAGGTCTTATTAGACGAGGCTTGTAAGGTCTGTAGCTTTAGTGATCTATTATTAAGAATCTGGAATGTGTAATAACATTAACGAAGGTGCAAAATAACGACAAGGAACATAGATACGAGGTCGTTGAAAAATTGTTATCTATTACATATTTCAGGTATATATAATATCTTTTCTATTGTAAATGTAGAAATGTAATAGACACGCACAAAGTACTCTATTATATGTATAGCCAGATATTTTCCATTCCCAGATGATTGTAATACTAATTTTATTAACTAACTGTGGAGTTTTTATCGGTGTTAAATGTTGTAGATTACATGTTGCTTTATCTTCTGGTCGTTTTATACAACGCCTGTCACTAAAATAATAACTAAAAATATTTTTCAAGAGCTACTTACGTCATTCTTGTATGCTTTTAAATATGCTATCGTTAATTTTCTACATATCAAAAATTTGTAAAAACCATACCGATAACTTATTACTGCGAATTATATTTAAGAGATTTTATAGTTCCTTTGTAGCAGGATTGCTCCCACATATACAACGGAATAAACATGATAAATGCACGCAATCATTTATACAGACTATACCCCCCCACTATATGCCGTGAACCCGGATTTTACATGAATAGCGAATTCCTAACTGTTTAGTATTACTCTGACGTTGTAATGTGGGAGCAGTTGATAAATTATAAATGCTAAAGGATATTTTTCTATCGTAGCAGTACTCGTATGTTTCAAAAATATTAACTTTTTAACCGGCACTTTCATTTCTGTAAATAGCAACAAGTGGAACATACTATAATTTTAAAAGATCAACATTTATAATAACATTAATATAATCCTTGACTAATTTTAATTCGCAAATTTATCAAGTTTGTTTATTCAGATTTCGACTTCGTTAATTCTGGTTATAATAACAATACGAGTATATACTTGATTTTATATTCCGCTTTTCCTGACGCGTACACCGGACTTGTTAGAAATTTACTATTGGTAGGGTTGTTGTCAAAATATAAAAAAATTTGAGACAAGCACTTATGAAATGCATTGCTTTTAATCTGAAAAAATCCACTTGTTGTCTATGTAACTAGCATAAGTTTGTATGAGGTGTTTTAAGAACTTGATTGCCATTCCATAGATATTTTGATGTTAGTTTGTATGTCAGCCGCAATCGGCGTGGGTGTCGCTTCATAGTTTATATTGTGTAGCATTACTTTGTTCCTCAAGCTTCAATTAAATATTACAATAATGTGAGTCTTTCATTTCATTAATCTAGCTTTTTATACAAACTATGTCGATCCTAAATCGGCCTAAGCCGCGACGAATACTATTATTGGCCCGCGCAGACGACGTGCTTTTGTGCTCGGAGGACAGTCCCTCGAAAAATAAGGCCTCCGATAACACATCAGGAATCCAACGCACGCAGTATGCTAACATTTTCTAAGATAATACCGTTTTGTCCGTCGATGTCCCTCAATGTCCTCCATTATGCCTACGCTTAACTTTCCATCCCTCTTGGCGTTAGTGTGAACCACAGACATATATCAAGAATAGACGACGCATGTACCTCGAATTGTATGAAAACCAAGCGTGTCACTTTTTTTTGACACATTGTGCTGTCACAAGAATATTTAGTGCTGAAATTCCCCATCCTAGCGATATCAATTCGAAACTGATTCGTTACCGATTCTCGACAACGATTAATGATTCTCAAAATCGATTACCGATAATAATTAGGTAAATAGAAAATCGTATGATCGTTTGTAGGCGTAGAATATGTAAAACATAAAAAATGCCTTTGGTTGGTTGTACATAATAATATAGTATAGTGCTTGAATATGACCGAATAAATAGTTTTGTGTTTTATTTAACTTGATTATTTGTTAATTATAAACACAAGCTTCAAAATTGTAAAGATAAATAAAGAGATCATAAATATTATGATTGTTTATTATTTGCTATCAAGAAATTAAATAAATGAAAATTAAAAAAATTTTTATAAACATTTCTTTTATGAAAATCAAAACATCATATGGACACATTTAAACTTACCTAAAGTTAAACGAATCTAATCTAATTAAAAATTCAAAATAGAAAAACAGTACATCAATATTCGGTATGGCGCTTGAAATCAGCCTTCTGTACTGTATAAACATACTCACCTATTATAGTATCATGGTAACAATCTATAAGCAATCATTATAATAAATCAGTTATTACTCAGCATTCCGTGGTTTCACTTGTCTCCTCGTGGTCCAACCAGTACATGGCGACCCGAGCCAGTAACATCAGACGTTCCCCTTATAAGGACTGGAATTCGTAAACACTATCGCGTTCGGTGCAAGTACTATCTAGCAAGATGCATTATTCCAATATAAATTATCGTGAACTTTTGACGCCGCGAGTGAAAGAAAAGTTTTGTGTACGTGAAATTCTGAAAAATGGGATCCCAAACTAGTAAAACAGAGGAAACAGTGTACAACACCAACACAGCTTTGGGCATCGACGTCTCAAAGCACATGAGGAACATCGGCGAGCATGTGTCTCTGACAAACTGCATATTGATCGCAGTTTTTACTCTCATGGCCATTGGGGCGCTGCTTATCCTGTATAGGATGTATAAAAAGTGTCACGGGAATCTGGTGCGGCGTGAGGTCAACGAGTTCGCATTGAGGAGGTTCGCCAGCGTCTTGCGCCGTCAGCCTGCAGCTCTGGGCCAGTTGGGTACGAAGCCGGAGGAAATCGTGTAATCCAGGAAGTTAGTGCGGTTACAGTGCGGTAAAAGTGCGCGGCCTAATATATATGTATAGTGTGTAGTGAATAAATAATAAGTGTGGTGTTCGCGGCAATATACGGTTTAAAGGACTGCGCGATTTCCTAGAGAATAAGTATGAAATTCATATATTTTATTGTACTAATGTATTCATAGGATATAAGGTAAGACATGGTTAGTCCTTATTAAGGTATGTTTTTGTTATGGCCGAATTATTAGAAAAGTTAGTAGAAGATTTAAAAGAAATACGTAAATATTTAGTAAAAATTGGTGAAAAAAGAAGGCAAGGAAATATTTCTGTTTTAAAGTTAAGTGAAGCAAAGATTTTGTATGGCCAATATAGTAGCTTGTTTATTAATTTACAAAAGAAAATAAAAAGTGAGAATTTGTCGAGTAGTACAGTAAATTTAATAAATGAAAATTCTGCACTTTTCTTAAATTTATACAACGAAATTGTACAACTGTGTTCCGCTGCAAAGGAACAAGTACGCACGATGGCCACCGATAATACTAGTATTTTTGATTTAAAAATAGCTTTAAGTTTGCTGCCCGTCATGAATGATGACGATAGCGTTACAAAACAACTTATCGAAAATATTGAATATTACGAGTCTACTTTGAGTAAACAGGAATGTAAGAAACAATTAATTACTTTTGTATTGAAAAGTAGATTATCAGAAACTGCGAAGTTGAAATTAAATCCATCTTATGATAATGTCGAGGATTTGTTAAGGGACATGCGTAAACTATTACTTCCTCAGAAATCCTTCACCGCTATCCAGACCAAACTGCAGCGGGCGGCACAGAATGCCAAGTCAGTTGCGGACTACGGAAAGGAGATATGTGAGTTATTTGTTGATTTAACCGTATCGCAAGCCGACGGCAATTCAAGTGCCTACAAAGTTTTAAAACCAATTAACGAGAAATCCTCTATTAAGCGTTTTGCCGACGGCTTGCGTAATCCTAAACTAAGTACGATAATAGCGGCGCGTAACTACACATCTTTGAAGGACGCCGTACAGGCTGCACAGGACGAGGAAGTATCCACGTCAACAAACTCTTCGGAAGTCGTTGGTATGTACAGATCTGCTCCAGGTTATCACAGAAACAATAGATTTGGTTCTTATAGGCCCGTGAGGGCCCAGGTAAGCCGTGTTAAATGGCAACGCGGATTTTTCGTGAGAAATAATAATGCGTCACGGAATAGGTATAATACTTTTGATAGGCAACGTTCTTATCAGGCGAATAATTGGCGAGGAAACAACAGAGGTAGGCCACGTCGAGGTCGAAGCAGGGAATTTTCGACAAGGAATGTAAACACCTTGGCAACAGAACAAGGTACAGCTGAGTCAGAGGACCACACACTTAGCGCAGATTTGAGTCACTTTTTTCGAACCTAACTATGTTTATGCATGTAACTCTCTAAACAAAGTATCGCTTCAGATAGGCAACTACATATATGGATGGCTAGTTGATACCGGGGCATCGGTGTCGGTCATCAAGCGCGACTTGCTAGCATATTTACAAATTCCATTCCATAGAAAGAGAGTTATGATTAGAGGAATTGGTGGCAATGTTTTTACAGAGGGCTATGTTAACATTCCATTATGTTATAACAATAATTATTTCTTGCACAAGTTTTATGTTTTGAAACAAATACCTTCAAGCACAGATGGTATTTTGGGGCAAGATTTTTTGAAATCATTTAACGCGATATTAAATTTTGAATATAACACTCTTTCTTTGATAACTGAATTTAATAAAAGGGTATCTATTCCGTTAAATATTCAGTAGGAAAAGTATAACTATTTGACTATTCCCGCAAGAAGCGAATCAATTCATTTCATTAACACCAACGAAAAAGATGAATTTGTTATAGAATGTCAGGAATTATGCGAGGGTGTATTCGTAGCTAGTACTATTATCAAACCGGAAAATGGAAAATTTCCCATAAAAATTTTAAATACGAGAGAAAGTGATGTAAAGTTGCAAAATATTTCATTCAATAAATCCAGATTAAATGATTATTACATTTGTCATTTCAGTAGACCAAAAATAAACGCGGATAGAGTCAAGTTATTATTTTCACATTTAAAATTAGATAACTTGAACGATGAAGAAAGAAAATCAGTGGAAAATATATGTGCCAAATTTCCGGATATTTTCCATTTACCGGGTGATAAGTTGAATATTACTTCTATATACGAACACACTATCGAACTAGAGCCAAATAGTACTCCTATTTATTCGAAACCTTACCGTTTACCGCAAACGCAAAAAATTGAGGTAGAAAAACAAATACAGGAAATGCTCACGGATGGCATAATAGAGGAAAGTACAAGTGCTTGGTCTAGTCCATTATTATTAGTACCGAAAAGGTCAGATTCCACAGCTAAAAAGTGGCGCATTGTTATTGATTACAGAAAATTAAACACTAAAATAAAAGACGATAAATTTCCATTACCGAATATAACAGATATCCTAGACTCCTTATCAGGCTCTGTATATTTCACACATTTGGATCTTTTTCACGGATTTTATCAAATTGGGCTTAACCCTAACAGTAGACAGTACACCGCTTTTACACATAAGAAACAATATCAATTGACTAGACTTCCCATGGGTCTGAAAACCAGCCCAAATGCATTTTCGAGGATGATGACTATTGCCATGTCAGGTCTTAATTACGAGAAGTGCTTAGTCTACCAAGACGATCTAGCCGTATTTGGAAGATCCTTAGAATCCCACAATCAAAATTTGCTTGATATTTTTAGTAGACTTCGTAAAGTAAATTTAAAACTTAATCCAGATAAGTGCATTTTTCTACAAAAGGAGATGTTATATTTAGGGCATGTGGTGTCGGAAAAAGGTGTTTCTCCCGATATATCAAAAATACAAATTGTACAAAATTATCCTAGACCACAAAACACTCAAGAAGTTAAACGCTTTATCGCAGATTTATTAAAAACTTTGCCGAAATTGCCTTCCCATTAAATAAATTATGTTGTAAAAATGTCCCCTTTGTATGGACAGACGAATGTCAAGCAAGTTTTGAAATGTTAAAAAATAAATTAATTAACCCTCCCATTTTACAATATCCAAATTTTGCGGATGACAATATTTTTATATTACAAACGGACGCGTCAGGAGTAGCAATTGGATCGGTTTTGTGCAACGGCGATGGTCGGCCTGTGGCTTACGCGAGCCGAAGTTTAAATAAGGCGGAAAGAAATTATCCCACTATCGAAAAGGAATTACTTGCGATAGTTTGGAGTGTAAAACATTTCCGACCTTATTTATACGGAAGACAGTTTAAGATACAGACCGATCATCGACCACTAGTTTTTCTATTTGGAATGAAAGACCCGTCAAGTAGGCTCACGAAATTTCGTTTACAGCTAGAAGAGTATAATTTCACAGTTGAATATATCAAAGGTCGTAACAATGCAGCTGCAGATGCATTGTCACGTATAGTAATAACTTCCGATGATTTAAAAAGTATGAACTCGGGTTTACAACAGTTGAATGTGATGACGAGGGCTCAAAGAAAAAAATTGCAAGATAGTCAAATCAGTCAAAAATCTTCGGTTATTAATAATTCTACTCCAAACTCAAGGTCTGATCAGCCGAGAGTCGTGGAAATTATTAAGAAACCGAAAATTTTTATTGAGTTGTCTTTAACTTCTGTAAGAAAATTAAATAACTTGCGCAAACAGAATACTTTATTAGATTATTCAAAGTATTTTATATACGCACACGGAAAGTCAATTATTTATTTAAACCCAAATACTCGATCGTCGTTATCGCGAGGCGAAATGATGAGAGATTTGAGTTTGTTATGTAAAAAGCACTCTATAGAAGAGTTGTGTATAATACAAAATGAGAATAATAAAGAATTTATAGCTAGCATTATTGAGAAAATAAATAAATTGAAAGATTGGTCCGGACCACGTATATGCGTAATAAGAGGAGTTCAAAGAATAGATAATTTAGATGACAGACGTGTCATCCTAAATGATTTTCACTTATTGCCTACGAGCGGCCACTCGGGCATTAAGAGAATGACAAATAATATAAAGAAATACTACTTTTGGCAAAGTATGGATAAGGACATATATGATTACGTATCAAAATGCGAAACTTGCCAAAAACAAAAATATTGTGTAAAGGTAAAACAACCTATGACTATAACTAGTACGGCGCATAGTGCGTTTGAAAAAGTATATTTAGATTTGGTAGGGCCCTTGCCTGAAGATGACAGAAAAAATGTTTATATATTAACTTTACAGTGTGAACTGTCGAAATTCGTAGAAGCATACCCGCTACGAGCAAAGGATACGGTAAGTGTAGCAAGGTCATTCGTAGACAACTTTATATTGCGCTACGGGATTCCACGCGTTATCGCTACGGACAGAGGCACAGAGTTTGTCTCAGACACAATGAAGCAGGTATGTAAACTATTGAATATTGATCACATTACGTCTACTGCTTATCACCACGAGAGCATAGGCGCATTGGAGAACTCACACAAACACCTAGGTGCGTATTTACGTACAAATTGCAAAAACCACACTAATTCATGGAGCGAATGGATTCCTTACTGGTGTTTTGCCTACAACAATAGTGTTCATTCAGAAACCCAGTACACGCCACATGAATTAGTGTTCGGAAAAATATGCAACATACCTACAAATTTCTCAGGTAGTGAAGTGAGTCCCTTATACAATCTCGACAGTTATCCACATGAATTAAAATATAGGCTCCAAGTAGCTCAAAGAGATGCTAAGAATAATTTAGATAAGAGTAAGTTAAAAAGAAAATTGTATTATGATAGAAATATTAACCCAATAACATATAAGAAGGGAGACTATGTATTATTAAGAAATCCTTCTGGAGATAAAATGCAAACCATTTATCTCGGGCCATATTTAGTGTTACAAGACTTAGATTGTAATGTTAAAATTATGAAAAATGGCAAAGAGGACATTGTGCATAAAAACAGAACAAAGATTTTCAGAAAATAAATAATGTATTCTATTCAAATAAAATCTGATGGTTCTGTCCCTTGCATACATGTATTCCATTACAGTAGTGTAACTTAATCTTTATGACTAACCATGTATGTCTAATCATGTTATCTTAGTTGTAGTATCATTACTGCTGATTTTCTATACCTACGTACTATTTTATATCAATTTTATCAATTGTATGTAATAAGTTTAATATTAGTTGCTATGTATTTGCAAAAAAAAAGTACTCTGTAATTTTTTTTCTTTTTCTCTTATGGGGGAGATGTACTGTATAAACATACTCACCTATTATAGTATCATGGTAACAATCTATAAGCAATCATTATAATAAATCAGTTATTACTCAGCATTCCGTGGTTTCACTTGTCTCCTCGTGGTCCAACCAGTACACTTCGTTTCTTTTTCGAATCCGTAAAACAGTCATCATTGAAATGGATAGAACATACGGCTATGTTTTGTTGGAAACCAATATCTATGCCCCGTCGCTATAATTCATTTTGCTTTAATATTGGGGTCACTTGAAAACCTTTAATTATAATGTTATCATGAATAAAATCACTATACAGAAACATTAATATTGTAATGAAAAATAATTTGCCTGTTAAAAACTGTCTCTATGTAAATATTATTATTCATTGGTTTTCAAAATCGATTAACATCGAGACCACACCGAGTAAATGAACAACACTATATGCTATATTTTACAGAAACACGACAATATTCACCGTACTACGAAGCTAAGCGACGATTTATAGTAACGATTGTTTTACTTTCATTGCGTGTTCCAGTAAACAAGCCGTATAAATTTTGCTACCAAAATCAGCAATGTATTGAGTAGTATGCAGTACACAGTAAGTTAGTGCTTTTCGTTGTAAAACGTGGTAGAAATGCAATAAATATGAAAAAAATTATTTTAAAATAAATTACTACACAATTTTATAAATAAATTACTTAACGATGAAAAGAAATATTTCTTTTACCTCTGCTAACTGTATTTATAGAATTCCTACAGTTTAAAACGTTACAATTAGGCATTTTTCGTTATTTCAATTGACATCTATTGCCAATAGCAATGAAACGCCAACTAAATGACACGGCGCTCAAATAGGATTTAAAATCCTTTCTGTTACACGTGAAATGTATGAACATGCGGCATCTACTCTAGGTATACATGTCTGTGGTGTGAACATTGTACTTGAACGCTTACTTACGATACAAAAGTATATCGAGGATTGTCCCTCATTTACATACGTCATTATACAACTGTTTGTTTCAATTTAACTGAAGAAAACTTAACTATACATAAATTGAACTCAGGGTTGCATAAATATATTTTTTTATTGTCCAAGGGATCCGATATTTTTTGAAGTTTGGTATCTAACAGTTGATTAAGTAAGATATTTTCCGAGGCAACTGAACCGTATGAGGGAGACTTCAGTAGTATCTTCCCTGTTTAGATATACATATTGGAAGTGGACATTTTGGTAGGGAAGCAATAATAAGCGGAATATAATAATAAATAATAACTTACCTGGGGCCTCGTGCTGGGTAATTGGCGAAGTCCCTGGTGACTCACAGGTTTCAGATTGAAGCAGTGTGCTGGCGACTGTACTGCGCCCTCTATTATCCAGTTTGCAAAATTAATTCATATCTGTAATTAATTAGAGAAATCAGATAAAACATACATATTATATCATAACAATTGTACGGAAACATGACACGAATAGCGAATTCTTAACGGTAAAGCAAAAATGTCTAGTAGTAAGTATAATAAAATATATTTACCTGATTGTTATAATGTGAAGTTCTCTTATCATAGCAAAAGGTACTCGATATTCAAAAAATATTAATTGTAGGACTTGGTTTTTTACTGAATGATTAATATTGGACTATACCGCTCCGATGAGTTATCTAAGTATAGTTATTTGAAGTAGGTAAGGATAGGCATATTATATTGTTTACTTAAAAAAAAAATAGATTTATTCGTAGTTATTTCTTTTTTTACGTATTTATTATTACCTATTTTATTTTTAAGTGAAGTATCAAGTGTGAACAGCCATGATGTATACTGCACATTTATATCTTAAGAAACATCTGAATCTGTTCAGTGGCTTCCCCACAATTCTTGCACACAATGAGTGGGCAAAAAAACTTTTATATCTAGAATTGTATATCAATAACAAGGCTCTTATTGAAATTACCAAAAATATCCAATGTCAACTGGCCACGTTATTATATTAATACCTAGAAGAGGGTAGCAAAGTAAGCCTAATACATCAAACGAGGTTGGGAATAGCATAAAATAATAAAGCCAAAGTTGAGTCTCATTTAGGTACATTTTACTAATGGATACAATATACATAGTTACATAATCAACAGTAGGTATAAATAACTAGGAGTCAACCACTAACTAGGTACAATGGTGGTTCCGTCACATTAACATACAGTGAAACCAACTTATCTGTGAACTGAAGGGAGGCGCTGTCGGACGCACTGGACCAACCATTGGACGCAATTCGAGAGGTAGTAACTGACAGATGAATGACCACAAAGTACTTTTTTTTACATAAGATAAGTTAATACTTGACCATAATCCCACCTGATGGTAAGTGAAGATATGGTCCAGGATGGTGAGCGCACTAACTTAATAAAAGCCTATTCACTCTTTCTTGAAGTCATCCACGTCATACTTATGAATGACTTTTAAACAGTGCGGCATTAGTTCCAATTTTCGCCACTTCACAGATAAGTTGGTCTGTACTCGTCACATTCTAGTGGCGGGGCGAGGCAAGCGGCCGGGGCCCGTCAGACGCTACGATACGACACGATACCCTAGCAGTCAGCATAACGACATCTTGGTTCTTATTAACTGGTATTGTCTTCGCACTATACTGATACAACGAGTATCCATTAATCTCGTGTGTCTTAACAAAAAACGATAACATTTAACACATATTTACGACAACTTTTAATTGAAACACAAGCCTTCAGTCTACTATAATGTAACTGAAAACATGCTTATTGGTTTACCCCGACCTCGAGTGTTATCAAAGTTGTTACATTAAAATTGTAAAACAAGGTACATCAAATTTAAAGAATTTAACGTAAGGCCTAAAACGGCACACGTCAGATATTTACTAAAGGAACTATACTTAAACTTAATAATTAAAGTGTTTAAATGCAAGAAAATACGGATTTAATAAAGTACAATTTAAACATGTTTATCTACCGGTTTGTTTTGCTAAAAATATAGAATCGAATGAAATAAGAAAATGCTTTTTTATAGGTACATGGATAACAAACGCATTATTCTTCCATAGAATGTTTATGTACAGATAACAACAATGCGTTACAATAGTCAATCTCTCACTGTAATGTGCCGCTCTCTGAAGTACTGTTCAGATTGTACTTTATTCAAAAATCTATCCGTTCATTAAAAGCCTATAATATAGCCGACTTGTCGTTGTCCTGGCATATCTGAAAAATTTCACTGACATTAAATGCAAAAATTATTCGCACTCAAATTAATAATTACTTGAAGAATATAATTTCTTTTAAGTTAGTGCGTAACGTTCTAAGAATATCAAATACATAGTAATTATGCACATAACATTATTTCGTTGAAAGCCTATATCGGTATGTATAGAGTAAGGAAAATTAAAAAAAAAACTAAAGAACGTTCGTACAATACGTCCTCTTGTACGTACACTCGCCCGTACATGAACGTGCAATATGTACCAGTTATGACATGTACAAGTGTCAGTAACAGTGTGAGATTCAAGTTTACATACTGAGATAACATTAATAATTGTTATGTCGCGAGACGAAACAGGTTAAAACAACAGCAAATACACACATTCTAGTTCAGTCTTGAATATTTTCTCTAAATTGACTAATTGGTCGGCCCTTCGTTCCGTTGGTGGCGAACGCAACATTCAACTCATTTAATCAGCTACTCTTTATTCGGTAGTTATTGACAGTGCTCCATGATCGATCCAAACTAGCGACAGGCGATGCACGCGGAACAAGATATGCTTGTGGTCCGTCTAGACCACAGCACTGTCCCACATTCGGAGCTTCTTCAGTTTGGACCGATCGTTTGCAAGACTAGCTACGGAAACCTACAAATTTCAGCTAAAATCAACCTATTGACCTCCTTATAAACTTACTGTTTCATTAAAATTTATTATTAATACTGCAAACCTGCTAGCTAAAAAGGTTTAAAAATTTTTCAAAAAACTATTTCCATCGCAAAAAATACTATTACTTTAGTAACATTATCTTCTACACAGAAGCCGATTAGATTTTTGTTTTGAATTGAGAAAAAATCTACAACATTTAGAAGAATATAGACACGGATATATTGAGCTAGACACGCTATGGAAGGTCCTATTAAGATTTTTAGACGGAACAGGGCCCTGAAGTCACACGTTAGCACGTTGGATCATTTGGTAAATTGCATCATTTACTACGGAGTACCATATACGACACAGTTGACAATAAAAATACGAAATAAAAATTGTAACAACTCAAAAAAGATTACAATCCGATCTGACCTCGAAATAGCTTCCATCCCTTATTAAATCCGCTATAGCTTTATACTCCGCAGTAAAAAATACAAAAGAAATTGACGGTACAAGGCAAACATACAACCTAGGACTATGATTAATCAAAGATAATTAAAACTAAGAGCCTCGGATCTGTCTTAACAGTCATAAATAATTATATTAAGTTCTAAATTCATTACATTCAATAAAATTTCTTATTTATTTTAATTGTTCATGTTGAATGTCTGTATTTACATTCAGACGGCGGCGGGCAAATCGAACCTACCTTATTAAAGTTTACAATATCCGACAATAGGGACTTACTTACTACTCATCTGTATAGCATACACTCGCGGCACAGAATTAATAAGTACAGACATCCAATCTACATAATGTTAATACGAGTAAATAAAGATATTACACATAACTACAACTATGAACACTATGACAATACAATGTATATTAATATATACGAAGTAACTATAGATATTAAGGACCAGTGATAATCTAAAAGTACAAGTCATTACAGTTTTGAGATAAGCTCCACGTGACACTGAGCCGTGAGATCCATCAAATATGGTCACATCTGTATATCGACGGTGGCTTGTCGATATCGATGAACAGTAAGTAGCTGCCACAGAGTAAAAACTAAGCGAGCTCCCACTGTGATGTCATAGATGGCGCCACTTGACAACAAACAACACTCCTTGAGATTCAAAATTAACTATTTTCGACGCCATGTTGGGGTGGACAGCACGATTAGTACATTGTTTTTCTGGTAGGTATCGTTGTACGAGTATTTTTACATAAATATCATTTTTTTATATGAACCTACGATGGAGCGATAATAACTCTCAATAGCGACAATAACGCTCAAATAATAATATTTACAACTGGTCCTTAATACGACGTAGGAGCCATTTTGCATCGGGCAGATCGAATAGAATATGAACATCTTCATCAACAAACGAATATAATTAATATGATTGTGATAATAATATAAAAAACTTTTAATTATGTTTGTAACGCATCTAAATTTTATATAAAATACTTCACTTAAATTTAATGATATGACGCAAGCGCAAAGTTATTATGCTACGTAATTCTCTTAAAAAATTATATTTCCATACAACAATAGCCTCTATTACACTCGGATACAACGGGAACCGCCACGTTCATACTAATTACCTACTAAACAGAAGTGCACTTTGAAATGAATTGACAAACAATGACATCACGGCGACGAAGCCGTCCTAAATGGAATGTCTGATATAATTTGTTGACGGATCTGTTAGTCTGTCAGTCAGTCCACTCAATTTCATGACGACTGTTAGCTGTAGAGCTGATCGATGACAGTATACCTAGATACTGTACGTAGGTACATACATAGATACGGCAAATAACAACAACATCCACATATAATCATCTAGATAGTTGCTCAACTAAAAAATCAAAAAACAATTGCGATCGATGTGCGATCGCCTTTTGATCAATAATTGAACAATATCGACCGATCGTTCAATGTGTATTGCCATGTATCGGAGCGCGCATACCAAGGAACATATAATCTCTACGTGCATACACTCGACTAAACAGTTTGATCGATGTAAATACACATAAAAGTTATGCTACACTTTACTTCATTTCCCAAATACCCATTAAAATTAGTTTCATAAAACTTCCTAGGCCTCTGGAGACGTACCGACGGGATCGACTATTATCGCCTAACGTATGAAACGTTACATTAGAAATGGTTTTAAATCTAACATTATTGATACTCCTCGTTGTTTTCAACATTACACTATTTAATTGACTATTAATATAATTTAATATTAGAAATTGACAGAATTGAATGATGTCCGCTGATAGAGGTCACCGGTCAACAAAGAAGTCGTGACTACTGAGGCGTGCAACATACATAATCAAGATACCTTTATTTTTTTTTTATAACTAGATATCTTTGAAGAAATAACGCATGTGTTTGAATAAAACAACATTATGTATTACCTTTTAACAGTGATTGATAAAAGGTAATTCATTATATTACCCACGATAGCCGTGACCCGCGGCAAACCGCCATAGGAGCGACGACTATTTGAGATGCTTATTGAAACTTAACTCAAAACTTTGTACCAACAAAACCGCGATGTTAGATCATAGATGGCGTTGGACGCATTCTTTCAAAAATAAACCGTGACATGGCAGCTCCCATTAAATATTTACACAAAATACTTTTTTTACTAAATAATCCTAGGGGGTCACTTGTAAGCTGTACACAAAATACTAGCGATTGTTTAAAAACCATCAAAATATTCGTCATACCTACATATTTCGTAAATAATACAAACTATGATAATTATGCCTACATGTAACTGACCAATACCTTAAACTCTTTAATTAAAATATGAGTTACTTGAGAAAATCTATTACCGACTATTAAAATAGATGCTATTAAATTATTACTCGACACCAGCGATGATATCTTTAGCACTAATTGTGTAAACAATATACTAATAATTCAAATTGTTTAAAAATACCTAACTATAACAGTAGATAGACAAACTCTTTATTATTTGTACACAAAAGAACAAATAAAGACATAACATATCTATCTATGTTTGCACATAATTGGAATGATATTTACTCTACATGGAAAAAGTATTAATGATAATATATGTGCTATTAAGATAACATCGCTCGTCAAGACAGTACAGTACACACGATATTTGTAATGCTCTAAAATCTTTGGCTGCGCGGTTTAGGCGTTCTGCGAGACTCGTTCACATCGGAGTAGACACACAGAGTATGCCTTATCATCATGCATTGTAAGAAACAAGTTTAACTTTCATTGGGCACACCTCTCTAGCGAAACTGTTACTTTCTTAGTAAACAAGTAACAATATTTTCCATTTTGCAACTAGTTCATAAAACATCTGAGAGCCTCCCGATTTGATAACTACATCTAATGGCATCTACTCCGCAGTCAACTTACCCTACAGCTGTAAACCAAAACAACGTACTCTGTTGTTTTGATTCGAGACATTTCGTTAACAAAAAATATCGGTTAGGTAATTTAAGAAGTAATTGTACACATATCAGGAATAAGGTCGGAGCTTGAAGTGAGTTTTTACGGTAAAATCTTCAATTTCAAATTCAGAATGCACTTATAACACTTCCGCTGTGTTATTTTCCCACATTATAGGAATCTATTCTATTTTTTTTTTAATTCACGTCCTTGGTTTTACGACGAACTTTTAAAACAATTTTTTTTCAGTTTCATGTAATTTAAAATAAAAATGTATAGTATTTTGTGACTTCCATCTCATTGTCCTCACACAATACGATTACAACTTAAATTACTTTGGTTTTCAAATATTTTCTCCAATCGTTTTGTAACACATCAAACTAGCTGCTCCACCAAGAACAACTGTCTTAGCGCCCCATATTTCTCTATTATTTAACAAATACGAGTATTTGTGACATTTAACGTATAAAATTTTATTTAATAATTGTAAAAAGTGGACTTTAGGTGGCGAAATGTTTCCACAATTTCCACAATAAAATTATTATCTACAGTAAAACTAATGAGTAATACTTTTTATTAAATCTAATAGATCAAAATAATGCCATTATTTAAAATCGTTCCATTTCACACAAAATAACATATGACTGCTATGAGAAAACAAACGTGTGACATGAGTACAATAATATAAGACAATGATGACACAAATTATGCAATATGATAAAGAACAATTGCGATCACACCAGAATCTCTTAAACAATAAGGATGATGTACGTTTAGTCTAAATTTTACCGAGGCCATACGACAGTAAATGACCACAAACGATATAATATGCAATTTTACTATTGAACAGCATGACTCTGATGTGAACGCGGCTGTCGTAATAACACATGTATGTGAGTATTTAACTTACGCCGTTACAATGCCGGCCTAATCTCAAATGGCTGTAATAATACAAACTTAACATAATACTGAATAATGAAGTGAATAAAATAGCTGAACCTACCCACGATTCGTTCTGGCAATTGTTACTTGTAGCAATTAAAATACAGCAATGCTAAATTATAAGTCAATCTAAAACGCTTGAGACTTCAGTTTCGCGTGGAAGTAAGTTTTCAATTTAAAAGTAAATCAACAAGTTGAAAAAAAAAATGTACTGAACTGTTTAGTCATTGCTTATTTATATATAGACTCTGTCGCTCCACCCTACTTATACGTAAGTATTGAGTCGCTAAGAAAATTGGATAAAAGTTAGGAGATTCAAAAACTACCTAAGTGAAAGGAAGACGAGGTCGCCGCTGACTTCAACCTTATAACAATACATATAAGGCTGAATGTGCTCGCAGCATCATAAGCTGAATTGACCCTTGAGCGATGAGGACAGGGTTTAAATAGATCTGTGTAAGAGAGAGGGGATAAAAGGCCTAAGTCTTAAAATTCGCTGTACCGTTAAATCACTAATACACTTGTTAGGCCAGACAGTTCTAGTAACGCTACTTGGAAACGGCCATCATTTGGAATCTCTAGACTGTGTAACACACACACGATCGCATTGTTATAATATTACCTAGTAGCACACTTCATAAATCTTTTTAACCTTAAACAATAATTTAGAATATATTTCAGCGTCTCAACATTCACAACTCAGTAAAAGTAAATGTGACCTAATATTTACATCTAGAGATTTCAAATAAACTTCATTAGAGTAATACCAACGTAGAATAGCCTCAATAACAACGTAATAAAGTTGCATTTCAATTGACCGTCGACTTTCAATTGACTTAACTATTAGATATCACCATAGCCTTTCGGACTCTTTTACTTTTGTACAAGTCAATGGAAAATCAACTTCAAGGTAAACAATAAAGTTGAATGTCCAACAGCTTCATTCATTTAGTATATTACATAATACATTGTAATTTTTAACAAATCTGAACATTCAGACTCACTCTTAAGGTTCAAAATTAATTACTCCTACAGTATAAAACCAGTTGCCATAACGCCAATACTTCCAATTGAGCGGCTCCATTTTAAACTCTAACGAATTCACTTTACGCGTTGGTACCGTCAAGTACAGTACGACTGACGTAACTTGGCGCGTCTGAACATAGGCTTTGCGAATTTTAGCGCATGTAAGACAGAGAGAGCGACACGTACATGCTAACGTGTGACTGAGACATAGTACGCCGCGTATTGAGCATTGCCGAATTATAATATTACTGTGCAGCCTTCTGCGCGAAATTCAGACGCGCCAAGATACAGCGGCCGTACTGTACTTAGGTTATAGTGTCTATTCAGGTTGCAGTAAAAGGGACCTCACCAGACAGTCTGCGTCCAAATACCGCGCACACTGAAGAACAACACTACACCATAGACCAGCGATGATGTTACTGTCAAACAATAGGGATGTTGACACTAACTGTAAATTAATATAAATTTATGCTTAAAGTATTTATGGTAACATTGAAATACTTAAAATATCATTATTTTATCGAAATCAATCACGATAAATTAAATATAACGAATTTAAAATGTCAAAAATAGTAACTGTCACGTGACCTCAAACGCCATTTTGAACTTATGACGTTATTGTTCGCATTTTAAGTCATTGTTTATATTTTAAAAGCAAGTTCAACGAATTTCAATGGACCGCTACTATTGAATATCGGTTGGTGACGTCATGTGACATTTTTGGTTGGAAATTTGATGATATTTATTTATAAATTTTTGTCTTTAAATTGAACATAATTATTTTTATAATGGTTGTATCTATAAAATAAAACTGAATCCTAAAATTGGTCAACATCCCTATATCTGACCTTCCTGGGTGGGCGGAGAGCTCTAGTTGGAGTGCTGGATGGAGGCGAGGAAGGCGGGGTCCACGGACGCCACCTTGGCTGTGAGGAAGGCGTGCATGCAGAACAGCAGGCTCTGCAGGATTTGACACTCTAGCTCCTGGAAATAACGCTCATGTTACAGTAACACTCAGATCAGTGTTGCCAAGTTAGCCACTTTTTGGCTAGATCTGGCTACATATTTAGCCACAATTTTAGCAACTCATGACTTGACAAGCTAATAACAAGTAATTATTAGCTAATAAAAAGTAATTATTAGCTTGTCAAGTCATGAGTTGCTAAAATTGTGGCTAAATATGTAGCCAGATCTAGCCAAAAAGTGGCTAACTTGGCAACACTGACTCAGATCTTTTATTACCATATACTAGAATTTTATGTGTCGTATGTGCCACGGCCAACACAAAGACAAGAACACACACACCCAGACTGAGAACAGAAATTCAAACTCATCATATCGACGCTTGAAAGCAAAAAATTACTAAACGACATTGAGCTAACTTTAGAGGAGAGCAGTTTAAAGTTGGAATTTTTAGAAAAAAATATTTTTCTGTAATCCTCCTACCGACGTTATTCTTACTGTTTTGGAATCCTTATTTTATCATATACTAGCAATTGCCCTCGCTTCGCTTCGGAAAAATCTTAGATGCTTTAGTTAACTTACATAACATACTTTCTCTTAAAACAGCATGATCGCTCATTAGAACCACGTTACTATGAAAGGTCAATACTCGAAATAACGATTCGATATTTTTAGGGTTCATTACCTCAAAAGAAAATTGCCCTCTGTCTGTTTGTATTTCAAGACCTTTTTTCTCAGGAACGCGTGAAGGTAACAAATTAAAATTACTCCAACACTCAGGTCTGCAATCCCTAGGAGCTGTATCCTCAACGCAACCAAAAAACATTCGGCTAGAAGAAATGTCTTAGGTAAAACGTAGGTTAAATAAAAAGTCTTAAAACTGTGAATTTGTAAGTATCACAAAAAAAATTTAAACCTATTTGCAGAACTTGGTAATTTGATCGGGACCCATATCGATACATATAATATGGGGACAACAGTTTTTCAACGGCAAAGTTAAGATTGTTCCGTTTATCTTTTCATTACACAGGTATCACGTCAATACGGTTTCCGCCACGGCAGATCAGCTGGTGATCTTTTAGTATATCTTACTCATTGCTGGGCAGAAGCAAAAAGGTTGTAAGTTTGGATGTTGCAAAGGCGCTCAAAAAATTTTTGGACTAGCGGTCACCCATCCAACTACCGACCGCGCCCGCTGTTGCTTAACTTCTTCGATCGCTTAGGATCGATGCAATCCGCCGGGCTATGAGAGCTTCAAAGCTAGGAAATATAATTCCACGAAAATAAAGGTGTTTAAACTATTCCTTGGCGACACTAGATGGCGCAATTGGTTCTACTACTAAACGTTGTAGGTCAAACAAAAGGAGAATGCCCATTTAGTATGGAGAAATGACTGTACTGACTTTAACATTTTTGTGTCTTGATAAAAATAGCTTTATTTGATTATGTTATCTTTATAAATTACACATACTAACTTTAGTCTGTGTTTATTAACCTACTATTGTAGGAAATACGAGATTTTCAACAAAATTAGTTTGAATTTAGGTTATAGTAAACTCACAGTAATATGGAGCCTATGCCGGCGTATTAAAGTCGATTGCGTATGTAATGTCGTTCTTTTAAGTTTCAAATTCATTTGACAGTCCCAAAACGCCATGTAGTTTGTAATGTATTATAATCACAGAACACTATTACTCCTGGTTGATTATAATAATTTTCTAATTCATTTGACAGTCCCCTTAAGTCATCTAGTTTGTTGTATCATAATCATAATGGAATCAATGCAACCTATTGACCCGAAGGATCTTAAAATATTTCTGATTGGCCCTTATCCAAACATAAATGGCCTAATGGTTTTCTTTTGTAAAACGGAAGTAAAGTTACTTATTAATTTCAGAAAATTATTCTCAAAGAGGATTTTTTTAGAAAATACGGTATATACTTGAAATATTTTAATTTAATTTTTTGTCCAAAAATCATTGTGACAGAATAATTTTTTTGAGAGTACTGGCTATGGGCATTCTTTTTTACCTTTATTGTATAACGTTAAGGTTGAAATTCATCCTAATTCACATCATTGTTTTTATAGCTAAGCTACGTTGAGCTACATTGAAATTTCACTTATCGACATACTGTTTAGTTAGCTAACGTTAATATAAAAAAGCTACGGCCACGTCTACGCCTTGTAATAGATGTAAGCTTTCAAAATTTTGAGCACGTTTTCACATACACACACACACAAGTTGTACAAGAACAAGTACCAACATTACCTTGTAGTATACCAGTTTCGATAAATATCGATAATTGTCGATAACGCGGTAAAAGCACCACGCACATCCCTAGGCCTAATTAACCAAAAATATAACTTACCGCTATACATTTAAGGTTGATATTAGATTCCAGTCACGACATCTAGCGTTCAGAAGACGGTATTATTTAATCATTTTCCAATAAGATTGACATTGTAATACAACCAACTGCAATTCAATGTCAACCTTATTACTATATATTAAGTATAGAATTATTTATTACGTAGAATATTGCCATCTAGCGGTGTATAGCTGTGGTATAGCAGAACTTTAAAAGTATTATGATCTTAATTGATAAAGGTACTAAGTTCACTGAATATGACATTGAAAAATAAGAATTAACATCAAATATTAAAGTGAATTTTCAAACATAAATAGCAGGTTTCTCGGACTATTCGTAGTTGACAACTAACAACCAATCAAAATGTAAGTTTGTTAGTTGTAAGTAATACGATTATCCATTTACTTGTGTTTTTTTGGCTAGAACGGTTCCCATACTAATCAACACTTATACCATTTCCACCTCTTGTCTCTGTGTTCCGTGGCGTGAATCAACACATACAGAGCCATCTAGTTGCCAAGATAGTAATCGATTATTTATTGGATATCGGTTACTCATACAGACTTAATTTGCGTTTTTCTACCACTTCCCAGGTGAAATTTATAAAATGCTGAAATTATATTGGAGTTCATAGATACGCAAACAATATGCTCTTAAAAACAAAATACAAAAATAGATATCCACTCAGTAATAAGGATTTGAATTAATGAAAAAAATAACCTTTAAATGCATTTTATGGCCTTTCCATGCAATATAAATAAAATCTAAGAAATGCATGTATAACTCTTTTTGTACGGAGAATACGTTTTTAAAAGTTTAAAACAAATCGGCTGATATTTTTTTATTTTTCCATACAAACTATCCCTAAGGAACCCTTTAGTATGGAACCCTAAACAATTGCTTAGTTGTTAAGTTGAACACTTTGCAATATCCTAGTAAAAGTGTTGTTTAAATTCGTTCAGTGGTTTCGGAGATTAGCGGAGACAAACAAACAGACAGACAGACAAAAATTTTAAAAACTCATTTTTCGGTGTTGGTATCGTGCAAGTAACGATTTGCAACTTGAAAAAATCATTTATCTCGAAATCACAGACAGACTCTTCAATTTTATTAATATGTATAGATGTATAGATATTGTGGCATATACAACAACTTTTCTAAAAATTCAACTTTAAACTGCGCTACTGTAAAGTTAGCTCAATGTCTCTTAGTCATTTTTTCCTTTCAAGCGTCGATATAAATTTCCACCTCGCCAGGAGTCGAACTCAGGACTCTTGGCACGGCACCACGCAAGTCGGCAAATAAAAATGTACTAGTGTGTGAATACCGTGAAGGTAAAGAAAGAAACAAAGAAAGAAACATTTAATCCGACATAGGCACTGCAACAAAGTTAAAAAACGGTAATAGATGTACATCTATTACTTATAACAACAATTATAAATTGTATTCGGAGTTGCAGCTACCAAAATGCCGGAAAAGTGTCGCACTCAGAGTACGGCGTAGCAAGTGGCAGGTACTTTCTACGTCCTCTGATTTTCAGTGCGCCCGTTAGTCGCGTGTAGATCGGCGAGCGGCGGAACACATGCATGCATGCAAGGTAGTTAAGCGCCCTGTAAACGCTCAAATATATTTGTCAAACTTTACGTTTTCTTTGTACGTTTTCATCAAACATCAGCGCACACAAACCAACAAGTTTGTCAAACAAGACTTTACTTTCAAAGCAGTTTTCGCCGTGAAGTGACGCTCCAACGTTTAGAAGGATGACAAAGCATTTCTTGCATTAACTTTGGCAATATGTGTAAAAAAGAAGACGTTGGACACGAGAATGGTTAAAACTAATAGATAGATTTATTCATGAAAATTTGCTGAATGAAATATTGCGCACAGACCATTGAAGTATAATGACATAGAACAGACATCTCGAACAAAATGTGTGTCCCGAAACCGCGATGACGCGTTCTTTTTTCAAACTCTAGAAGGTGATTTACATAGAGTAACTTTGTATAAGACACTTGCCGAACCACGACAAACAGTCAACGACTCTAAATCTTTAGCTCTTCCAAATGTTTGATTTAATGTTTAATTGAATTCACTGAGTAATGTAATACACATAATTTATTATTTACCAAAGAGTAGGTACTATAGTCATTCTTATCGGGCTTATTTATTTGTCCATTAACACGCTTACTTGCCAAGTGTGTAAGCCCGACTCATGATTTTTTCAATTCAATTCAATTGACTGATGAACTGACTGAACTGACTTGAATTGATTCAAGTCAATTTATTTGCATTTCATTCAAAAATGGCGGGAGTATTCCACAATAATTATAATAAATTCGTTTTAGTTGATTTAAGTTAATATTTTGTTTTCTTACTGATGATAAGTAATACCATTTTCTTTTTTAAACGCTTTTATTTAGTTTCACTTCGGAGCATCAAAACGTCAAACTCAATATTATGATCAAAATGCTACTCTATTTACACGGCAATAAGGTAAACGCTTCCCGCATCAAAAAATCAAATCTTGTAACGTTAATTTGAATGACTTCCCTTTAATGAAAATTGATGAAATTTGGCAGACATGTGTATTTCGGATGACAATACACGAAAATCAAAAAAAAAATTGAAATAAAAGCGTTTAAAAAAAAAATTTTTTTTCATTTCACTTATTGTATTTTTTTACGTGCAATTGTGACAGGTTCTCATCACGCAAGACGGCATTTTTTCAGTTTGTTACTAAACAATTTTGGCATGCGGCTTGACAGGAAAGACCTCCGGATAATCGTAGGTAATATCACTGGACACTGCCCACTTAACAAACATCTATATGTTCTAGGTGTGACCGACAGTCCCCTGTGCAGGGCATGCCTGTCGGCTGAAGAAACAGCCCCTCACGTAATCCTGGAATGCGTGGGAGTAGCAACCCAACGGGCTGAAATCCTCGGCACCCCGAGGTCGTTCCGTGAAGCCTGTGGAGACACCAGGAGGATCCTGCGCTTCTGGACGGAGCTAGGCTGGCTAGATAACTAGCTGGCACACATATTTACGTACAATGGCCCAACTTAGAGGCTAAGTACGGAAACTGGAGCCCATCACCATAACCATAACCATGCGGCCGCAATGAACGCAGGTGAGTGACAAGCAAGTGAGTGAATGAAGTGAGCCACCCTGGCCACAATGAATGCACCCGACTCAATGTTCGGGGTGTCTGTTCTATACGAAGTAATAGTACTTCAATGGCACAGACCCAGATGACTACCGTAACTTTCTTAGAATGAACAATAAAACATTCAACGACTTGCTAATGTTAGATGGCCCTCTAATAGAAAAAAAAGATACAACCATGCGAAATCTTCAAATCAGACATTTTTTCGCGCGAAAATAGCGAGTTTGTTTGGCAAACGTACGCCGTCAATCAAAATCTTCAAACATACAGCCAAACACGTAGTTTGCTTGACAAACATGTCAAACATGACCACAGACTGTCAAATAATTTGCCAAACACGTAAAATTTGACAAATTATTTGAGCGTTTACAGGGCGCTTTAGACTAACCTTGGTCTCAATGACCTTGGTCTCGGTGTCCTGGAAGTGCAGCTTCAGCTTGGACTTGCCGTCGTCGCTGGAGCCGCGCAGCTGGGAGAACCTGACACATTAAAACGTTACATCACTCGAAAAACCTCATTTATAAACTTAATATTCCTGCTGGGTGTGCTAATGTGTTATTACTGCATTTAAGTTGAATAAAAAAGTAAGCAATAAATTTATTAAGATAAACTAAAGTATTTTAAATAAAATAAGCATGAAGTTATATAAAATAATTTATCTTATCAATAGTTCTAGTTAAATTATAATATTGGGTAATTAATTTTAACTTTGTTTAGTAAAAAACTAATTACAAAACTCCCTAATAGTAGCGAAAATGCGTCAAAAATCTATTTCCCGTAATATTGTAGTGTTCAAAAGGTTATTCCTTACACCTAGTAAATAGTAACATATTACCTATAGGACCAGACGGGCGGCGCCCCGGGCGTGCCCTCGCTGAGCGAGAAGCCCGCCGCCCAGTCCAGCGTGAGCCCCGCCGCGCGCCCCGCGTGCACCACCGTGAACGTCTTCTTCTGCAACCCACAGACCACAGAACATCTAATAATTAGTTAGAAGGGGCATAGCACGTAATTTGTATGGGAACCGCTGTCGCCGTTTCAATAAACACTACTAACGAAAATGAACAAATACGCACGAGGATTGTTATGTGTGCATGAAGTAGGCGTGACTCTGTAGCTAGGGATTGATTGTCGATAAATTTTTATCGGTATTTATTTTCGCAAGGTATTATTATTCATTATATACTTTTATACTTTTTGATTGAAATTACTTACTCCGTCGACAGACTCATATTTCATCATGGCCTCCGAAACAAAGTTTTTTCCAATTACCGCACATGAAGGAATTTTTACGTAATTAAGTCGCAGTATTTTGCAGTACTTTTCTCCGTTGGAGTTTGCGAGTCACTAAACAGCGCAATCGCGTGTTTTTGTGCGATGTGCGCATTTGATCACAGTATTGGCGCGCCTACCTTGCCCACAATTCCTTTCTAACTAATTATTAGATGTTCTGTGCCACAGACCATCGCACGTTGGCTACTACTGGCTACTTTAACAGCGGACTCAATTACTAGCGTATAGAACCGACAGCGCGAAAAACGATGTTTGTCCCAATACATTGGCGCCAATGGGCTTCAATTTGAAATTGAGAGAATTCAATTTGAGAACGGGGGTGAGTTTTGAAAATCGAACCTCCCGGTGGGGCACACATTTTGTTCGAGATGCCTGTTCTATGACATCTTACTTTAACGCACGTTGGCTACTTTCTAGCTATTTTTACAGCGGACTCAATACGTTTGTGACATTTATTGTAATAGAACTTTATTATGTTTGAAGGTATAGCTAAAAAGTAGGGCTAGCGTACACTAGACTATCAGGTGCCAATAGTTTGTTTGGTCGAGGCAGATGAGCGCATGCAATAAAGATCAAACTATCACCTGACACTTTATAATGATTTTATAACCAACGAAGCTGTCCAACTAAATCTTTTTATTGCAACTTATGTGACTTTTTGCCAGTTGCGTGGTAACTGAGAACTAGAATAACGAAAGAAGAAACGATTATGAAGGAATAATGAAAGTGTCAAATTAATAATAGGGCGTACCCCGAGCCGGATGACTGAGTTAACGATGTTGGCAGTCCACGCCGCCTCCACCCGCAACAGATCCTGCCTCGTTTCGGCGCTGAAGTAGCGCGGCCCCCCCGCCGCCCCGGGCGCCGCGCCGCCCCCCGCACCCCCCGCGCCCCCCGGGCCCGCGCCGCTGCTCTGCACCAGGAAGCAGTGCTGCCGCCAGTCCACAGTCTCGCTCTCCTTCACCGTGCGGAACATCGTCTGGTACACCTTCAACGTCTCCGGGCACTTGGCCAGCTCCGTCATGTTCATCTGGAACGGAACCGTATTGTGCCTCGGTCAATACAACGCCTTGGTATCATATCTTAGTTCGGATCCACATGTGGGTCGCAACGCTGGTAGAAACATCAGTGGGTTAATAGGGATGTATACACTAATTATAAATTACTATAAATTTTTGTCTAAAATACTAGTGGTAACATTTAAAGGCCTAAAATATAATTCTTTTATCGAAATCAATCACAATAAATTAAATATCATTAATTTAAAATGTTAAAATTATACTCACTGTCACGTGACCTCAAACGCTATTTTGAGCTTACGTCATTAAAAGTATTTTATATGCAAATTCAACTAACTTCAGCAGACAGATAGTATTGAATAACGGATTGTGACGTCACGTGACGTTTTTGGTGGGAAATTTGATAATGATTTTTATAATATTTTTTTCGTGAATATTAACGTCCTATTTATAAAATTAAATTGAATCCTAAAATTTATCAACATCCCTATTTGGTGAGCTGTCTAAAAGTTGTCTATTATAATATCTGATACAGAGGCCGAAATAGCTGTAAGCACTTTCATTGTACTGAACTACCGCCAACGTACGGAAGGACCACGAGCGTTGGCACCGATTCCTTTAATAAAACCGACACGCGATGGTCAATCCCCAACACTCCAGCCAACGTTGGGACCAATGCTTTCCCGATCCACACGTTGAATTGGTACCAACGTTGATGCCAACATATGAATCCTGTTTTACTCTATTTACTATTACTCCGTTCCATTCCGTGAAGCATAACCTGCTACCGAAAAAATTACCTTCGGCTTGAGAGCCAGTTACTTCTCTTTTCCTGACCAGTACCACACCTATGATGGGAGTGACCAACAGGACTCACCGGCGGCACGTCGAACAGCATGACGTCAGTGCCCTTGAGCACGAGGAACTTGGGGCGGTAGGTCTGCCAGGGCTGCGCGGCCGAGACCACGCCCTCGTGCACCCAGCCCATGTACTCGATGCGCTCGCCGCCCGCCAGGTGCCGGTTCAACAGCTTCATCTGACCACACACACACACACACATACATATACACACACATTGCCATCATACAGCGTGCTGTCTGTCGTCGGTTAGGTAGGGTTAACAAAAACATAAATCGTGGCAAGCATTTAGCCGTATTGGGGCGGCTTAGAATACTAACCCTGATCCCACGGCGGATGGGTGTCGTAAGAGGCGACTAAATCCGGCCCGCTGGTGGTAGGGCCCCTCAAGGGATTATATTGGTAATATTGATTTTAATTGTGAATTAATACCATTATTATATTATTATTTCTCCATGGGGTTTGCCAGGATAGCTACCAACCTTGAGCATGACTCAGTCGCCAAACGATTCGTCGTGTTCCGGCCGGGGGCTTGAGAGCTAATTCTTTCTTTCTTTTTCTTCTCTCCTTCTTGGCTGGCAACACATCAGGGATGCCTTTGGTGTTGCTGATGTCCATGAGTGACGAAAACTACTTACCATCAGGTGGATCGCCAGTTCGTTTGCTGGCCATTTCCATAAAATAAAGCAGGCTACAACCAAGCGCACACCGCTACCGGTACGTGGGTCACACTGAAAATGTTTAGAACTGGCCTGTTAGAAACATTGCTAATGAAAACTTTTTTTTAATTTCAGTTTTAGAACTCTTTGGTAACCTAATGCAGTATATTGCATTCATTTGTCATTTGTTTTTGTGAATTGGCGGCAAATCTAAAACTCTTGTTACACGTGAAAATGAACCTAACGCGAGGAAATTTTCGGTCAATGATTTATTATGACTTTCGTTGTGGGCTTACTCAACAACAAAGCTATGATAGGCTGCGATTAGCATTTATTAATGAAGCCCCATGTCGTGCCACTATTTACAATTGGTTTAACGAGTTTAAGCGTGGAAGCAGTAATCTCAATGATGATCCGCGTGAGGGACGTCCTTTAACAGCGACTACTGAAGATAACATCAATGCTGTGCGACGCATGATAGAGGAAGATAAGAGAGTGACCTATCAACAGATACGGGCAAGCCTAGGCATTGGTATGAGTCAAGTTCAAAAAATATTACACGAACATTTAGGTGGCAGGAAGCTTTGTACCAGATGGATTCCCCATACTTTAACCGACGACCAGAAACACCTTCGCATGGACTGGTGTCGCCAAATGTTAGATAAGTTCAACGGCGGTGACTCAAATGCTGTATTTGACATCGTCACAGGTGATTAAAGCTGGATATACCTATTGCTACGAACCCGAAACCAAAAGACAATCAGCTTAGTGGGTGTTTCCTTTCGAGGATCGGCCAACTAAGGTAAAGAAAGGAAGAAGTCAAGGAAAAAAGATGATTGCCTCATTCTTTGGTCGGAAAGGTCATTTCGCGACAGTTGTGCTAGAAGATGGAAGGACAGTTACTGAAGACTGGTATGCCAATCGCTGTTTGCCTGTTGTCTTTGAAAACATTCGACAGCAGCGCCCTCGAAGCAGGATCCTCCTTCACCACGACAATGCTTCAGCGCTCTCCGCAAAACGGACTGTTGAATATTTGACTATGGCAGGTGTCGAGATAATGAGTCATCCGCCATACAGTCCTGACCTGGCGCCCTGCGACTTTTATTTATTCCCAAAAACTAAAGATAAAATTCGAGGTATTCGCTTTACGAGCCCTGAAGATGCGGTGAAAGCGTACGAAAATGCCATAGAAGAGACCCCTAAGGAAGAATGGGCCCACTGCTTTTCTCAGTGGTTCGATCGAATGCGACGATGTGTAGAGATGAACGGAGATTACTTCGAAAAACAATAAAAGTATTGGCAACTTTCTACATAAAGCAGTTTTTCATTTTCTAAAAATTTTTAGTGTTACCCAGGTACGCGGTCAAGCGTTGGTTAATTGTTTAAAAAGCATTGTATTGCCAAAGTTTAAAAGACTCATGGTTCGGGTAGAACGAAAAGGTGGTTTTAAACATCGAAGTTACGTCTAGCACAGCCGGTTTTTAAAGGATGTTTGCGTCGTGTCGTGTGGCTTTCGGTTCGACCTAAATACACCTGCTTCGTCTACAATTTGAACCGGCTGCTGAAGTCTACTTCCGAGCGTCCTTGTCATCAATATACCTATTCGTGGGGACTATAGTATCTGTCAAAGTAAGTAAGTTAAAGTTATTAGCTGGTCATGGAAAACTTTACGGCACAATTCTACAGACGAATTGATATTCAGATAACGTGGGATTGCAGATGACAATGATATGGTCAAAAATTCGAAATAGTTAAAAATATTTCACGGTTGACTTTAGGAGCAATAGTTTGTGTAGCTGTGATAGCCTAGTGGTTAGAACGTTGGTCTCCCGAACGCGGGGGCCCGTGTTCAAATCCTGGCACGCACCTCTAATTTTCAAATATTATGTGCGTATTACAAGTTAATTATCACTTGCTTCGGTGAAGGAAATCATCGTGAGGAAACCTGCACACCTGAGAGTTCTCCATAATGTTCTCAAAGGTGTGTGAAGTCTACCAATCCGCACTTGGCCAGCGTGGTAGACTATGGCCTGTACCCCTCACATTGTGAGAGGAGACCCCGAGCCCAGCAGTGGGACAATTATGGGTTGTTGCTTTGCTTTGCTTTTATAGTATCTGTGGCCAGTAGTGTCGGTGGTGTCGGTAGTGTGTGTGTGGTCAGCGGTGCGGTACCTGCAGGTTGGTGAGGCCGACGATGTTGTCGGAGATGGCCTTGAGCCAGTGCGACAGCGCCGCGGGGTCCTCCGCGTGCACCACGCCCGTCGTCATGTGCGGCCGCGCGCCGCGCACCTGACGGAGTGAAGTTTGCACAGTTCAAATATTTAAAAAAATTCATGACTTGAATAGTTAAAAATATGCCAGTGTATAAAACCTCAATTATTTACGTAGTCTAAAATGTTTTAGTAAATATAACCAAAATACAGGTGTGAGAAAATGTTTCTTTAAAATTTAACCTAGGCTACCACAAGGCCACTATTATTGGACGCGTTTTTACGTACACTTCATAAGAGAAATGGCTCTCCTTATTTCGACACTCCATAATTACAGTACATTATTACACACAAAGTGCTAGTATCACATCACATACCGTTGTGGTTTAACTTTATGGTTTTGTAATAGTTGTTAACAAATCCAATTATGTACGTGAGACAGTGCTGTGACGCTTGCACGGTGACATCTCGGTCAATTGCACCAGTAAATATAGTTAAATCCCATACATATTATCATCTTACCTCAAAAGCTCCAGGTCTTAATTTATCCGTTCCTAGGACGTACCGCGTGACGTAACCCATCATGAGAGGCACTGCGAAGAAACATATTATACGATGAAAATTTTTTGACGTGATAACGTGATAACGTCTATTAAATCGATGCCGGGCGCACGCATGAAAAATGATGACTCATTTGTCGCGTTACGCGAGCGAACAATGGAGAAAGCGCCATCTATGAACAAAACTATATACACAATTAAGTCAAAAAGGAACTTGCTGAAATAGTTTAGTTCCGGAGTTCTAGATGGCGTTGTAGTATAAAGATAAAAGTTTCTAATTATAAGTTAATTTCCAGAGATAATATTATATTCGAGCACTTCTTCATCAATGTTTTGTCATGACGTTGTCACGTTAAACTACCGTCCGTAAACCGACTTTACAGACAACCATTTTTGTACTGTACTGCAGAGTTTGAAGAGCATTCAAATTCGTGAAACTAGTGTGCAAACTACAAAACGGCGAATTACACTTTGTTGTGGCAAGATTCGTTATTTATTTAAATGGTTTTGAGGAGTGACGGTTCTGTATCAATTAGTAGTAGTATTAAGTATTCTGTGGTGTGTGTTGTGACGTATGAGACGCACCTGAGACGACGTCGATCCACTCCTTGCCGGCGGGTGCGTCGGACAGCCGGTCGGAGGCCACGGAGGGGGGGCGCGACGAGCGCGTGGAGCCCGCCGCGCTGCCCGGCCGGCTGCCCTCCCGCCCCTCCTCCTCGCCCCACGCGCTCTGTGCACACACACACATACACCACATGTCATACACGACCCACAATCAACACTACAATACTAAACAGATGCACATTGATGTAGATATAACAGTGCGCTCGAGCAACGTTGAACGCACACATGTACAACGTTCACGGACACCATGAGACGTGTATAATTTGTACCTGATGGTAAATGATCGTAGCCCATGGACATTTGTAAAACCTTAGTATATAAAACCTTTGTATGCCTTTTAATAAAGAAAAAATGAGAAGAAAGAACTAACTTGACACTATACTCAATGCCTGCATTAATTTACGCCAATCGGAGTGAATTGACACTTAATGAAATCAATAATTTCATTGAGAGAGTTTTAATGAAGACCCCGAAACCTAGTTTTCCCAGACACCCAGCCGGGGTAGATATTTATGTCAGGGACTAATATTTTGTTGTAGATTGGAAGTGTTTGTAAGGTGTTATTTCTGCCCCTGCTTCACGAATGTCATCAGGATTCAGGCCGCAGATGTAACACGGACATGTTGTCTATGCATGTCAGTTAAGTCGTTTATCAGTATACGACGTGACCAGTGTCTGTACTGTGTGTGTGTGTGTGCGCGTGTGTGTGTGTGCGCGTGTGTGTGTGCGTGTATGTGTGTGTGTGCGTGTATGTGTGTGTGTGTGTGTGTGTGTGTGTGTGTGTGTGTGTGTGTGTGTGTCTGTAGTGTGTACCGACCTGCCAGCCGCCGTTGGTGTCCGGCGGCCGCTCAGAGTTGCAGTTGGCGTCCAGCTTGTTGTGCAGCGAGGGGTGGTCGTCGCCCGTGCTGCTGTCCGTGTCCGATGCGCCGTCCGCTGACACACGGACAAACAAACACTTTCATACATCTTGTTATACCCCGTTATAGGCTCCATCAGTCCTTGACTGCAAGCCAACCTTTGATATAAATAGCCAAAAAGAGTAAACGTACGGCCGAAGCATGGGTTTCTTTAAACAGTCTCAATAGGCTCCTTCATACCCGGCGATTCACCTGTAGCCCCTTTGATGCTGGACGCGACTATAGGCGACGTTGACAACTTACCATCGGCGCCGTCGATTTTACTGAAGTCTTAAGTCTACTGACCGAGGTTGTTTGTCCGTCTTTCTTACACACAAAGCGCTTACTGTTCTTCTGGAGGAAGGGCGTGGCGGCGCGGTAGTGCTTGACGGTGAGCACCACGATGTCGCCCGCGTTGCGCAGAATGGACACCGCGTCGTCGTGCTTGCACGCCGTTATGTACTCGCCGTTCACTGGGACAAGCACAAACATTGCCTATTAGCCACATGTATAGTACACTAGGAAATCGCCCTCGCTTCGCTTCGGGAAAAATAGTAAGAAAAAATATATGCCTATGTCACCCGGGGATAGTGTAGCTTCCCAACAGTGAAAGAATTTTTCAAATCGGTTCGTTAGTTTCAGAGCCAATTCAATGCAAACAAACAATCAAATCTTTCCTCTTTATAATATTAGTATAGATAACCACGTTTCGTAAAAGGAGTATTGGATGTCCCCCAGCATGGTGGATTGACGACCAAAAATTCAGAAGGTTCAGAACCGGTGAGGGGGACGCAAATTAGAAGGGGCATATGTCCAGCAATGGACTCATAAAATGTGATGAATGACTGGATGGATGGATAACACGTTCACGTCTTCTGCTGCCAGGCTGGGGTGGTATCGGTAATAGATTTGTATTGTCTATAGACAGATCAAGTGCGAACTGATTTACTTACTTTATGAACAGTTGTATCTTACTATAACCATTTATTCTAGATTGCAATGTATGGGTGAAACGGCATCATTATTTATAAGATTCTGAAACTGATACATGCAAACAGTACATAAACTACATTCTGATATTACAATTTAATAACATACTTAATTATTTAATTTAGTCACATAGTGCAAGTTGGAAACTTCTGAAGTGTTTCAGCACACACACAAACATCCGTATAAACCTCGAGTTAAATTAACATCGGGTCTAAAAATAATGAACGGCAGCTAGGGGCAAGCGGGGCAAGCGGGGCAAGCGGGGCAGGTGCGGCGTGGCGGCGGCAGCACAGCCCCAGTTCAAGGTTCAACCTTGTTACTCGCTGAGTGCCGAGTGGCTCGAGTGCAATCTGATTTTTCAGCTGTGCACTTAATGAAATTGGATTTAATTCAACATTGCAACTTACTTTTAGAGTGGGTTGTATAATTTGAAGTTTCAGGTATGGGAAGTTTCCCGTATTTATATTTTTAGGTTACTGTAACCCCAACACTCATGGAACTCATGGAACAAAAAAAATCGACGTATTTTTCTTCGGGGTAGAAGGCAAGGACCATGTTTGTGCGATGGCCATGTATTTAAATATCATAAATCATAATTTTAGCCGTTATGGGGCGGCTTAGAATACTAACCCCAATCCCATGCCAGATGGGTGTCGTAAGAGGCGACTAAATCCGGCCCGCTGGTGGTAGATCCCCTCGAAGGGATTATATTGTTAATACTGATTTTAATTGTTAATTAATATCATTATTTCTATTATTATTTATTTTTCCTCGGGGTTCGCCTGGATAGCTACCATCTAGCTTTTTCTCCTACAATGTCTCCTTTACTGATAACTCTGACGTGTAGGATGTACGCTAAATGTTTAAAGTGTTCCCGTAAACAAACAAAAGCGTGAATTGTGTGCATGTTATTTCTGTAGCACATAGTACGTCACGCAAGTTTTCAACACTTGCGTGACATTTTTAATTTACTCTCTAATGAAGCTTTGTTCTTTACAACAAAATAGTAAGAAAGCAATTAACTTGAATAAAATTGTAACTGTTGTACTTGTGTATACTTTTGTGTTTATTTAAAGGGTGGAAAAACGTGGATTTGAAATTGCTTACAAATTACAGCAACAGACTGTTTCAAAGTGCATTTCGGATGCCAGTCGACACCCGCAGAGTTTCGATATGTTCAATAAATCTATCAATAGAAATGATCCATTGAATACCACCCACCACCCACCACCCAGCACAAACCACTCCACAAAACGTATCCTAAACAATGCATGAATAATACAAGAGATTATGATTGTTGCAACATATGAAAGAACATTCATCACTCGACGTGACCTAGAAACAACGAAACATCGTAATTACGAAGCAGCGTGTAGTGGCAACTACACTTTACAAATATATGTTTTTGTTTTATTATAATGCACGTACTTTCATTGGGCAAATGTTCCCGATGCAACCGGTGCGGTGATTGGACACGTGAGCGATGTCTGGTCGACGTTTAGTCAATCAATAATAAACTGAATGCAGGATTGTGAACAAATAGTATTAATTTTTTGTAATATTACACAAATCAGGACCCCTGCCCTTACAGGTACACACTTGCAACACCAAGCGCATCAGAGACGTGTTGCCAGTTGCTACCGAGGTAAGAAGCGACGAATTTCATGAACTGCTTTGCAAGTTGAGAATAAATATTTGCCGTAAAATGGTCTACTTCACTTACATGTAATCTCAAAAATTATTATTTAGTTTGTATTTGTTATAAGTAGTAGGGATAGGGATTAAAGATGCTAAGGGAATTCAGGTCATAACTTTTAAGGTGAACTCCAGGTGTACTCCACTCAACTCGTAAAATTAACTCCTTTGGTAGCCCGAGCCATGCTTACGTATTAACGGGTAGGTACGAGTGTATCTTATTCTAGATCGAGTAGTTCTATTACCTAATTGGCGCTAATTAACGAACCAGCCGACTGGAAACGCAGCTGGTTATTCCCTTATTTTTAATTGCATTACATTATTTCTAGACTCGAAAAAAAATTTTAGCTTCGTATGTGTGTAAAGGTGGCAGATTCGTACTGCTTCTGTGCCATTTTGCTTATATTTTGGATGCAGAGATTAAATTAAGATCTTCAATATAAGTTATATTATTTACAACCAATTGAACTGTTTAACATTGCACGCTTGTGATAATTCAGCGAATGAATATTAACGACTGCAAATTGGCAACAGATGGGAATAAAATTGAGATCGGCATTCCCTCCTCCATAATATTGTAATGATAGACTGGATGTACCACCGAACGACTGGCGTCCATTGTAAGCGCATCGGCAGCCGGTTGGATTGGATGACATCACTTCCGTATTTCATAGGGCACTTTAAAAATTATAAGAAAATTGCACTTCTAGTCGTAGCTTAGAAATACAGCAATCCGAAGGATGCTTAAATTATTCGTTGGGAGGTTCTAATCTGTATACAAACTAAGTATTGATACGTAAGCTAAGTAAACACTATACGTTAAAGAAATCTTTCACAAGCGATCTAAATAAATTATGTGAAGAATCAACGAAAATTAATGTAATGTTACATTACACGATATCATAAAATCTAGTAGCGCCACCTCGCATCAAAGGTTGGCAACCATCTGCCATTGTACAGCAACCAGTGATTATTCAGTGGACACGAGAGCAAAAGTTATTACAAGCAGAAACTTATTACAAGTATGTTAATAGTTACGAATATGTAAGTTGCGCCAACGATGAGTATGCCCTAATGGGCTTTATTGAAGGCACGTGCGAGCTGCGAGCATCCGGCGTCTGTGCGGTCGCTGGCTCCGTAGACCGTAGTCCGTACGATGTACCGACCCATTGAATTATAGATAATGCAAAAATATCCCTCGCGTACTACACACTAACCGGATTTCTTTAAAATTTTATATCACGATCGATTGATGTTTGGTATAAATTATTGAGAAAGATTGAAAACTAACCGAAATGTATTCCAATACTCGCACGAAAACTAAACCAACGAAAAATGAGGCATATTTCACGCATCTTCTAGGACTGAAGTGTATTTTACCAAAGAACAATATCTGAATAATAAGTTGCTGGTTCTTTTCAATTTTCAAATTCGTATCCACATAATATTTAATGAAACGCTTTTTACATTCAATGTACATTCTTTTTACATTGCATCCGCGATCCGCGACATCCTGGGGATACCAGAAAATGTCATAGACAAAAAAATTGCTTCTCGGTCTTTCTGTCTGCAATTTCCTATGAATTTCCTATACCTGCATATTATTATATCATTTCATGACAAGACTTATCATTTCGCTATCGCCAAGATATCGCATTTAGCGGCTGCAGTGTGAATAGCCCTATATAATAAAATAAGCGTGTGGTATGATTACAAGATCATTGTCCCAACCACATCACATCACTTGTCAGCTTGTCACTGTCACGCGGTGAACGCAGCAACGCGCGGGCCGCGGGCGGGGCGGGCAGCGGGCGTACATCGGACATCCGGCGCGTGCCCGGCGCGTGCCCGACACCCGCAGTGCATGTGGCACTTCCCTACATAGACCGATCAATCGAGCATGACGGATAGGTGTTTTATCAAATAAATGCCAACCACGATATCTCAGAATAATGGTCTTCGTTATGATGTTTAGAAATAACGTATCTAAATTCCAATAGCTAGTTTTTTCTTTTTTTTTTTTTATGAGCTGCTCAAGGACCGAAAAACTTGTTTTTGCTTCTATGAAATTTCCCTTACATTTTATAAAGAAATGTCTTATACAAAAGTTGTAGGCATTTTAAATATCTACAAAATGAGGCCTGTTGCGTTAAAGTTCATTTCGGATTTTTTTTATAAATTACAAAAAACAGTTCAAAATCGCTGTTTTTTGTTTGATTGTTTAAACAAACAGTTTGTAATGTAGACATCTGAAAATTTTATGGACTATTGTTTATGACGTATAGTATATGTAGTTTTTTTTTTGAATTTTTTGGTTGCATATTTTTAGCAAAAATCCATTTGTTAATTAAAAAATCACTTTTTTGCAAATTAATTTCTACAACTTTTGCAAGTCGTTGAATGTTCTACCTGGGCTCATTTTCTTTCTTAAGAGTTGTACTTTCAGTTTGGTTTTATGGCTTATTGATTCTTCCAACAGGGACCTCGCAAAATTGATTGCAAAAAAGTGCTTACCTGCAAAATGGAATAACTCAACAAATAACAATTAAGGCGTTCAAACGTCATTTGCGATAAAAACAAATACGTTATCTGATTTTATCTCGTCGAGCTACCCCAAATCGATAGGTTATAACTTTTTGTGTGACCACGGGAACCCGAGATATCAACATTTTTTCCAGCTCGCACGATTTGAAACGTCCGTGCTCATTTCTCATTTCATTCCATTTTGCAGGTAAGCACTTTTTTGCAATCAATTTTGCGAGGTCCCTGTTGGAAGAATCAATAAGCCATAAAACCAAACTGAAAGTACAACTCTTAAGAAAGAAAATGAGCCCAGGTAGAACATTCAACGACTTGCAAAAGTTGTAGAAATTAATTTGCAAAAAAGTGATTTTTTAATAAACAAATGGATTTTTGCTAAAAATATGCAACCAAAAAATTCAAAAAAAAAACTACATATACTATACGTCATAAACAATAGTCCATAACATTTTCAGATGTCTACATTACAAACTGTTTGTTTAAACAATCAAACAAAAAACAGCGATTTTGAACTGTTTTTTGTAATTTATAAAAAAAATCCGAAATGAATTTTAACGCAACAGGCCTCATTTTGTAGATATTTAAAATGCCTACAACTTTTGTTTAAGACATTTCTTTATAAAATGTAAGGGAAATTTCATAGAAGCAAAAACAAGTTTTTCGGTCCTTGAGCAGCTCATAAAAAAAAAAAAAGAAAAAACTAGCTATTGGAATTTAGATACGTTATTTCTAAACATCATAACGAAGACCATTATTCTGAGATATCGTGGTTGGCATTTATTTGATGCGAAACCCCCCTATTAATTGGTCTAACAGTGCACTCACACTGTACAGACACTACGGTCACACACTCTTAACGCGGCTACGGACGCGGACGCAATACATTATACATGATGCAGGTGTCCATGGAACGTTTATAATATTTAATTTTGTAATACGCAGAGCCGGCGTTAGATAGCGCGATTATTTTGAAACGGATTTTATTTCATCGATATTTACGATAGCTATAAATATAAAAAAATTGTGGTCAATAAAATAACATAATAACTAAGTAAATATACACACCCCAGTGAACGAATGTACGTTAGTATATTAGTTCTTTGACAGACCCGAACACCGCGAGCTGCCAAGATTGGCAGGTCTAATTTCAGTTCTCGACAATCGACATAGAAATCGATAAAGAAATTAATTGTAATTTTCTTCAGTGAAGAACCACATAACAAGAAAACCTCCATAACCACATCATGTTGTCGGTGTTTGACGTCCACAAATCCGCAGTAAGACATGAGTAATGGTGATGCTACTGCATCACATCATCAACAAGATTTGAGGATAAATATGGGCTTCTTAATTATGTTGGTTCATTCATGGTCAGTACGTCAACTGAGCGTCAGACTAAGTAAGTACCTATTATCCAATAACAATATTAACATATTAAGTAGATCACTTTCGATCAAAGGAATTAAGTACGAAGCCGCATCAGCATTACACACATTTATACGCAGAATAAGCTCGGACTAATTCACCCTGACTAAAAGACATTTAAATGTATAAAAATGCAGCAGAAAAAAATAAAGATTTATAAAAAAATGTTTGCCATGTCAACCTGCTTTACTCGAGGACTGAGCCGATCGGAATTACAAGCTTAAACTGAGCTAAGCTGTTTCGAAAGGCAATTCCAATCGAACAGTTTGAACAAATCGATAAATCACGATAAACACACAGAAAGACTTTCTTTAAAATTAAAACTCCTGGTCTTACGAAAACAAAAAGAAAAATAAATGCTTCTCTTTCTACTCAAGAGAAATCCACTAAGCTGAGCCAAGAATTTGACAATTGTAGTATGTTACAAGCCTGAGTACATAGTAAATAAGTCCTATAACACCACTGCTCATTCCAGTATATCCAGTAGCCCAAACAAATCACTAACTTCCAGGCACACTATGGTAGGAAGCTGTAAGCGAGTCTTTTACAAAGGCACCCTTCAAAATGTAGAACGCACAAGTTCCCGGCAACAACAAGTCGCAACGCAAACAACCAACCAAACAACCACAATGCGCCGGGAATCAGTGCAAGAGACAATCACAATGGAAAATGGACATTTCTGCGACGCCAGCCGCTTTTACGGCGATGGAAAGTGTAGGCGCGACTCGCGAGGGCCCATTTGGTAGATAAAACGCCGCAAACTAAAACAGAGTACGACGATACGACTCGCTCTGATACCTCCGACTCCGGATTGTCGAAACCGTGAAAGGGTTATTTATTATTTATTGTGGATTACAATAACAATGCCAGCCGGTAGCGCCTTTCGAGATGACAACGCCATTACTTTGAGAAAATATTCGAGGGAATTTAAATTTAAGTTTGTAAAGCTACTGTTGGTATTCGACGGTGCATTGGTAAGTTGAGTTGGGAAAAATTCCGGACGATATGGAGAGCTCCATATCCGCCAGGTGTTACACATCACACAAAACCCTCTCGCGCTTCAAAAAAAATTCTCCAATACCAAAAACATATGCTTTGAAAGTTTTTTATTTTGTGAAAATCCTGTACGAAACAGTGAATTCTACGAAGTCTTCCTAACAACTTTATGTAATTGTAACTTTGTGTAATTACATCCGAAATTAGTCGAACAATGGCTCACTCTTGAATAGACAATTTAAATTTATTCTTGGAAACTCCTGCCCACTTAAACTTTCTATTTTGGTGAGCTGGTTACTTCACCAATGAAAGGTATCGGTTGAGTACCTATGCATTTAGATTTAATATTATATTATCATTCGAGTATTATTCTTTTTATGCAATCTTTCCTGTTTCCTTTTCGGCCTTACGTTTCGATATTTCCGATATTACACATTTGAATTAATAACGCCCTTTTATTATTAACTGACTGTAATATTGATTGACTAAACAAATTGTGAAGGTATTAATACTTACTCTTAATTTTTCGTGTCTTTTGCGTGAATAAAAGAAATGTAACGTCAGGGTACTTACCTATAACAGAGCAACCTCCAAAAAACATTTTCACTATTTCAAATCAAAGTGATTCCTACGACAAAAATTTCATCAAACAATCATACCTTTAATGACAGCGTCACCGACGAACAGCTGGCCGGTCTGGTCGGCCGCCTGGTCCTTGTATATCTTGGAGATGAGGATGGGCAGCTTGTGCTCCGAGCCGCCCTTGATGCTGAGCCCCAGCCCGCCCACCTTCTGCCGAGTCACTTGGACCATGCGCTCCTTAACACAAACATAAACAAAAATTAGCAGCTATAGAATAAGGCTGCATTTCCTCCAGTTATGCGCTATTTAACTAAGCTTCCCATGTGTATCAAATGTCCAGTCAGTCCATATTATGATTGCTTTAATTGTTGGGCTTGTATTAGCTTAGCACTGGGGGAAATGAGTTCATTAAAGGTAAGGATCCGCAAACCAAGTAGGTCTGTATGCTATTACCTACAATTAAGCTTTAGTGGAAACGGCCAAATAGTTTCGTAGCTTGGCTTCGACCTAGCTCACAGCATAGCTCACAACACTTATTGGACTCACTGAAAATCAGTGCTATAGCCAACACTCGTAGACCCATAGTCACATTATGCTGAGTGAGCTCCATTATCTAGGCCACTCGAGTGGACACGTGCGAACGTTGCAGAACTTTGTTAGTAAAATAGATCCTTGTATTGTAGTGTAGTATTGTATTCTTCGTTTTTGTGTGTTTGTATCTGTTTATGGCCATTGAAATGAAGGTATAGACAATGTCTGTTCTATTCTACTTAACCTTATCGTCTAAGAAAGAAGAGAGATGAATGAGAGCAATAATGCTGTACGGTCTGGTGTGGTGTGGTGTGGTGTGATGTAGTGTGATGCGAGTGTGGTGCGCTGACTGACCCTCGCATGCGGCACGGAGCGGTCCCTCGGCGGCTGGATGACGACGGGCGCCTCGCGCTGCACCGTCACCGCGTCCATCGTGAGCACCAGCCGCGCCGGCCGCGGCCGCGACTTGCCGTCCGACACCTGCACCATGCCTGTCCGGATCTGAGAGCCACCGACAAGCAACACCACTTTACACTTGACACTTCAACTGACAACTAGACAGAGCAGGTTAAAGGTGCCAGTAGAGGGATTCAACCATTAGGAAACAGTAGATGGATCCAACAATTAGACAGAGCGGAAATAAGTTGCACGTAGAGGATTTTAGAACAATGAATCCACCCAAACCTCCATACTAGAAATACACGTTATAGTGCAGTTCTGTTATAGCTCCCCACTCGATTTATAAGTTCTGATTTTGACCTAAATACTTAATCAAATAACTGTTGAAGCAGTTCAAACTTTTGCCGGAAAAAAATTAAAATATACGAGTATTTGCATCACGTTAATAAAATTGTAGAAAAGTCTTCATCGTGAATTCCGAGAAGCGGGCGCGCAATGCTCAGCTATTAATAATTTAATAACTTTTCCGAGGCATCCTAAAAAGTAAATTAGTTAGCAAAAATATTATACACTAACATAAATTCATCAAACCTTTCCCATTATCACAATAACGGGTTAACGCTCCCTTCTCTAAATCAAACTCGTCCAAATAAGAAGGCGAAGCTCTCCCGACCTATACGTAACAGTTTCGCAACATCACTGAGCGTGTTCGACTGAACCACGCTGAGGGTTTTATATATCAGGTCAAACTTTTTCCTAGATAATGTGAAGGCATGGCACTCCGGCACGCAGACTTAACAGGCTTAGCGGAGCAACGACACCGTATAGCCAGCTATATAGTGATTGTTGACACATTTCACCCCGTCCTATAGGCTGGGGGCTGGGGCGTACCGCACCGTAGGCTGATTAGCTTAGATTGTGTTCAATAGGATAGGAATACAGACTCGGCATGAAACCTTACAAGGCAGCTCTAATCACATATATAATGGAAGGTAATTAATAAACAAAACCGTTGCTCAGGTATGTAGCTTGCGTCGATCATAAATCACCGAGATAGTTAAAGACGGGAGTGAAGCTGGCTGAGTGTTAACACCATTTCGTTATCTGCTTTGTCCTTCAAGGCACTTTAACTAATCGCTCCCACTACTTCGAGTTACGGATTGCGCAGGCCTCAATCCTTGGCGTACTTTTGTCCTCGTCATAAAAAAACGCTGATAACTAAATTGAGTAATGGTATCGCAGAAGTCCTCTGAAAAAATGATCGCTGTCGATATTTTACACAGGACGGAATTATATTTGACAGTGATCGCACACCGCGTGCGGTGAGTTCCTGGCATATTCTCGGATGGCTCTTTTTACAGGGTACTTTTGATCCCGCGTACAAAAGTGCAGTCTGTGCAGGCCTTTATCATAACAAAAATTTTTAAAACTGCTGATGAGCTGTTTAGTTTGATTATAATTATGTTGTAGTTATTCATATTTAAAATATGTGAATTGAGCATTACCATAACAATTAATTTCTCTAGTAAGGCTGCTTTAATATGCATTTTAAGGATATTTTTCACCTCGATAAATGTAAGTCACCTTGTTGCTTCGTAGGAAGACAACATTTAAATATGTTATCTATACTAATAATAAAGAGGAAAAATTTGATTGTTTGCATTGAATAGGCTCCTAAACTACTGAACCGATTTGAAAAATTTTTACACTGTTGGAAAGCTACACTATCCCCGAGTAACATAGGCTATATTATATTTTCAAAAAAAATTAGGGATCCTTAATAAAACTCCAATAATGTAACCTAAGGTGTAAAAAATAAAGAAAACCGAAGCAAAGCGAGGGCGGTTACTCGTGTTCAATATTGACGTTGACCCTTCCATTGCTACCTCCCAAAAATACTTGCTCAGTTTGATAAGACGCCTGATAAGACTAATGACGTTGTGAGATAACATTTGTTTGGTCAGGGGATAGAAATGGAAGAATACACTCATGTTATGTCATTGTCAAGTTAGAATAGCGTCATATTATGTGACGAAATTATTTATTCAAAGTTAACAAGACTCCATAATATGGCAAAGTAGAAAAATAATAAATAAAGAGGTCCTCAATAAGTTATGGAAACAGTTCCGAAGTTCTCACTGTGGTCTGTGGCCCATTCGAACTTACACTCTGAAGTTGATTAACCAGAGATTCATCATCATCATCATTGGGGATAAACAAAGCTTATGTAGAATACGAATAAAATGTAAAATAATTATCTAGCTTTGCATCACTATGATCATTGCTAAAACCTACAATTTTAATCTTCCTGAAATTTTACATTTGTCTCATTATCTTGAAACCAAAATTTTTGAAGGTTTCACTTCTACCATGTGTAAATTGCACACATTTTCTTTTTATATTTACATACCTACCTATATGTAATACAAAAACTTGCATTTATATTTCAAACAAAACCTCTGATGCAGTCTGCTTTACAATACTACTATGTTATCTTCTTCTGAATGGCACATTTCTCAATCCAAAAATATTTACTAATATTTAATATTTTTACCCAATATTTTTGTTTGTTTGTTTCCAAAATCATTCTTCATCTTAGTTGTCTTTTCTAATGTGACAGCCTTTTTTTACACAATGATATAGATAAATATATTGTATCCTTTTTGTTTATTATTTTTAATATTATCACGCCTTTCCTTAAACATGCCCAGAGGTTAAATGAAATTATGTACTTTTTAGTAACCTTGTATCTCATTTTAAAAGTAAAACTTTATGATTTTATGAGAAATAAAAATATTGAAACCTATAAAACAACAGGTAGGTTAATTGTAAGAGAGAATAAGAATAGTTAATTATGGTTTATAGAAAGCCAGTGCGCTGGCACCAGTCCTATAGACAAGCCACCACTTGCTTGGCTTGTGTTGTTTAGATGAAGCTTAGTCAGCCTGGATTTTTCTTGTGGTGTGCTGCACTCAGTTCACATTAAAAAATAATGATTCCATCCATTCATCCAGGCATTCTATTCTCGCCAGCAATATCAGCCAGCGGGCTTGGCTTAAAAAACTGTTTGTACAAGGCCAATACCAAGCCAGCAAATCGTATAAACAAGGCTTTATACCATTCATGAAACTACATGGTACCAGCTACAATTACATATAATTTTTGTTTTACTTAGAATAAGTTAATGCTTGACCACAATCCCACCTGATGGTAAGTGGAGATGTGGTCCAGTGGAGATGTGGGTGGTGAGCGCACTAACTTAATAAAAGCCTATTCACTCTTTTCTTGAAGACATCCAAATCATAGCTAATAAATAGTCATATATATCATACGTGATTTTATTCTTCATTTTCTTAACAGATACATTCCTCACCACAACATGTAGTCTCATTTTATTTGAGAGTAGTTTTTGTAGCACATAAAACATCTGAGATCAAAGGCTTTCCAGCAAAGTGGTTTTTTAACATCAAATGCTGCGATAACTCATTATAAACTGCACTTTATAGTGCATTTAGGTATAAGCAGTATTATATTGCAGTATGTAATAATTTATTTTTAGAATATTTAGCATAAATATCAATAAAATCCTTTTTTATCAAATGAAAAGGTCCCCTCAGAAAAACATGAAGAAAATTATTCTCACCTTTTCATCTCTCTTCTCCTCAATAGGCGTCATCATTGTGGAACATGCACACCATAACGAAACAACTAGTTTTCAACTAATTTACAATGCACTAACCATATCATCTCGGTAAAACACAACCAAAATTACCTATTAGGTACATCAGGCTTTTTAATATTAACTTTATCGTGAGCACATTATCAAAGATACATTTCTTGATGAACCGCGCAGATTTTCAGCGTAATTATTAATTATTTACGAGTGTAAAATTACAAATACGACAAGGAGGTCAGTGGCTTACAATAAATCAATAGACGTGAATGGGACCAAAACAATACGCAATTTGTACTTTAATAACAACTTTTGTACTCAATAATAGACGAAACCACAACCTTTGAAATAAAAAAACTATTTCTAACACGATAGTTATCACTAACGCTGTATTAACGATTTATAAAGAGTTTTTTTATAATTTTTTGTAGCGAAATACGACCGCCCGCAAATAAAAATGGACAGTGACTAGTGATGTTCGTGTTCTACAGTGAGGTAACGAATGAATTCAAACGTCATACCCACGTCATGTCATAACTTTTATCGGTTAATGCAAAGTCGATGCTTCTAACATAATCGAATAGTCGATTAGAGTTAATATTGTATTAATGTTTCTAAAATAAAGTAACTATTATACCAAAGAAGTGTAAAAAAACTTCGTTTGATCCTTTAGTGTTACAAAAGACTATCAGAGAGTCTATTGAAATATTATATTGGTCGGTTGCTCGACATTTAACTGTATCTATAACCTCAGATGTCAAAATACGCAAGGCAATAGAGAAGCGACTTATATGTCGAGCAACCCACCCTAAAGTTTGTGGAATAAAATATGTGAAGACACTATTATAGGTTCATGTCAAATTTTAATAAACTCTTCAAAATCATATAAGGCAACATTCTTAACTGCAATATGGTAAGGTGGGGCACAAACACTGCAGTAATCATGGATAATATTACACTATCTGGATCACTGACCTTGTAGAGGTACCTGAATTTCAATGACGTCATATCTTAAGGACTATTAGACCAATCACAGTCCGGATTGAGGTTGTCCTTCATAATACATTATGTAGTAGGGTGTCCGCACTTACATAGAAAAATTGTCTTATTTTGATATGGTTCTTTAAAGTGTTTTCTATTAGTAATTCTCGTGGTAAAAAAATATAATATTGAAATAACACATTTTATTAAAATTTCTTCATAATTACTGAATTTAAAATATTGCAATAATTGTTTTTATTGTAATTTTCTCAATGATAATTGACAACAGAAGCGCTCATAGCCCTGCGGCTTGCGTCGATCCTAAGTGATCGACAAAGCTGAGCAACAGCGGGCGCGGTTGGTAGTTGGATGGGTGACCGCTAGTGGCAAAAAATTCTTGAGCGTTTCCGTGCTTTGGAGGGCACGTAAAGCCGTCGGTCCCGGTTGTTATCATATGATGACAGTCGTTAAGCCATGTCGGAGGCCCTCGGGTGGTTTGAAAACTTCCGACATTCGGGTTGGCCACTAACCCCTCCACCAATCCGAACTGGAGCAGCGTGGTGGAGTATGCTCTAGGCCTCCTCAAGAGGAGAGACCCTTGCCCAGTAGTGGACCATTAATGGGTTGAAGCCAATTGACAACAGTAAAACACCACATTTTAAGCAACACAAACAAAAACGACGACCACAGTCTTCACAAATCCCCGATGACCGTAATCGCCACACTGAAAAATTGCATAAATTTTTCGGCGCAGTGTTGCAAACTACCACACAATTACTTGGCTTATAATATTAATCTTAGATGTTTTTATATCATTATAAAAATTATAATCAATTGATATATCCTGGGACTATAGACAATATGGATACAATAGAAATATGGTCCTTTGGTTATAACGTCATCCATCCTCAGGTACCTCTACAAAATTACTCATCCAGTTAGAGCAATACATCCATGGCAGTATTATTTGTATTATTTTGTCGTCTTCTGTCATATTTTGCCCCGACTTCTAAGCAACTTCTAAGTGACTGTTTTTTTTATATTATAACGAGTAACCGCCCTCGCTTTGCTTCGGTTTTCTTTATTTTTTACACCTTGGGTTACATTATTGGAGTTTTATTAAGGATCCCTAATTTTTTTGAAAATCTAATATAGCCTATGTTACTCGGGGATAGTGTAGCTTTCCAACAGTGTAAGAATTTTTCAAATCGGTTCTGTAGTTTCGGAGCCTATTCAATGCAAACAATCAAATCTTTCCTCTTTATTATTAGTATAGATTTACAACTGTCATAAAATCTTTCTTCTTATTTTCTCTATGACTTCAGTGTTGCCATGTCCAAAAACTGGATAACGATAGATCCTTCCGCGAAATACCGTAGATTCTTATATAAAATACCGTAGATTGTATGAGATTTCGGGTTTTTTCCTACTGAAACCAGATTTTTGTGTACCAACATTACACCAAATTTCAGATTTCGTTGAAAAGCACTATAACCGATAGACCGTGTATTACCGATTGCAAATGAAACACCTGAATATCAGTCTTCGCCTTGGACTCCGATAGATGGAGCTCCTTTACTTTTTAATAGTATAGTATGCCCCAAAATTCAAGAAATATTTTAATTTTATCTTGTAATGAAACCTGCAGATTGTGGGCACAAAATTTTCATTATTTTTAAAAATGTGTTGAAAACAATAAAAATGAGTTGTTGGAAAAAATATAATAATTTCTCAATTAATTTCACTAACGTTAAACTAAGTAAATTGTCAGTCTTTTCGTTTGCTGGCGCCTGGCAACACAAAAATGGCATCAAGATAAGGCTCACTCAATTATGGGATATCATTATTCATTATTAGTTTGCACTTTCACATTCGATTGTTAGGTTCATGCCCTACCATGCGCCCACATCTCGAAAAAGTAGAATTTTGATATCCATATTAAATTATACTCACTTCAAAAAATATCTATTAAGTAAGGATGCCGGATTTAAGGAACTATAGGACAGTGGACAATGTAATAATGTTCATACCACAACACACATTTTTTATTTCCATTCTTCGTACTAATATTAATAATTTTATTATTACACAACATGTATATAGAAAGATTTTTATACAATAGTGTATAATTAATACCTAAACAACTATATTAATCAACAATACAGTAAAAGAATTACGAATCACTTAAAGATTAGCAGTCTATTATAATGATATGTATCTTTTGCGGTTTGGAACAGCCGTTAACATTAGTTTTAATATAAAATTTATAATTAATATTAAAAGAGTTAAGTTTCGTATCTTTGATATTTTTGCGTTCATCCGGACATTTGTAACCCAAACGGAATCAATGACGAGGTGCATATATTACAAAAATATCTACACGATGGCCTTTGTAAATAAATTCATCGAATCATTGCGACTTCGAGTGTATTCCTTAGCCATAAAGAGCAATGACACATCAATCAAAAAATTACATACATAAAATATAATGTATTTTAAGTTGGAATCAGATGTACACAAAAATATCTTTACTTAATAGTTTGCTGTGAGATTACTGCACAATAGATCTACCTACTTATGCCTAACATGTTTGGTCACCTCAATAACAGTCAAAAATAATATTTTCCTCCACAGGTTTCACTCAGTACATTATTAGGTATATTTAATTTATTCCGATAAAAATCAACAATCACTTACTTAAAATTTTACCGAGACATTCAATTACTGTTATTTTTGTCGAAAATAAGTGTTGGAGTTTCTGTATATTTCAAATCTCGTGCCATTTAATGACGATTCCGATTTCTCACAGCAAACATTGTTAGATACTAATATTTTTCTACTAACTATTTATAATGTACAGTTGAATTAGGTACCATTTTAAAAACCTATCCTGTTACAATGAACAGCATTTATTTTTAATAAATCACATCAGTATTCAAATATCGTCTATACAACAATATATTCTTACAACTAGGCGAATGGGGAGATTTTCTTACGACAAAATCACAAAATTGTTTAAGCCATTTTCATAGTTTTATATAAAAATTATAACCATATTTTAGTAAGCGCATTTTCGCACTACTGAACTATAATTATGGAAACATCAATTGGACATTACCGCAAGGTAAATAATAGTAAATAGTATCTTAACAAGAAGTTATAAATCGGTATTTTTGGCCAGCGTATGGAAATTGAAAAAAAAATTGTATAAACATAGTTACTGTATTAAATTTTCAGTCAAGATCTAGGATGCACAAAACACTGCGCTGAGAAATTTCAATAAAATATTCTAAGTTCTTAGTATGTACATCGAATATTTTTCTAATTAGTTATTCTTTGTTTTTTTCTTAGTTGTATCACTTACTGCAAGAAATTTGAACGGCACTGTAGAAAGTTAAGATTTTTAATCGTTAAAAGACAATACTAGTGAAGTATTTGGTGAGTTGGCAAACATTAGATACGCAGTACAAAATCTACAACAGCGTAACAAGTGTTATACATGTATTGTACACTCCCGGCGTTCCTGCTCTTTTCTTTGTTGATACCTGGAAATAAATAATGCCAATACTTTAATATGTTGTAACTGGCTAACATAACACAGTCCTCACATGTCCATTTTTCATGTCTGTTAAAAATGGCCAACATTTAAAACAATGAGGAAACTCACTTATCAATTAGTGAAGAAATATCGGGTGGCACGGGGGCGAAGCTTCCCGAGAGGGCGTCGCTCCCGTTCTGCCCCCCACTGCGGTGTAAACACTTCAAGTTATTTCAGATATAACATTTTTAAAACTTCTATTGGTCATGCGTTGCATAGATACACAATCAAAATGCTTTGGAGTAAAGCAAGCTAAATCATTAAATTTTAATTAATGCAAGGAAGTTCTACACATAGTGGGTCTTGTGCTCCTAAAAAAAAGGAATTTCATCTAAATAATATTGACAGCCTAAAGTAGGTAGTTTAAAATTATTATGTTTTATGTGCTGTATAAGAAGAAAAAATATTTAAGTACATATTTAATAGTGTATTTATTTTTTGATATCATGACAAAGCTAACATTACTATGCTATTCTTAAATATATTCTAATCAACTCATAAAACCAGGATAAATTGAAAACTTTGTAAGCGATGGCACCTTGTTGTTACTTTGAGAATCATTCATAAATTAAGTGCTCATGCGAAATTTTAGGTGTCAAATGTACATTTTTATAAAACTGTTTAATATTACTATATATCTATATTATTACATTAAAATATATAATTAACATTCCTCGCAGACTGCAGACTTTAAATCGGCCGATAGTTTGATCGAGTTCGTAATCAGTCTCGTATGAAGCGAAACGTAGCAATGTGCGCAGTTACATACCTCCCTATACTGATTACGAACCCGATCAAACTATCGGCCGACTTAAAATCTGCAGTCTGTGGGGACTCCTACGCCCCAACTCAGAGTCACTAACGGTTACTTTAGTCGCTCCTTAATAAAGAATGACCTGACAAAAATTCTGTATAAAGAAGCGATTTAAGTACCCGTTAGTGACTCTAAATTGGGGCGTTAGAGGGAGAATTAGCTCGGTCATGCTATATCTAGTCGAGGTCGAGGTCGAGGGTGTGAGGTGTGGAGTGCGGTGTGCGGTGTGCGGTGTGGCGGGCGTGCGGGGAGGTACCTGCTCTACCTGCTGGCGGTGCGCCGCCCGCTGCCGTACGCGCTACCACCGCCGGACCCGCCAGAACCTGCACCACACGATCATCTTATACATACCTATTAAATTATATTCCAAGTCGTGAAAGCCGCAAGAGCCAACAGCTCAACAGTTCATGCGGACAAAAAAGTATTCGTTGCACCGTACAAAAATACATTGGCAATTTTATTTTGTAAACAAAAATATGTTTAATAATGATTTGACAAAATTAATATTTATTATAAGTGTAATATTTTATAATAACATGTTTTAATATAACATTAACTTTATCGATATTACTACAAGTCGAATGTTATCGAAAAATCGATAACTAAATCGGTAAATTATATTACCGGTTATTTGTTGACTATAGCGTTACTATTACCACAGTGTACTTTAACACTACGCAAGAATCATTGACTTATAAGGACTTGTTATAATGTCATATAGATACTTAGTGATGGAATAGTTTAATGGACAAAATAATAAACATAGTGGCGTCCTTGTCTAACGTATGAAATAAAAACAATCCAACTCTATACGCAACAGTTTCGCTATACTGTCAAATTTTTCATGACGTCAGACGTGTGCCTAGTTCACCATTTTGTTTTATCTCTTTACTACAGTGTAAATTCTGACTTATTACTAAGGTACTAAGGTACTTACTACTAAAACCCACTTTGACAAAGGAATGTCAAAGTCACGTCAAATTGGACATTAGTAGGAACAAAACCGCCATGTTTTGTTGCGTAGGTATGTACGTTTTTTTCGTAGGTAGGTTTCTGTATCTCATTGGCAAGAACAAGATAGAAGAAATACAGAGTGTCTGAGTGCCTTTCAAGTACGTCTGCAGTTTGCTATAATGTTGGTAGCATTGAAATGAGTGTTTCCAAAATTTAAAAAAAATTGCGTAGCGATGCGTCGCCACGGCCTGTATCGCCGCCCCAGCAATCAGGTTTATCCCTCGCCTAATAGATGTTTCACATCAAAAAAGATAAATATGAAATATTATTTCAATGCTACCAACATCTTATAGCGAACTGCAGACTTACTTGAAACGCACTATAGAGGGCAAGCTTCGAATCGAAGAGATACTTGAAGACGGATCATTCTCCTTCATGACAAAGTATCTTTCCGTTAAGGTCGTAAAAAAATAAATGATGTGCTTAAGTGTATCAGTATAGCAAGAATAAGTTAATGATTTCGAATAATTTTTAAGGTCAACGTTAATCAGGCCTATGATTGGCAGAAATTATTGTTCATCTAATGATCACGTGATCCGATTATACCTCTTCGATGCTTACCCTCCATATTATATATATTTTTGTATGTGTGTGTATGTACGTGCGTGTGTATGAGTGTATACATACCTTTGGTGGTGGTGTTGGCGGCGCTGTCGCTGTAGTCGTCGGAGTCGGAGCGCTCGCGCCAGCCGGGCGGCGCGGGCGCGGGGCACGCGGCGCGCATGCGGTGGCGCGCCTCCACTGTCGAGCATTTCGAGAGACTTGACTCGTCTGAGGACCGTGAGATGGAGTGATGGTCAACTGATGAACAAGCACATGACTTTTGTGATGAAGTCGCTGCTTTACTGCTTAGGTTTACAGTTACACAATGCAGTAGGTGGAGGTTGAACCGAATCTCCCTTTAAGCAACAAGGATGTAGGTAATTACAATTTTTCTGTAGTTATTAGTAGATATAAAAATAGTTTAGGTATTAGGTTCCTAGTAAATACAAAAAGCGTTTAGAGACCCTAAAATGGGCTATGTTACACACCATGAGTAGGTACCTAGTACGAAAAAAAATCCCTGATTTTATGACATGGTTACACTATATCATTATAATCTAGTATGACTTACATTTAATGAGCCTGTTCTACAAATTATTTGATAACTGCGCAAAGGAAAATAAATAAAAATACTTTAACAATGAAGTAATGATGTAGAGATGGGGTATAAATAACCGACAAGTGTGTTGACTTACCGTATCTGTAGTGGTCGCAGGCGCGGCGGCGGCGGCGGTGCGGTGGCGCAGCGTCGTCGTCGCGGCGCGCCAGCGTGCGGAATTGCAGCGAGTGCGCGCCCGCGCCGCCGGCCGCCACGCCCCCCACGCCCCCCACACCCGCCGCCGGCCCGCCGAACGTTGCGTACGGACTGATCTCGTACAACTCCGCTGGACGCACAGAAAAGCATCTCAATCCGTGATACGTATCCGCACTGGAGTAGTGTGGTGGAGTATGAGCCAGAACTGTCTTAGGCCTCCTCTAGAGGAAAGACCCGTGCTCAGAAATGGGCCTTTGTTAGGGTGAACTATGATTTTCGAAAATAGACTGGCTTATGACGTTAATGACATACTTCAGGGCACGGGTCTCTCATCATTAAAACCTGATGAAGCCCGTAGTATAATTATTACTCCACCACGCTGCTCTAAAAAATGAGAAAGGGTGGTACATTTGGCCAATCAATGTGTTAACATACCTGAAGAGTCGTCATTAGACTTTTCATTCCCGTTTATGGACGAAGACGAGTATAATTTTTGCCCTTCCCTTAGTTTCTCCCTTTCAGCTTCGTTGCTTTCGCTGAGTTTTCTGTTGTCACGCAGGTAATGGTCTCTGGAGAAGCAGAAAAACCTATAAGTGAGAGAGAAAGAGTTTTGTGAACGACCAATTGGGTATCGCCGAGGTAATTTAGGGGTCAGTGGTGAGTGGTGCTGGTGATAGGTACTTGCGCTTCCCGTGCAGCAGACAGAGCAGCGCCGCGAGCGCGGCCACGATGACGAGCGCGCTGGCGGCGCACGACACCAGCACCGTGCGCAGCGCCGCCGGCCGCGCACCCCCCGCTCCCCCCACACCCCCCACGCCCGTGGGCGACGAGCTGGGCGCCGGGATGCGACCTGACGACATACATTCGTAGCCTGATAATATCAACCCTAGGCAGGCTTAGCAGGTTAGCTACCATCCTCTTGCTTAAGTCAGCCGTCTCGCGACTTATTTCGTTACGGAAGCTTGAAAGCCAATTCTTTCTTTCTTATAATTTTTTTCTTGGTCGGCAACGCGTTGATGATGCCTTTGGTGTGATTGATGTCTATAGGCAACTCTGATCCCATATCACCAGGAGACTTTCCTGCTCGTTTGACAGCTATTCCCTTCAGATTCATCAACATTATCCCACAACGATTATTTTCAGAAAGGACAGACACGTAGAAGTAAGCGATCTGGTATTGTTTAAGTTATCATGGAGAAGAAGTGCAGAAAGATCCAGTCAACTCAGCGAGTAATAAGTAGACACACCTCCAGTGAGCGTGTGCGTGTCGGCGAGCAGCGTGACGGCCTCGGCGCCCGCGTCGCTCCAGGCCTCCACCCGCAGCTCGTACCACGTGCCCGGGGACAGCTCGCCCACCACGTGACTCGCCGAGCTCAGCGCCTCGCCCACCTACACCAGTTAACATCAACGTAACATGCATTTTACATCTACCCTAACGTTAATCATTAATATTATTACTACATTATCACGCGGTTTTCTTTACGAAATCGCATCAGAAATGATGGAATCCTTAGACTAACAAGGTTACCCCTCTGATATTAAGCCAGATGAAGTGGCAATGAGTTGGCCACATACGTTGTTTAAAGTACCGACAACCGTTTGGAATGAAAGGTCCTCGAATGGAAAAGCGGCATGGGACGCCTGTTGACCAAGTGGACTGATGACATGAAAAAGACAAATGAAAGTATATTGTAATAGAAATATGCAACTATAGTGCAAGAGTGAGTACCATACCTTGATCCAATGCTCGTCCCCCATCCGGCGGTACGCGACGCGGAACCCCAGGATGGGGCAGCCGCCGTTCCGCCACGCGTAGAAGTTGATCTTGATAGCCGTCGAGTTCATGTGCACATGCTCCTCTGCTTTCGGTGGCTTCGGACCTGTTGGGATCATTATTCACTAAGAAGTTTCATAGATTGCAGCCATATAGTTTTTGAAATAATTTGGTAACAGTCTGCCTGAAATCGTTCACATCGATTAATTTGGTACTGCAAGAACAAGTCAGATTTTTTGCACGTCACGGCAGTGTGATCTTATATTATTGACCGAAGTAGACGCTAATTTCCTCATATGCTCAGTATGATTTGTTTATCCTAAATGACCCATTAATAAAAATCCTGCACTAATAGTATATTTTTTGTGGTTGGTACCCCAAATGAAGTTAGTACATATTCAAAAAATACTCACGTCCTCCTCTCGTGCTGGCGGTGAGAATCTCGCTTGGAGGTCCTAGAGAGATCTTGTTCTGGGCTTGGATCTTTGCGTTGTAAGTGGTTCCGCATTTGAGCATGTCCATCGTGTATGTGGACACCTCGGGGGACAGCTCCACGCTGTGCCACTCCGTTTCATCCAACTGTTTGTAGTGAAGCAGGTAGCCTGAAATGTTATTAGTTTTTTTAGCATTAGTAGATCAATTTTAGAGGACTGGATCTGCGTTTAATTTCATCCCATAACATTAGGAATATTAACTAAATACTTTGTGTTTAGGCGCGCAAGACATCAGCTAATGTACTCGTAACTGTCTTGCCCTACCTAATTGAATTTTTCTTGTTTTTACTAGTAATGTGGTGATGTAAGGGAACAAAAATTGCCGAGAGACATATAACGCGGACGTACTATACTCTATTTATTTTAACAAGCGAGTACCGAAAATTTTCACTGCGTTTCTATTGGTCTACGTAATCAACATAAAGCCTGTTCCACACAAACGCTGTAGTAGTTGTGTACAAACATGTACAATGTACATTCAGTTGAGTCATCGACTACCTGCGCGTCGCACGTGTTTTAGTAGAACCAGACGATATTGTTTGTGCATGAGTAATGGCGGAGATGTCTCCTGTAGTTAAGCGTACTAAGCGCCCTTTGCAATCTACAGAAAAACAAATTATATAAAATTTGTTTAAAATTAAAAAAATTAAATCATTTCTAGAGAGTCATGTTAGAGCAGTTTATTATTCACATATCTGAAAGTTCATCAGAAGGAAGTGACGATAATATATAAATATGCTATTACAATAATGTTTTATTGTTATTTATTTATAAAAATATCATTTTACGCGAACAGAAAATTTTGTTATGAATATACTAAGTAGTTATGCAAATTTAAATCATAAAATAATAATTTAATTTTCTCTACAGTAAATTTTAGAAGTATTCAATGTGAACAGGCCTTAACAATTTTGAGACAAGAACAAAAGCGTTGGTCCCGCCCCGAACAATGACCCATCTCACTCTGTCAATATCGGAAATGTGCGAGAGACATACTCAGTACTCGTTTGTTAAAATAAACAGAGTATAGTGCATATCATTTCCTGCACCGCCAGAAGTGGATAGCCAAAATAGATACACACAAGCACTCACTTTTACACTCTCAAACACATGCACTTAGATACCTCCAAACGCACCTACTGAGACACCCAAAAGAGATCTCCAAACGCGCGCAACACGCACAAACGCATGCACCTACACAGTACACACCCACGCACGCGTACACACAGATACACAATGCCCAGCTATAGTTAGAGACCCACCGACCTAGTACGGGCTGCGAGTCGCCGGCTTCGGCCGGCAGCCTCCAGTGCAGCTTGATGGTGGTGGCGGTGGTGTACTGCAGGGACAGCGTGGGCGCTCCCGGCGGCAGCACGGCGCGCACCGAGTACACGATGGAATCCTCGCCAATGCTGTTGCTCGCCGTGCACGTGAAGTTGCCTGACGACTGCTCGTTCACTTCTGATGGTTACCATATATTTTGGGTTGACTTTGAGGAAAAGCTAGGAAAGGCAGTGGTTAATTTTTGTTTTTATTCGACCAACCGACAGATGAACAAAACAGCTACCTTACCATCAGAAAACAACACACAAGATGATGACTTTGACTGATGAGTTTTCAGCCAAGAAAGAAGAGAGTAGAAATTCGCTGAGCCATTGTCACATGCTGAATAATGTTGAGTTAACGTCATTGAGATTGGCTACTAAACATCTCCACCTATTGCTTGTAAAAATATTGTCGCTATAAAATTAGAAAAATTTGTCAATCAGTGAAATGTATAGTATCTGATTTGTTCTCACCCCGTATATGTAGATGTCCGACCCTGGTGACCTGGTAGTATGTGTGGTGCGTGACGGGCGCGCGGCCGTGCGTCCAGCGCGAGCGCGGTGCGGGCGCGCCCACGCACGAGCACGCCAGCAGCACCGCCTGCCCCGCGCGCACCGCTCGCGCGCCTCCGAATGATGCGATGCGCGCCGGGACTGGGGGGAGGAGGGGGTTGTAAGTGATCCTTTTAAACGGAGAGATGAGATCGTGGAGTGAGTTCTTTTGATAGAACGTGGGGGAGCGATTGTTATGTGTTAGGCTATATTTACTTACGAAAATTTTTATATAAAAAATATTTTGACTTCAGTGCTGTATTATATAAATATTTTCTATTGTAGCGATAATGTTTAGTGGGAGCAATTTCATTTCTAATTACTAACGATCTCTCGTCTTTTTTTGGACACACATTGGAATATCTTATTATAAGTATATCTACCAATTATTATGGCATGATTACAAAATACTGCCCATTTCCATTACGTAAATTCTTACTTTGAAGAGTATCATTCAAGAAATGTTTATGTCTAACTAAGTGGATACTGTATTGTGAGCTCACTCCTGGCGCTGGGTCCCTGGCCGACCACGAGCGTGGACTCGCCCTCGCCCGAGCCGGTGGTGGCCGACACCCAGAACTCGTACAGCTGGTTCTCCATCAGGTTGCGCACCTGCGACATCAGCTCCAGCTCGGGGTTCTTGTCAGCCGCCACCGTGAAACTTGAGTGCTTGCCCAACCTGAAATAAAAATGTCATTATTATAATACAACAACTGTATCGACAGGAATGTGCCTTATAAAATGTTCCAACAAATTGTTATTTTACTTTTCCTTATTCTTATTTCAGTATTTAATGATGTATCTCTCACGCCCCAATTCAGAGTCACTAATGGTTATTTTATTCGTTCCTTTGTACGAATCATCATACAAATTCTGTACTAAGGAGCCATTTAAATAACCGTTAGTGACTCTGAGTTGGGGCCTTAGTGTCACTCTTCACAAAACTTGGAAGTAAGTTATAATACTAAATCGATTGCTCAGGGTGCCTTCGACTCCAAACTTTGCGCATTTGTAGCTGAAGCAAAGTTTACTAAACAATTTAACCAACTTTGCCCATGGTCCCACCACGGGCACTTTTTTCCTGTGGACCAATCAATTTGTTTGCGGCGTTTGTTCAGGGGAAACCAACTCTTCTACCGACATAATATGCCATAGACAAAAGCTCCTACCTGCCGGCCTCTCGGTAGTACACGGTGTAATGCGAGATGACGCCGTTGGGGTGCACCGGCGGCAGCCAGCTCACCAGCACAGAGTCGGAGGAGTACGCCAATGCTTTAATTTTTTCTGGAGCAGATGGTACTGAAAAAAAATTAACTTTATGACGCTTTCCATGATTCAATTGAAATAAAAAATATTTTATTTGATAATTTGTCGGGTAAATGTGAAAACATGTCTTTTAATCATCTCTTAAAAATAAGATAGGGCAACACTGAGATTTGTAATAGAGTGGTAGGGCACAAGATAACATAATTAAATTATATTATAATAAAATATTTTCTGTAGAATTTGTACCTATTTGACTAATCTGTCATATTTTGCCCCAACTTATCTAACTTCCGATTTTTTTTACATACAACCGACATACTAAGTTTAATTCAAATAACATTGACGGCAATTTTAACTTTTCCGACGAAAGAAGAAACAAGCCAGCAGTCCATCCATTACCGTCCTCCTCGGTCATGCAGTAGACGGGCGGGCTGCGCTTGCCGTCGCCGGCGCTGGTGAAGGCCAGCACCTGGATGGAGTAGTTGGTGTACTTGTGCAGCGTGTGCAGGTACGTGTCCGACGTCGACACGCGCTTGATCTCCGCCACGTCCGCTGCCGCAACAACCACAAACATCGTCAGGTGATGACTACACTGATACAGATCCTACTACTCGTGTTATTGTAAATATGATTTGTACATAAATATTTGTTACTCTTACGCGAAACCAACTAAACAGATTTTTATGAATTTTTGCACTCAGGTAGACCATTAAAGGTACATGTAGGTAATTATTGTACCAGAAAATACGGGTAAAGATGCAGGCAGACTAGCATTTTTATAAATAATGGTAAACGCTACACACTCATGGCCTCGCACTAAGATTTCCTGTGTCGTGGGTGCCATGAACAACACACAAAGATAAGAAAACACACACCCCCAGACCTATAACAGAGATTCAATCTCATCATTCAAATCTCCCACTCGATGGGAATTGAATCCAGGACCATTACATTGGCACAGCGATTCCACCATTGCGCCACACGGGTCATCTATTTTATTGTACAGGTACCGTGGCGTTGTAGATCGCCTGATCACCTTTCTGTCATCGATGCAAGCTCATTAGTTTTTATTGTAATATGGTCTTTGACAACGAAGATAACAACATGATTTGATAAAATAAAAAAAAAACAAATAATATCCGAAAAAAAGCTTAAGAGCTCTGTTCTGTGGTCATATATGACCTTCAAACGCCTGAACAGATCTTCATAAATTGTAGCTTAAAACAATCTCGATTATGTTAGCTTTCAAACAAAAATCCGCATCACAGTCTGTCTATTCGTTCAGGTTTCTTTTGTACGGATTTATTATCATGGTAAGTAAGGTGACAACGCTGAGCACTCACCATGGTTAGCGGTGAGGGGCGCGTAGATGACCTTGTACCCCTGGATGATGCCGCCGCGCTGCGCCACGGGAGGCGCGCCCCACGACACCTTCACGCTGGACGAGGACAGTGCCGCGCACGACACGTGCGTGGGGTGCGACTCCGGCACTGCGGACACAGGTAGGATAATCAGAAATCAGGATTATCTCAAAATCCTAGAACTGAAGTATTATTTATCGAGCTATTTTTAGTTCAACCGTGACGAGGCAGTCGTTAGGCATATGGTACCATTAGCTCGCATAGTGAGGTGAAGTATTAAAATAAGCTTCCGAAAGCTGATAACCGAATTTCGAGCTATTTGGCACACAACTTCGTTTTAATATTAAAAGACATCCCTCCAACGGATTTTTGGAGCATTTGATTATTTACCTAGATATTGAATATTAAATTATTTCAGCTCGATTTCGTTTCAGCTCAAAATTCCGTTACCAGCTTTTGGAAGTACACCCAAGCTTTATTATAGTCCAGGTATCGGAGTCGTTCTGACGAAGCATCTAACCTCCCTCGAGCGTGGTGGCGGAGACGGGCGCGGAGGCGGGCCCGGCAGCCACCCCGTTGAAGGCGCGCACGCGCACCTCGTAGCGCGTGAACTTCCGCAGCGCCGTCAGGGTCAGCTCCGTCGCCGACCACCCGTTCACTGTCAGGGTTCTGACAGGAAGCAATATGGTTATAATACCTAATGGTGCAAGTTTACTTCGAAATTCTGAACTTGCAGATATACTGTAATCGATGATCTCACTGACTAATAGACCTCTAGTGGCAAATAATTCTTGAGCGTTTCCGTGCTTCGAAGGGCACGTAAAGCCGTCGGTCCCGTCGAACTCCATAGATATATATGATCAATTTCACAGACCTTGATGCAGCTCACTTCAAAAGCCTACAAAAGTCCTCCCTTATTCATAAATTGAGTACACAACTTGCGAAATTGAGCTAAGACGAGAGAGTAAAGAGCTCGAAAATTTCGTGGTTACTTCCTCACGTACCTCGGTGAGTGTACATTAATCCACCTAGCGTGAACAGCAACCGACCTGGAGTGGTTCCGGAGCGGCGCGCCGGTGTCGGCCAGCTCGGTGCAGGTGACGGAGTAGCCCAGCAACTCGCCGTGCCACGCCTCGCGCGGCGGCGGCCGCCACGACACGTGCAGCTCGCGCGGCCCGCCCGCCGCCACGTGCACGCTCGTCGGCGCCTCCGACGGGGCTGATGGGTTACACCAACAACTTTATAACTTACAACTCGACGACAAGCTTTGGGGAGTTTCCTCGTGGCCAAACTAAAATGCCAAACTAGTTCGGCTACGAGGAAAACTAATTCCTCGTAGCCAAACCGTAGCCATAGTTTAAAACAATATCGTGGACAGACCTTCCTCCTGCGTCTTGACGACGACGGGCTCAGTGAAGGCGCTGCGGTCGATCTGGTTGATGGCGGCGATGCGGATCATGTAGGCCGTGTGCGGCTTCAGCGCGCTCAGCACCGCCTCGTAGTGGATGTCGCCTTTCTTCGTCAGACTGCAATCAATCGACATTCATTTTCTTACTGAAAACGCGAAACTCTTATTCACAACTCATCTTTTACTATTCAAAGCCTACCTGTATTAGGAAACTTTTGTGAGTCCTCGTGCAATCAAACCAACCTCAGAAAGGTAAATCAGAATTTAAGTAAAATATTATTGTATTGACATAGCCTGATGAAAGTAGAAGCTTGTGTTAGATCATCAGCTGAGGTAACTTTGGCATTAATTTTCCTTGATTGGCAGACAAAAATAATTTTAAAGCGTTATTTCCTTAATAATTTTTTTTCTAAAAATCGCTCCGGTTATTTACAAAGCTATCATCACTGTCCTTTAGGCAACTAGAGGGAGGTACTGTTTGGTGACTCACGTAAGATGCGTGTGTGAGGGCGCGTGGACGGAGACGTTGAGGGCGGCGGCGGAGTCCCAGTGCGAGACGCGGATGGCGCCCTGCGCGGACAACGCGCAGTACTGCACGGTGTAGGCCTCCAGCGGCGAGTTGCCGTCGAAGCGCTGCGACCAGGACAGCCGCACGGCGCGCGACAGGATCTCCGTCACCGACAGCGACTGCGGGCTCTCCGGCTTCTCTGCGGGTTGTCATTGCATTAAGGTCAGTTTTCTGACCAAGATCACTCAAATTTGAGGATCGTAAGTCTACAAGTCTACTGCATTGTTTGCATGTGACACTTATTGTCTGATTATTATTATGACATGGGGTCCTTCAAGAAGCGGGTCTATCGTCATCTTCTTGGCCAGCAACGCGTTGATGACGCCCCTGGTATTGCTAATGTCCATGGGCGGCGGTGATCATTTACCATCAGGTGACCCGTCTGCTCGTTTGCCTGCTCAAAGCATAAAAAAAATCTGCTTATTGGTGTACACGCGGCACGTATCTTTCTCGGTACGGAATCAGTAGAATACGAGTACACCGTTCAAAGGTGAGTTGAGGGGTCGTCATGATCTTCATGGCCCTGGATCGGCTCTTGTATATGTTTGAAGTAAACTGGCGAAGAACTATATAGGTACCCGCTTCCCTCGTGCTACAATATGAGGAGTGTACGCATGAAACGACACCTTTTAATAAGTAGAAAGCGGTATTGATGCTCACCTTGGACGGATAGATATATATAATGGTCACTATGACCGTAAGCATTGACAGCTTGGCATTTGTACACGCCGGAGTCCTGCCTGTCGGTTCTACTGATGTACAGCTGGGATCTTAAACCACTATCAGTCTTTGCTTCGGAAATACTTAACCTGGAAAATAAATGTGTTTTTTTTGTGAACGAACGGAAAGGATATACCTCATGGTATAATCGGGTGGGAAAAATGGCATGTCATACGAATGTAATCTCTCGCTGGTGGTAGGACCCTCGGAGGGATTATATTGGTAGTATTGATTTTAATTGTTAATTAATACCATTATTACTATTATTATGTCTCCATGGGGTTCGCCTGGAGCTACCACCCTTGAGCATGAGTCAGCCGCCAAACGACTCGTCGTGTTCCGGCTGGGGGCTTGAGAGCCAGTTCTTTCTTTCTTTCTTGGCCGGCAACGCATCAGTGATGCCTTTGGTGTTGCTGATGTTTATGTGCGGCGATAGCCACTTACCATCAGGTGGATCGTCAGCTCGTTTGCCGGCTATTTCCATAAAAAAAGTAAATGTAAATAATGGTGTTGTAGTTATTTTTAGGGCATGGGAAATTTTGAGCGGCTTGTTATAATTTCACAATTTAGAAGCGTTATTGTCCAGGGAGGAGGCGGAGCATCTCCGGTACTGCAATGGTACCACTTTCATGCAAAAAATATTTTAGTTAATTCTTGAAGGAGGATGGTAGCTAGCCACTCAGGGAAGTCACCATCACCCCCACTGTTATAGCCATAATACCGCAGTTGGCGGCTGCCGTGTAAAAAGATTTAAGGACCTATAAGTAGAAAGGTCGAGGTCTCGTGTGCCGCGCGACCAGGTGAGCCGCAGCGGCGCGTCCCCGCGCGCCTCGCACGACAGCGTGGCGGGCGCGTCGCGTCGCGCCGACACGTTCTGCGACGTCAGCTCGAACCGGGCCGGCTCTAGAATCACGAACAAACGAAATAAGCTACATGGTCTTGAAGAACCGATCGTTTGAAGAGAGGTTTAAAAGAGATTTTATTGATTAACTGTTAAAGGTCCTCTGATTACGGATGTACAAACCTAAACCGGAGGTCGTTATATTATTTGAACAATAGCCGATAAGTAAATCATTAAATTTCGTCTAATTTCAACATATTATAATTGTGGAAGTAAAAGAAATGGAATTTTTCAATCAATACCTTAATCTATATTACCTGATAACTGCCAATATAATCCAATTTTCTCTGACTACAAGCCTTAATTATTTCTTACATTAACTTACCGTTAATGGCAACGAATATAGTCTTGCTAAGCGGTGTGCCCACGGCATTCTCCGCGCGGCACATGTAGTAGCCCTCATCGTACGGCAGCGCCGACTCGATCCACAACGTGCCGTTGGACAGGAACTGGAATCTGCCCCCCAGATTTACTAGAGGGATGAAGTCTGACGCTGTTCCCGCTGAAAATAAAGTACCAATGTCTAATTTAAATTGTAGTAAAAACGATTTTTATGTTATTTGACAGACAAAGACAAAAGACAAAGAACTTTGTCTCAGTTTGCCTTATTTTCTGTTAAATAATACGTGACGTTCAGTGTAATAACTAAAACAATATTAACACTTTTAGTCTTCAGCGTAAGGTGACAGGCTCAGAATTTGTCTTCAGTTGACTCCTATTGTAAGTAGTATCATCTCGCTGATGGAATGATTTATAATAACTTTATTGCAGTGTGTTACATGATGATAACATTAGTGAAACCTTCAAACATCAGTCCAATTCTATTCAACTTTAAGTACAGTTGAAAAAACAAAGTCATAAGCAAATTTAAGATATTATTAGATATCGTACCTCTTTGTTTGAGCCACGTGACTTGCGGTGTGGGCGAGCCCGTGGTCTGGCAGTGCATGGCCACCGGCTCGCCCACCAGCACGGCCTCGTCCTTCGGCTCCGTCACCCATTTCGGTGAGACTGTGGCGTGCAAACAAAACACATTGCTGAAGGGACCAACATTATTTACATGATTTTGAGTCATTTATTCATAATTTTATCACTGAGATCAACTTTTAAGAATTTCCTGTCATCCTTACCTCTCCATGCAGCTTGAAATACTTACATTAAGAATCCAAGTGGGCTTTTTTAAATTATTGTTTGTTATTCTTTAGATTTATGTTTCCGAGAAATATCATTTTACTTTACTTCACGGCCATGTAATTACTGTTTTCAAATTAATTTTTAGTAGAGTTACCCTTTTCCGACAGGCTGTAATCCAATGTAATGCAAAACAAAAACCACATAATGTTACTAAGTGCTTGCCAAATGTAATGTGCCTACATTTAATGAATAGGAGTGCATTAAACGATATTGTAATAGGTGGGAAAATTCAAAGCACCTGGCTTGCAAGTGCTGTTAATGTTCGAATAAATATGGTGCTGACATTCAAATATCTATATTTTGGTTTTTTGGAAATTGGGGGTCATTAAAATCCCAATTTGGTCCACTTCACTGGTAACTTTTTGAGAAACTGAGTGCTCAAAGCGTGAAAAGTGCGTGCTGCAAAGTTTCTCAACAAATCAGCTTAGTTTTTGTGCATAAGCGAGTTAAGTGCGCTGTGTTCGGGATCGACTCGGTGCTGTCAAGCGTGACCGGTGCAGGAGCTATGGGCCCTTTACCTTTGACCACCAGTTCGGCGGTATAGTTAACTTTGGCCGCAGTGTTTGAAGCGACGCAAGTGTACAAGCCGCTGTGGCGGGCGGACACTTCCTTGAATACGAGGTTGCTGAAAAAGTCAGCACCTCGCTCGTCCACCTGTTTTTGGTTACCATTATACTTTATTTTGGGAAGTGATGACAATGATAACATTGAATGAATTAGTTTAGGAATTTGTTCTTAAGTTTACATTTACGTATGTTGGATGTGTTTCATAGTATTAAAGAACCTTCAAAATGTTTATTAGTCTGCGAAAACGGATGGACTCGAGGCCAACGACATCAATCGAGTGATAGTCAAAGACACTGACCTGTAAGGACGAAGGTATGGGCACGTTGTCCTTTAACCAGGTGAAGTGGACCGGCATGTCCCCCGACGTAACACTGCAGCTTACTTGAGCTCGTTTTCCCTCCTGCAGATTAGCAGAGAAAGAAAACGGCTCTATTTCAGGCGGATCTGAAAATAAAAATCATGAAGATTGTCGTATGACAAAGTATAATAATTTATGTATGTTTCAACACCTTCAGAAAATGTAATCTCTTTGATACAATTCATATTGATAGATAACTTACTGCTAACGACGAGCTGCAATTCTCTTCTAGCTATCTCGCCATGAGGTCCCATCACGGCACAGGTGTATGCTCCAGCATGCGCTGATTCTACTCTCGATAGCCTTAAGGCTCCGTCCACATTATTGTCCCATTCGAGCTGAGTGCCATCTCTCTCCCATTTTACGGAACTAACAATGGAAAAAAATCAAATGTTTCAAATATTGCCATCACTTTAAATACTTCCAGCGCATCTGAAGTTATTCAAGAACTCAAGATGTCATACATAATAATTATAGAAAAAGTTACTTACGAAATGGGGTACCCAGAATATGGACAGTATAGGACAAGTTCCCTACCAGCTACTGCTCTTACGGGTCCTATGGATCTAACGTACGGAGGACCTGGAAAATTAGGACAGTGATAAATGCTGTAATAAGTATAAGCAGAAGAATACGAGTTATATAAAGCTAGGTTATTTAAGATTCTTACCGTAAATATTCAATCTTGAAGTATGCGAGACCTCTCCCAGTGAGTTGGCAGCTTTACAGGTGTACAATCCTCCATCTTCAGAGCGAACTGCAGATATATTCAGGTAGCTTACCACGTCATTGCTTTTGGTGGCAAATTGTTCTATGCTGTATCTGGAATTATGGATATCGTAAAGATGAGGTATTGAGGTAGAATGCTGCATTGGCCATTGACCTTGACCTTGGTTTCAAGTGAGATCGTAAAAAGAGATTAGCCGTGGTTCACAAAGGCTGTGTCCCGAATCTTGGTAGTTCCTTTGGAATTTAGTTAATGGGCGAGGGTGAAGGTATACTATGTACTTATGTCACTTGTTATTACTTTACTGATGACTTATGACAGGCATAATCCTGGGGAAGTTACCTGTGTCCCCTAGCCATGGTGTTGAGAGGCTGTCCGTCCAGCATCCAAGTGAAGTGTGGCGGGGGGGAGCCCGCGGCCGAGCACTTGAGAGTCACGACCTGGCCGGGCCGCAGTACTTGCTCTATGAAAGTATACTGGAGTTCTGGTGCTGTGTCTGGAATAAAAGGAAATTATTTTGTTAGGTTTAGATACCTTTATAACATCTGAACAAAAGAATATCAATAATGTCAATACAGATTTTTTATGGAAGGTGGAATTTTGCGGTCAAACCCAACGCCCCAATCGCACCCCATCGTTACTTGAGGTTGAATCATCTATGTGTTTGTTTTAGAATGGACTATAGATAGACCATAAAAGATAACTAGTCGTCAGTTCATCGAGAGACATTAAGTTCTAACTTAACTGTTATAATTCGTAGTCCTAAGTTGTTTCCCCGCTGTGGCAAATATTTGTTTTGTAGATAAACTTTACTGTTTCCCGGTGAACGTAGGTGTGTACAGACGTATGTTGCAAATGTAGGAGAATTATTATGTAATTAGTTGGAGTGATCACTTTGTGTTCACTTTAATTCATTACATAACTGTCCCACTGTCCGGTGCGGTCACGTCGTGTCACACTCTCACAATTATGGCAATTAAATCCATAATTCATCACGCTCGCCAAGTGAGATTAATTTGATGGATTTGTACAATTTTAGAAAATAACATGGAAAACGCTGTTAAGGAAATATTATTTTTAGGTAATTATTTATGTACCTAACTAATAACAGACGAATTGAATTATTGACATCGACGGGAACTCTTGTGTGAAACCATTAACATTTGTTAATTGGTCCAATTGTTTTGAAGTTTTTGTTTTGTTTTGAATGTGAATTTGAAACATTTGATTTTTGGTTTTAATTCATTTACCGACCCGTAGCATCTTTTATATTATATTATATATCAAATTCCGAACATGCCGGCCCATTAATAAATATTTTATTTCTTTTTTTTCCACCCTGTTTAAGGCGCTACCTTGTGCTTGTATGAAGAAAATTTGAAAAGTTCCGACAGACCTATCCTTACTTTTGAAATCATTATGTAAAACGCACTATACCTACGAACCTAGGTGCACTTATTCGTTAACCCAATAGAATTTTTACTGAATACGTAAGTTTCGAGTTCCGAGTGAACTTCTAAAAGCCGATAATCGAATTTCGAACTGATATTTGGTACACCTTCGTTTTACGAAAGATACCCATCCAAAGGATTTTTGGAGCATTTATTTAGTTGCCGAGATATTTTTGGAAGTTTATTTCACCCTCCTCACCTCCCAGCCGGAGCTCAGCGCTAGCCTGCGCGGAGTCACGCTCATTCCTCGCCATGCACTGGTAGACGCCGCGGTCGGCGCGGTGCACGGCGGCGATGTGCAGCTGCTCGCCGTCGCCCAGCACGCGCACGCGGCCGCCCGCCACGCCCGCGCTCACCGGCGCCCCGTTGTGCAGCCACTCCAGCCGGGGCGCTGGCCACCCGCTCCACGTGCAGTTGATGACCGCGGTGCCGCCGCTGTTCACCACCTGGAACACCGGACCAGGTTATCGGCTGAGCCGAGCCAAGCTCGCTCAGACTGACAGAGGTCCGAGTCATATCGAGCTCACCCCTATGACCGTGTCTCGTCTGTTTGTTTCAAATTTGGACCGCTATCCAACTGGTCTGTGATGTAATGTAAGAACGAATTAAGCGAATATCATATAAAACAGAACTTAATGAACTAGATACGAAGACTTCAAAGAACAAGTAAATATTTACAGGCCGCTTGGTTTAGCCTCTTTGGGACACTAAACTGTTTTTAGGGTTTCGTAGTCAAAAAAGACAAAAGACAACAAGACGAGCCATCTGATGCTAAGTGATCTCCGTAGCCCATGGAATGATCAAAAGCGGAAGATTCGCATTGATACTGATCATGGTAAGATAGTTAGCGCTCAGGGATTATTGAAAACGGTTGATTTTCAGCAAAACGATATAAATATGTATTTTAAAGAACCAACTCACATTGGATTTATACATAATAATATAATTATGCAATTATAAGCATAGTAACGTATGCTTTAACTGTAATTTCAACGAGTGTTAATTAGAGCGAGCTGCTACGAGACTGCGTCGTTTCATTGTAGTTACAGGTGGTACAGGTAGTCAGATAAATAGTCTTACATTGTGTGCTTATGTAGGTAATAATGTGTGAGTTAGCCATACTGCGAGGATGCCATTTATAAGATTAATTTTATGGAGACTATTATTACTAGAACAGGGCGGATTCGATATGGTTGAGGAATTAATGATGAACGTCAACTAAAATAAAATACAATGTTTATAAAATTAACACTAAATTTTTCCAGATTATAATATTCTCAACAATCGTTACCATGACATCATTCAAAAGAATGATAAGGCAATCAGGTATGAGATATTTTCAGTTGTTTCATTCTCATTACAATCAGATTACAAATTTAAATACTGTATCCTACTTGTTCAGCCACAAAGTGCTAAATAATTACGGTAACTACACAGCAAAATAGCAAAAAAAACTTTGTAAAAATGTAATGAGAAATGTAATGCAAATGTAATTAAACTTTAAAAGACTATTTAAAGGTTCATTTAGCAGGTTGTTGTTTTTATCATAAAATAAAATTACTTCGACTTTGACTATAACAGTTCTGCCTGCAACGTACACTATAAGCTATGCTAATTTATGTAAAAGCTGCATGAAGCATCGCTACGAACAGGACATCAGCGAGCAGCACCACCAGACACTAGCGACGAGTCAACGGAGCACATTACTCCACTAACAGACTTTATTTATTTGTCTGCACTTAGAAACAAAGCTTACCAAACATAGGACCTAAATACACACTCATTTATCTACGACAGAAAAGGAGCACATTGTTTAGTGAAAAACTATGAAAGCATATTGTTTTAACCTACATTGTTATAGCAACTACAGCACAGTTCGTACGGCGCCGGTTGCTGGAGTAAGATTTAATTTATTAAAACAGCCGACAATAGTGTTTAACGACTGGAAAGTGATGTTCGTTTACGCGATTCAATGAACACGCTTTTCATTGCATAAAATGAAATTTTAAATACAGATAATGGTTTTTTATATCTCATAAACTATCATATTACACATCTCGTTGATCAAGTAGGGTAGAACAACATAATTATGTACTTAATAGTCCAAAAAATATTTTCAGCGATAAGTTAATTTGCTAAATACATTTTTCAGTTTCGTTTAATTCTAACTTTGAGAATTTGTCCTTATGAGAAGCTGTTCTTATGCGAATCTTTTCTTTTGGAATAACCCTAGTCAATGTTGGGTGATGTTCGTTAATATGTAACTTCTGTAGGTTTGTGGCCGCTTGAGTGTAAGAAAATCTTGATGGATTGACGTGAAATTTCTTTACAAGACGAACTGGTGTTCGAGCTCCAACTCAAATAGAAGACAATCTCCTGTTCAAGGTTTACGCTGCTGAATAACGCACGCTGTCATGGATAGTGGTCCCTTCTGTTAGAGCTCATTGGCTTCTTCTAAACTTCTCTGTGAAATACTCAAAAAACTGCCAAGTATAAAACGGTAACTTCACTTGTGTGCGATAAAGTGGCATGTTGAGTAAAAAGATGCATGTTTAAATAGTGCCACATTAGCTGATCTAGCTAACTAATATGAGAGAGTAACATGGAAACACAAGCCAATATACTAGTGAGACTTAACTATTTAAATAAATCTGTGCAAACAGATTACGTTGCAGATCGTATTTAAATTTCACCGGCTGATGGTATATGAGGCTCGCGTTAGGGTGGTGACGAGCTTAGTATTACATATTTTCAGGACATATTTTTCACATTTCACGTTTATATAGTAAGCGACGAGAGAGTTTTACTAGCACGTTGCCTATGTGATAATAAAAATTATTTACGATTATTTTAAGTAGAAAAGTAGTAATTACACAGGCAAATAAAAACATAAAAAAACTTAACTGTAAACTGTTTAATTTGGTCAGCAACTCAGCACAGAGCTCTGCGACCAACACGAATAAAAACCACCGAAATACGCACACAGACACATAACTTATAATACACCGCTTTGATGTAGTATATAACAATTGTGTGTGTAGTGAGGTAGTAACTACAACTTTAAACTACTAACTACTTTCCAACTTGTACAAAGCTAAGCTGATTCTGGGAAAAACTCAGCAATTCCAGAAACATGGTAACTCCTTAGGTACACGAGTCGTAATAAATTTTATTTTATTAAGCTTTATGCTTTAGTTATACCGACGAAAATACGCTTTTACGGATCGAGAGATATACAGAAATTCTTGATTCAGAATTTCTAATATGTATGTCAGAGCTTGATATACTTAATAATAATATGAAATTAAGTTATAAAATGCAGAATTGAGATTGAGATTTTTTATCTTTTTCGTTTATGCAAGGAAAATAGGGCTTTTATCTCAGTAGTCCATGATGATTGTAAGTCATAATAATAGGGCATGATCAAAATGTCGATGGGAAATAAAACAAATTTGCAAGCATTGTAATGATTCCAGTGATACATATGGTGCAGGTAGCTAGTTAGATACGTTAATTTTGATGTATGACTGTACGTTAGTTTCTATATCTTGCAGTCCAGTTGCTTACAACACGTCGCGGGTGTAAGTCGAGCTAGATTGTGATGTTCTTGTGCTACGGAGAAATGTTAACCAAACTGTCTAAAATTTGAAGCAACCATAGGCCACAAATTAGCATCTCACTACACCGATACATTGTGTAAATGGCACACCGCAGCAGGCGACCGGTGGCTGCATCGCCTCTAGCGCGCCGGCAATTCCTCACGATAAGGTACTGCTGTCAATACACTCCATTGCCAGTGTAGGTTTAAACAGTAAATGATACTTCGTTCCCAATGCTTACGTAGTTCAGCTCAGCCGTAACGGCGACAGTGGTCACTTTTCCATATCGTACTAAAGCTTTGATTTTTACATGTCGATAGAACCTAGCACATGTAGTTGACCACCGAAGATAAATTTTAATGAAACAATTCAGTCGCAAAAACAAAAGATTACCTATTTGTTAAATCTTTGAAATTTACAGATTCATGAACTGATTTATTTCACATGTTTATGTAAAACAGTTACTTGTTTCTTTAAATATCATACCGAGGATCGCTTTTTTTAATCACCGTACGCGTTAGATACGCATCTTAAATATAATAAATAAATTTATTAAAATTTCTCCTTGCCAGAAACATTAGATATTTTTGTTCCAATGTTATTTTTTACAGAAATAATAAACGAAAATTCCTTAGTTGTAACGCGATCGGTAAACCCTCGACTAACGAACATACGAATTTATATGTCAAACAAAACGAAATTGGGCATGGCCGCGAGGTCACAGGAAAATCCGTTTGGACAGGACGGACGGACGGGCGGCGGATGGTGGTGGCGATTGGAACAATCTTATTTGCAGTTTCTTATTGGCAAAGGTCCGGGGGTCCGAGCGTTCCGAGGGTCCGGGAAACACGGCCCCAGTCGTTACAATTGAAATAATCAGCCAACCCACAGTTTCAGGACCCTTCGTTCTCAGTTGGCTGTTTGGCAGTTACGACGCCTTTGTTCATGGTTCGTTATTATATAAGTGCGTGATATAAAACTCGGGCGTAACAGCCAGTGTTCTTTAAATTATCCGAGATATTAACTGTGAAAAGAAATAAACATTTTATAGTATCGCATAAACTATAATTCAATAGCTTCTTTAGTTTCAAATCTTGTTTCACGTGCTGAACACACTAACAGCTCAAAGCGTAGCATTCATAATTGCGCTGTAAAGATTCTCCACCATGATACTGCAAGAAGATTAGCGATGGGTGTTCAGTGGCCTAGAAACGAAATTTGAACCACTCGAATGCGAAGAGGCTTAACAGCTGTTTTTAAGGTAAAAAGGAGATCTACGATATAAAGCGTTCTCCAGGAGACGACAGTAATAACGATACTTTTTATTATGACGTTGCATCTATCTACTTCATGTTACAAGAACTCATGAATTGAAACGGAAATAAGTTTTTAAAAGAAGCGATCGTTTGTGGAGCAAGCACAAACATGTTGTTGTCTGAAGGAAAAACAACGCGCAAACTTGTGAGTAATAAATATTTTTGCTCAGACTCAAATAAAAATATCTACGTATTTGTTAGTGAACTTTGACAACCTCGTTCCGTTGACTGTTAATCCTTCTATGGTGTAGTTATTCAGTATTACTTTTGACAACACTCTGAACTACTGGGCTTGTCTTTTTCTTTTTAGTTTTTTACGCGGTCGGGTTTTTTTTATAATATTATATTATATTTTTTATAACAAATATGCTCCTGTTCATATAGTTGCAATGGGCGTTGAAATAATGCAGACTCAACGAAATAATTCCAAATTGAGCTGTACTAAAATTGCTTTAGAACATGATGCGCGTCAGCGCGTGACGAGACCGCACATTAAAATGGACGACAAAGGCAAATGGCGGCCAGTAGTAATGCGCTTTTGCTTGATAATTTATCTGGAATAATTAAGCTTTCGTCCGACCCGTTTGGCTCCCGGTAATGACGCTTTTGGCTTTGAGTGGCGGTTGTATATCACCGCATTTGAACGTGGAATCCAGTTTTAAACCAATGATGGCCCAACATTTGAAATACAGTTGAAATCACCACGTCAAAATTGTCAACGTTATCAGTATCATAAACTAATAACGACTTGCTTAAGTCAGATATCGTAAAGAAAGCTGCAGAAGTTGAGGAAAGTTGTGTGAAGTCGTTTAAAGCGCGATATTCTTACGTACTTAATGGTGCTAAGTCTATGATCTTATGTCCCGTCCACACGTATTAAGTAGATAAGTAGTTAACTAAAATTTAAGTAAATTTTAAGTGAATTAATACGTGTGAACGGACATTTTAGTAGATAAGTAGATAAGTAATTTAGTACACAAGTAAACAAATAATTTAGAAATTTTTCTATTTTTCTGTTAAGTAGGTGGGCGGGGCTTATCACTTAACACGTTTGGACGGGCACTTTTTACTTAAAATTTACTAAAATGGTTAAGTAATTAAGTAGGTCACGACGAAGTCGTAAACTTCTTTGCGTTGTTGATCAATAGTTTTTAGTAAACCAAAGGACATGCAAGATTTATTTTAATTTAAGATATTATATGAATATTTTCATTTATTTTTATTATTTTAATATTTAATTCTTAAAATGTGTTATAATTTCTACCAATACTCATACTGCATACATTGTGCCTTATTTTATTCCTGGTATCTATCCCTTTTTTCATTTTCATTTTTACCCACGACGGACGGACGGAACGAAACGAAGGCGGTATATTAATATGCATTAGGGGTTAGAGGTTGTTTGTTTGTTAGTTTGTATGTATGTATATTACCGTTTTTATGAAAACTACTGGGCCGATTTCATTGCAGTTTTTTGCATTCAAAAGGTATCACTAAAGAGCGGGCTTATAATTATATGTTTTATGGCGGTAGGCCACCAGAGGGCGCTGCAGTAGCCTGATACGGGGGGTTTTTCAAAATTTTTATTTTTATGCTCTGCTATCTGTACCTACACGCTGCTAACTATTCCAATTTTTAACCGACTTCAAAAAAAGGAGGAGGTTCTCAATTCGAATGTATTTTTTTTTCTATGTTTGTTACCTCAGAACTTTGGACTGGGTGAACCGATTTTGATGATTTTTGTTTTAATCGAAAGCTGGTGCTTGTCGTGTGGTCCCACATAAATTTGATCGAGATCTGACTATGGCATCTCAAATGCATATGTCTTAAATTTGCATTAAGTATGTGCGTGATAAATGTTAAATAAATGTCGGTTATTTTTTTGTTAAAATTAAATACAGCCGTATTGGGGCGGCTTAGAATACTAACCCGAATCCCACGCCTGAAGGGTGTCGTAAAAGGCGACTAAATCCGGCCCGCTGGTGGTAGGGCCCTCGGAGGGATTATATTAATAGTATTGATTTTAATTGTTAATTATACCATTATTACTATTATTATTTCTCCAGGGGTTCACCTGGATAGCTACCACCCTTGAGCATGAGTCAGCCGCCAAACGACTCGGGCGGACAACGAAACGGGGCTTGAGAGCCAGTTCTTTCTTTCTTTTTCTTCTTTCTTTCTTGGCCGGCAACGCATCGGTGAGGCCTTTGGTGTTGCTGATGTTCATGGGCGGCGAACGCCACTTACCATCAGGTGGATCGTCAGCTCGTTTGCCGGCAATTTCCATAAAAAAATTAGATTATTTGTAATACGCTTATACATACACACCCTCGCGGTAGGTTTTTACCTGTGTTGCGGGTGGCATAGATGACACATATAACACATCCCAATAACACCCATGACCCGAGTACAAATATTTAACTGTCTCATAAATATCTGCCCCGGCCGGGAATCGAACCCGGGAATCTAATCACTTCGCAGGCAGGGTCGCTCTCACTACCAACTAGGGTACATGTAATTTCTACTTAGAAAAGCAAGTATATTTATCCAAATTCCGAATAAAACAATCAGGACGCATTTTTATTAGTACAACATTAATTATGAAAGTTACACGTCTTATTTTGAACTGCGCTATTTACAAAAAAAATATCCTTTCTCCAAATTAATTAAGTACGTCGTATATATGCACACCAATATGTGGCACTTTCATTGGTCCAATTGGTCCAAGGCTACCACAAAGTATGTATTTTATTTTTAACTTATTAACTTCATTCAATGTTTCACTAATAACTTTCAGTATGGAATTCATGAGTTCTTTTCGGTCTTCCATCTTTATTTTTGAATGCACTTATCTACTTAACAGCTTTACTAAATTGTTACGTGTGGACACGCACTTAAAATTATTCACTTAAAATTTACTTAAAATTTACTTATCTACTTATCTACTTAATACGTGTGGACGCAACATTAGTCAGATAAAGTTAAGCTGAGAACGAAGTTGTAAGAGCTGTGATTTGAATTAATTAAATGCAAAATTACTGTGCAATACAATAGTGAGTACTCAATATACCAACTTACATGTTTGTGTAGATAAATAAATGACAAAAACCAAGTAGGTATTTATTGTCGAATATTTCTAACATTTTTATTGATATTTGCATTGAAAAATTTGATATTATTATTGTTTTGAGTTTTCACTTCTCTCTGTGTTTTTATTTTAATGTTCACATACTCCACTTACTTGTGTATGCGGCTGCGCGTGCACTGTAAGGTGAGCCCTGAGCGCCAGGTGCAGCCTCAGGGTGAGGTGGCCGTGGGAGTTGGCGGCGCGGCAGGCCCAGCGGCCGTCCTCCACCAGCTCGGCGCGCCGGATGCCCAGCGCGTCCGCCGCCAGGCTGTACCGCCCGCTCGCCTCCCCCTCCCGCACCTCCCGCAGCGCGCCCCCCGCCGTCTCGCGGTACCACCTGAAACCGACTGCTAGTACAATGGCTGTTGTAACTAACGGCCGGTCTCAATATTATACTGTCAGTCGAACTCTGGTACATAGCAGAGATAAAAAGTAAAGGTTTATCTGCCATTAACTGCCGTCTCTAAAATCAAAAGTAAGCAAACAGAAGTCAACTCATCGGTAGATAACATTTCAATGACATTTCTATTTCCGGTTTTTACGTCCCTCTGAAAATTTCGTTTTTGCCTGACAATATCATTTTTTATACTTTTATACTTTTTATTATAAAAAGGAACTCCGTGTTTTTGATTATAAATTTATTTCATTTTAATATTAAAATGATAATTTGTTCCAAATGTGCTGTAAATTTTGCAGATGAAGTTAATAAAATAATAATAACTGTAACCTCGAACAATGCTTCACTAGTAACAAAACGCAGCATTTGAAGTTTAGTACTGATAGGTATCCCGACTGATGACGGTGACATGACGTTATTGTCATTTGACATTCGTTTGTGTCGCTTGGTTACCCAAAATACAAACAACGTATGTGTTCTCATAATTTTAGTAATATTAATTAGTTTTATGAATAAATGAAAGACATTGCTCAACAATTACGTGAGTATAGACTTTATTTTTTATTAAAATAAAACATACGAGTATCGTATTATTATGTTTCGCAAACACAAATTGTTGCCAACTCAGATTAAACAAATAAAAGGCAGATATATTCATCCAACTAAAATGTAAAGCTACCAAAGCAAATACAAACTGAAAAAGCAAATACAAACCTCAGATTAAATAAAAGGCAGATATAACATTCGGAAAGAAATGCAACGAATGACGTGAAGCCGCTTTTTCACTATGTGTGCATGACAACCATATTGACAGCTAGCAGTGGCATCGTAGAGACACATACTTCTTTGTGTGTGTAAGTTGCCACATTGAAAACATAAAGTCGCAATCTCCCACAATTTAGTAAATATTTTTGCCATATTTTGGACTTGAAATATTATGCACAATTAAATTGGCAAATTATTTATTATTATATCACTAGTTGTCAAAAAGTATAGATATTAAATATGTCAAATGTTCTTACTTACTACTTAATATGTTGAATTGTTTTAATTTATGGTTTTTTTCTCTTTTGGGTAGTTATTGGAACGAAGTTCCTTATCGCGCGTTGTGAAAGGGGGCTAGACGGAAAAAAATCTTACGACACTTTTTGCTCTATATCAAAAGGAACTTCGTTCCATCCGGGTGTCCCTTGACACCTCTCAAGTTTTTTTTTTTAATTGAAAAATATCAAAATTTTAATACATTTATTATAATTAAAATACATGAAATGTCGGAGATGGCCATCCACTGATGGCGGAGTAGAAGAGAGCGAATATTATGTTTTGTGCTCGCACTTAACCCAGACGTCGCCCACTGGTCCTATGACCGCTAACGATGATGTCGAGGAGGATGGGGTGTCTCCGACATATATAATATACGTCATCTTCATTAAAATGCAATAAATAAACAAAGCAAAATTTGGATGGCTAATCATTATCTTGCCTACTTTAAGGAATAATAAAAACCCATTTATCTCGTATAATAGCATTTATCGGCAACCTGCAAAATAAAATAATTTACTGAGTAGGCTAAACAGGAACTAAAATAGAATATAATATTTTCTTTAAATCGTGCATTTTATCGTAGGCAAACGTGATATTTTCAATCAACCAGGTTTACCTATGTATGTTAAAATCCTTATTTTATCCCTCTAATCCTTTGTACAATCTATCTTATGTTTGTAATAACCCAGCGACAGGTATTTATGCATTGGCTGCATTTCCTAATATTTAGATTTAAATAAATACAACTATTTACTTTTAAAATATTTTTTTTTCTTTAAAAGTTTATAATCGATCAGTGTTCAAATAACCCATGCATATTTCCCCTAATTTAGGGTAATCGATTTTCATATATAGCTGGTATAAAATTGAATAATTGTCGAGGTTTTGTGTTCCGAGCGCACCGCAAAAATATTATTATAAATAAATAATAAAATAATGATCAGTTACCTATGAAAAGATATCTAATCTTCTTTTGCTTGATTTTGGGAACAACTTTAACAGGTTTTAAAATTGCAAGACGGCATTTTATCTGAGAAAATTATTTTATAAATTTTGACAATTGTGACATGAAAGCTATTTGACGTTTTCTTTAGTACTGAATCGGGTTTGTATTTGCTTTTTTAGTTTGTATTTGGTTTGGTAGCTTTACATTTTAGTTGAATGAATATATCTGCCTTTTATTTAATCTGAGATACAAACCCGATTCAGTACTAAAGAAAGCGTCAAATAGCTTTCATGTCACAATTGTCAAAATTTATTAAATAATTTTCTCAGATAAAATGCCGTCTTGCAATTTTAAACACTGTTAAAGTTGTTTCCAAAATCAAGGAAAAGAAGATTAGATATCTTTTCACAGGTAACTGTTCATTATTTAATTATTTATTTATAATAATATTTTCGCGGTGCACTCGGAACACAAAACCTCGACAATTATTCAATTTTATACCAGCTTAATATGAAAATCGATTACCCTAAATTAGGGGAAATATGCATGGGTTATTTGAACACTGATCGATTATAAATTTATATCAAAAAAAAATTAAAAGTTAATGTATCTATTTAAATCTAAAAATCAGGAAATGCAGCCAATGCATAAATACCTGTCGCTGGGATATTACAAACAAGATAAATTATTGTACAAAGGATTAGAGAGATAAAATAAGCATTTTAACATAGGTAAACCTGGTTGACTGAAAAATATATCACGTTTGCATACGATAAAATGCACGATTGAAATATTATATTCTATTTTAGTTTCTGTTTAGCCTACTCAATAAATTATTTTATTTTGCAGATTGCCGACAAATGCTATTAGACGAGATAAATGGGTTTTTATTATTCGGCAAAGTAGGCAAGATAATGATTGGCCATCCAAATTTTGCTTTGTTTATTCATTGCAGTAATGAAGATGACGTAGGTATATTGTATGTGTCATGTATTTTAATTATAATAAATGTATTAAAATTTTGATATTTTTCAATTAAAAAATAACTACACAATAATATTAAGTACTGTATATTAAAAGAACATTTGACATATTTAATATCTGTACTTTTTAATAACTAGTGATATAATAATAAATAATTTGCCAATTTAACCACGCAATTTATTTCAAGTTGGAAATATGGCAAAAAATATTTACTAGATTGCGGGAGATTGCGACTTTTTGTTTTCAATGTCTGGCAAATTACACACACAAAGAAGTATGTGTCTCTACGATGCCACTGCTAATTGTCAATATGGTTGTCATGCACATGAGAGATATTGTATATTTATAATGTAGGTATATGTAATAATTGCTCAATAAATAGAAAATATGAAATTTAGATTTTTATAAAAAGGAAACGTATCCATTAATGATAATGTACTTATATTTTGACAACTTGTATTATTCGTATTAATCGTAACATGAAACACTTGAAATATGGTAATATAATATTATTGTACAATTAGATAGACATAATATTATTGTACGATTTGGTAATAATATACAATATACATAAAATTAAAATAAGGTATTTGAAAATTTATAGCAACGTTAAATGTCAACTACTTGCTAATTTTTAAAATAGGTGATTATTTGTAACGGGAAGTTAAATTGTTTGCCGGTAGAAATATTTTAATTATTTTATAAAATACCATTAATTTTGATGATTTGGAATTGTTTAAATCAGTTATTGAATTGTGTTTATTATTATTAGTATTTATTACGATCTTTTTACGTAGAATTACAAATTGTTTGTCTTGTCTGTGGTAGGTATATCAGGTGATACTCGTAATTATGGTGTGGGGGTAGACAGTTGGGTTGATAAAAGCGAGTGTTTGTAATTGTCTCGTTTAATTCAGTGTGTGAGCTGCTCTTCTGCAGAAGTTAAGTACTTTGAAATAGTTTTATAATGTTACTCTGCCAGTCTATTTAATTATTGTTTAGTATCATTCTAATTAAAACGATTGTAGTGTCATAATGTTGTAAAGCTATACTGGAAGCCAGCTTTCAATTCAATATTGTCGTACTGTTTGTTCCGTTTTAAAATGTGTAATATTGATACGAAATGTGGAATGATATAATATAATATTACTGCGGTAATCTTGTGCCGTTGGGGTTTCTTTCCCCTTAGTTCTTCCCCAACGACTAAAGCACATTGCGAACTAAGGGTTTCAATAAATTAATTGCCGCAAATAATGTGTATCATTTACATACCTCCATAATAATATGAAAAAGTCACAATATCATGAAAAATAACTAGCCATTGTGCTTTTTTGGTTTACCTTTATTAATAATAGTACAAGTTGCAAATATTTGTCGATTCTCGCTTTATAACATGACTTCCAATTTATATTTCTTGTCTTTTCTATAACCATTACACATTGAATCTAACACACACATAGTGAAAAAGCGACTTCACGTCATTTGTTGCATTTCTTTGCGAACGTTATATCTGCCTTTTATTTGTTTAATCTGAGGTTGCCAAATGTACTAAAAGCAAATTTCTTTTCAGATGAAGTCCAGACCCCTCAAAAGATGATGAGCCTTTCTTTTTAAGGCCAATTTAGCTATTGATGTAGCAGGGACACACTATTATTTCTGAAAAGGCAAAATGTTTTTGTTACAATGGTGGAGAAACTCCAAAGAAAATTCTTAAGATGGCTTTACCATAGGCAGTACGAATACTTCGTAGGTTATCCCTAATTAAGCTAATTAGAGGTAGTATCTCTAACCCCTCAGTGCTGGAACAAGTTTTATTGTATGTACCGGACAACTATACTCACGCACGTCGACGAAGGTTGTTAGCAGTACCAAGATGTAATTTGCAGTTGGTGAGAGAATCACCCTTGGTTCGTGCAGTAACTTTGCTCAGTGGGATCCTGGCTTGGAACCCAGATCTGGACATATTTTACTCGACATCTGCTGTATTTCGCAGAACGGCCATAGATTATTATTTACAACGTGTAAATTGTAAACGCTGTTAAGTTGAAATGAACCTGTTATCTTTACATTTATTGGGAAATAAATAAATAATTTCAAAATATATTTTACTTATAATGGTCGTAGCGCACATATCAACTCGTAAAGGGATCGGCACCGGATCGCCTCGCCGTCAACCTAACGTAAGCGCGTTATAACCCGCCGTCAACCTACCGTAAGCGCGTTATAACCGACCAACAGCTCCAAATCGACTCGGTTACGGCTAGGCGACGCCGCGCTTACGGCTCGCCGGCCGCTGGTTGACGGAATGAATGACAGCAGTTCGCCGACGCAGCGGTAGCCGCGGCGGCGCCGCGGCGCGGGGCGTGCACGAGGAAACGGAAAGGCGAAGGATAGCGTACGGTGAGACGTAAGCGCGGGTACGGCAAGTCGTCCACGCACCGTACCGCGGTTCGTGAGTTTGTCTCGAGGCGAGGCGATTACGTTACGAATCCGATAAGTGTGCTTTACAGTAGGGAGTTTCATACAAAGAATACTGACATGCAAGAGTTGATACGTTTACGTTCCGTTTACGAGTTGATATGTGTGCTACGACCATAAAAAGCTTTGTGTTCTTGTTTTATTGAAATACCTACTTACCTAGAACTTTAAAGAAAGATATTTTCCACAATTCTCATTCAATGCCGTTTTGTTTAATCTGAATCTAGGTACCTACTTATAAACAAATTTGGATTCAGACAATACAGTCATTATATTTTTACGAGGATAATTTCGGCGATCTTGGTATTAAAAAAGGCGGAATCAAATTCACAGGCTTCACACCATTCAATATCACTCATCACTGATTAATAAATCCATGATTCTTTGATATTTTTTTTTACACTGCGGGAAATCTACAAATTATCCGTCGAAATCGAGTGATATGCAAAATTCCGACAGTTGGTAACTTCTAATACCGACAGGTATCTGTCAAAGCGTTATTGAGACTAAAGTTTTCATTTTTGTATAGAGCAACGTACTCTCCGGTATGAGTAGGCCCTCCGAACGGTAGATCGATGTCATCGGTAGATATCTTCTATCCACCGAAGGTTATTAAGACGCAAAAATTGACAGATATGACAGATAACATACTAATGTTTGCCCTATCTACAGTTTGTTGTACTGACAGTATATTATTGAGACCGGCCGTAAGATACGTTGGGACTTGAGTCCATCCCGCTAGACACGTTGAGTTGTCCCAAGACGGGATAACTGGCACCATTTAGTGTCACTTGTCACGTGGGACTAGTAAGTCCAATATTTTAGTACCAGAAGTCACGGTATGTCACTTGTCAATACCACAGAATTAACGGGATGGATGATTAGTTTTCTTAAACACCATCGAAGCTCTGTACAGTGATTGCTAAGTTGATCTTTTTTCTCTCTTCTTTCTTGGGCGGTGCCGCATCGGTGATGCCTTTGGTATTACTTATATTCATGGGCGACGGTGGCCACTGCAGTGCCGGTTTTAGCACTACGAGCGCCCTAGGCGAGATTTCTACAGCGTCCCTATCTGTTATTGAAACCCATACAAACAGTGCTGACGTTTCAATCAAAATCGAGCTTTTTGGTCGAAAAATTTTTTGCTGAACCAAGGGAACGTTTGTTAAGAATTTTCTTTTTCTTTTTTTTTGCTCCTCACACCAAATGTGGCGCCCCTCTAAATTTGGTGCCCATTCGTCCCCTAACCACGCTCCCCCTCTAACGCCGGCTCTGATCGGTTGGATCGTCGGTGGATAAACAAAATGCCGTTTGATTTATTCGTCAGCTGACAGAAGATGAGCCCTCCTCATGGTTATAGTTGATCCACGGGAGACAACCGGAAATAATGAACTTTAAACAGACAGATACACAAGTGATATTTCACGGGCAATACCTGGTCTTTTAAGAGTGTTTTTAAAGGTAAAATATTTGTATAATAAAAGATATACATTAAACCTTCACTATGCTGGTCTTTTTACTGAGTATTTGGTAAGTATTTGAAATAAAAATATTTTTGTGATAACGGTCGGTAAGAGTTTAGGTTTAGTTGAATTGCCCCGGGACTAAACCGGGAGGTACCATATTGCTACTCGTTAGTTTGTTACCGAAAGTGTCATTAGTGAATCCTCAAGAAAATACTTTTTCGTTAGCTTGTCAAGAAATCGAAAATGTTACCTGTTATCCAATATAGAGAAAGTAAAGAAATCATTTACGTAATACCATGCAAAGGCGAATAAAGGTTCTGCCTTACTGAAACAGCTCTAACATAAATTATACGAGTATAAGCTAGAGTTATCATTATAATAATAAATTAGTAGTATTTTATTATACATAAGTCATTAAAGTACGATCTTACACTAAAGACTTATACATTCTCATTTCTCACCACAATCACAAACTCAATTTTCACCCTTTGCGCGCACTAATTGGCAGTTAGAAGTTGGGTTGTTTATTAAAAAAAACATTAATTTATGATGGGGTAATTAGGGTTCAAATACCTTTACATTCTAAGGTACTATTAATTAGCACCAAAGCTACTAAATGTTTCCCCCTACCTGCCCCATAACTATTCATTAGCTATCTTTTTCTTTCCATTAATACTTAGTATGCAATTCAGCTTGCATTGCGAATGTCCGGAACAATATCCTTAGCTAGTCCTCTACATGGGATGGGACAAAGACTCTAAGAGCCCTACGTCCTTTCCGAACGCACTTACATTAAACCCTCAGAAGACGTTTCCTGTTTCTGAGGGGAATGAAATTTTAAAACGAACAAGCTTGAAAATTTATTATGACTTTTTATGTAATTACTTTACGACCCCTGTGAAGGTTACCCTTGCCCTGGCTGAAGGACAGGTGTCGGGATGAAGAATAAAGAGGCAAAAAAACTACTCAATTCAAATTTTACACAACGAGATTATTAAAAACTAGGAAATCGCCCTCGCTTTGCTTCGGAAAAAATAGTAAAAAAATATAACATAGCCTATGTCACCCAGGGACAGTGTAGCTTCCCAACAGTGAAAGAATTTTTTAAATCGGTTCAGTAGTTTCGGAGCCTATTCAATGCAAACAAACAATCAAATCTTTCCTCTTTATAATATTAGTATAGAAAAGCAAAACAGATAGCTTTTACCATGTTTTGGTCGTTCATCATTAGTAGTCAAATTAGTTTTAATTTTTTTATTTTTATTAATTATACAATTATAGGCCTACCATCTATGACATCTATCGGTGTCTTAAAGTTCTTTGTTGGATGTAAGCCCGTACGGTACCAACGAAAGTCAATGTATTTTATAACGATAAAATTTCAAACAAATGTAACCGTAGATCAAAATTGTAGAGGATTTATAAGCAGAAACACTATAACTTAGCGAATTTCATCACAGTGCCGGTAATTAATTTTGATCAGGAGATCGCCTATCAAAGGTACGCAGGAAGTTTGTTCGGCGCTTCGCGTTGAGGGCGCTCCAAACTCCACTCCAGGACGATACTCCGGTAGGATTACGGTACACAGGGTCCTTACTGACTGATTTTTGGTAACTTCCATTATTCAAGTCTGGCAATTACCCAGGAGTTGCACCGCTGGTTGGCTTTTGTTTTGTTCAAAGTATTTGTTGGATGTAATGAGAATTTGCAGTTCAAGTCTAGGTGTCTATGGCGGTTGGGCAAGAGATCAATAAAAATTTTGTAAAGGTACTAATATTATTTGTATTCTGTGGTAAAGTGTGCAAATTGCACGAACTTATCCATATCCTCAGAAAGGACTCACAAAGCAGCCTCTTTTTCTACTAACAAGATAAAAAAGAAAAGGTGAAAAAAAACAGGGGACACCCGGATGGAACGAAGTTCCTTTCGATTTGAGTATTGTTTTGTTGTACAGCGCCATCTCTGTAAAACGCTCTGAATCACTTCAAAAAAAGTGTCGTCATCCGTAAGAACCAAAAAGTGTCGTAATTTTCCGTCTAGCCCCCTTTCACAACGCGCGATAAGAAACTTCGTTCCAATACAAAATATCTTATAACGACAAGGTGCATGACAATTCTTTCCACTACTGTATTATCAATCGAACGCATTTTTCTGAAACGGTAGGAGAAACTCCGGTAAGTGACTGATGGATCGCAAAAACCACTCGTTTTTCCAGTTTCCGATTACTTATCCCTCCACATACAATACATCTTTCCCCAACGCCTCTTACCCGTCTCGCTCGATGAGCCAGCTCCCGCGAGACCGCGCGCCGGCCGCGCCGCGCCGCTACGAGCGCTACTTTCTCAAATCGACTCGTCAAGTGCCGATGTTGCAAACTTTTTATCGTAGGACTTCGAAGAATTTATCGAAGAATGAATTAATACAAGAAATTTGTATCCTATGAAAGGCAACGTTATCGATATGTAAGCCAAAACATTTGCTTTTAATCACTTTTGTCTTGAATAGAAAAAAGTCTCGTACTTATTAGTGTAAAACACGTACAAAGATAAACTTCTTTATAACATTATCGTTTTGTTCCCTGAAGGTTTATTTTGTTACTTCAATTTTACTTTGTTATTGTGTGTGCCTACTCGTGCAGCCGCGACGATTTTTTTTGTTACCCCGTCTCCGTAACGTCTGATAAGAATACAATTTTATCTTGTAATGCCTATTGCGATAAAAATATCTTTTCCGCTCCCTCTCCTGTTTAACATTTCTATGTTACAAACATTGAAGTATAATGACATAGAACAGACATCTCGAACAAAATGTGTGTCCCGAAACCGCGATGACGCGTTCTTTTTTCAAACTCTAGAAGGTGATTTACATAGAGTAACTTTGTATAAGACACTTGCCGAACCACGACAAACAGTCAACGACTCTAAATCTTTAGCTCTTCCAAATGTTTGATTTAATGTTTAATTATTATTTACCAAAGAGTAGGTACTATAGTCATTCTTATCGGGCTTATTTATTTGTCCATTAACACGCTTACTTGCCAAGTGTGTAAGCCCGACTCATGATTTTTTCAATTCAATTCAATTGACTGACCTGAACTGACTGAACTGACTTGAATTGATTCAAGTCAATTTATTTGCATTTCATTCAAAAATGGCGGGAACATTCCACAATAATTGAAATAAATTCGTTTTAGTTGATTTAAGTTAATATTTTGTTTTCTTACTGATGATAAGTAATACCATTTTCTTTTTTGTATTTTTTTACGTGCAATTGTGACAGGTTCTCATCACGCAAGACGGCATTTTTTCAGTTTGTTACTAAACAATTTTGGCATGCGGCCGCAATGAACGCAGGTGAGTGACAAGCAAGTGAGTGAATGAAGTGAGCCACCCTGGCCACAATGAATGCACCCGACTCAATGTTCGGGGTGTCTGTTCTATACGAAGTAATAGTACTTCAATGGTTACAAAGAACTTTGTTTTTGTGCCTCACGTTAATAAACAGTATTTATTCAAGAAAATCTCAATTTCATTTACAAAATCCAAAACTCGATCGGTGAAGTTGTAAAAATTTATGAGTTGTTTATTCATTTGCCTACATGTTTGTTAGATACCTTTTAAAACTGGTCACTAAAGTCCAATCTAATTTGTGCTACGAGCACTGATCAATAAATAAGGTAGATAACTCACCCTGTATTTGACTGAGGAAGAAAAATACCGTGCTGTATTACGTAATTCCTGTTTTTACAAGCTACCACGCCCATCCACGTCAAAAACCATGCTGATTACTGCCAGTAACTTCTGAGCAGAAAAACTAAAACGGCATGGTTTCTTCCTCAGTCAAATACAAGGCGGTGAGTGCTACGAGCTACTACAAGGTGCAAAAATTGCTCGGAGCAAACAGAGCGGTCCTGCAATTCTGCCAACTTAGCTTAAAGAAAGAGCTGTATTTTTCTATTTTCCCTTCCAAGTAGGCATTCAAATCCCGCGGCTGCCCTGTGATATTTGCTCGGTAAATATAACTGAGCAAGTTATGGAAGCGTGTGACGAGAATGCTCTACCTCGTAAATTCAACATAACAGAACAGTTACGTGCGATAACATTTGCAGAGGCCCGCTGGCGCCGAACGAAGGATGTGCTGCCTACGTGTCTTCTTATCCCTAATATTAGTTGATTGTGCAACGTGTTTGAATTTTTGTACATACATCTGTACAAATTATCTCATTTAATAAGTAAATGATTGATAAAGTTAACCACAGATGGCCATGACGGAAATTTAACCGCTAATTGAAAAAAAATAAACCATAGTTGTATTGTATTTGTTTGAGAGCATAATTATTTTTATTACAATAAATTTTACGTATAAGGCTGTACTGCGTCTTAGTTTTACCTTTTTTCAAGTTGATTTCAGCACACATTTAGAGCATACTGACGCATGTAGTATTTTTTATTTTTTCTTCAAACAATTCTATTTATTCCTAGTTATATTGGCGCATACAAACCCACAGTTATCTCCTAGCGTGCGAGGTTGTAAGTCTCTATGCTTCCTCTTTTACGTATATTTTGTAAACCAATTTCCTGATTTGCTTCCGTCGAAGCTCTATTCTATGCAACTAATGTAATGCGATACCTCATCACGATACATAAATGGCTTTATTTATAAACGCTTATGGAACCTATTTTAGCTATTGCAGTGTTTTATGTTTTCTCTTTATAGTATTTCATAAGAGTGAAAGAAACAAAACTTTATAAGCCTTAAGAATAAGGGGGATAGGCGATGGACGCATTCTAACAACCTCATGGAACTATGTATGTACTCCTAAGTGTATGTGGGTAGGACGGAGCATAAAGAGCGAATGACCCCAGACCTTTTAGAGGATAATAATTTCATATTATACGAACTGACATTTGTCCGATCTCGTTCAGATATCTCTATACAATACTCCGGAAATAGAACTAAATGACATGAAGAGATAAAGAAAAATAGCGGTTACGGACATCAGTATTGGGGACTATAAAATGTATACAGATATTATAATCCTGTTTCTTCTCTCCTCCAGATGTCTGTTGAAGGATATTAAAAAAGGTAAACAAAATAAGATATTTGATGAATGCGCAAAAGATAATATAGTATGTTAAATAAACTTAATAAGTGTGAGTTAAACTCGCTTGGAGAGGGTTCCGTACGTTGATTATGTATTTACCATTATTTTTCTATTTTATTTATTTTTGCCGTTTCGTAAGACCATAGACTTTTCATAGGTTTTCCTGTAGTATTTAACTAAAGAACTATTCTCTGTATGTTTTCAAAATCCAAGCTTCAGTAGTTTCGAATATAAGAGGGGGAATAGTCAATTTTTGGCTTTAATTTTCGTTCTTTCTTGAATTATTTTAATACTATGCATTATAAAACTATAAAAAAATATATTTGAGATCCTTACAACAAACCCCTTTCATACATATGACATACCATACGATACAGTTTGCGAAACAGTTTTTGTTAAATTTTGATTTTGTTAATTTTCTTTTCAAAATTCAGTTGTTTACTTTATACCTTCCTCTTTGGGTCACAAAAAAGTACATGAGTACCAAATTTTAATTCATTTGGTTTGTAGTTTCGTAGTAAATTGGCTGTGAACGGCGGTCGCCCAAACGCACGAGTGATCCTATAAGGGTTCCGTTTTTAGTTTTTTCGTAAGAAACCCTAAAAAGGGTCCTTCGGCACTGGTTCTCAGTGTGACCCGCGCTGTTGGACAGCAGGCACGACCTCTGTGGCGTCATTTATCATCTGCAAGTCCAACAAAGGCTCGATTACGGCGCCCCGAGGTAACGCCGAGGCTACATCCAAACCATTTATTATGTACATTTTCTAAGTTCCCACGTTGTTGTCAAAGTCTTACAAGTAACAAGCAGTAGTAATTAATTGCAGGTATCTTTATCAAAGTAAACTACTGAGTAACGTGGGTTTTGTAACTAAGGTAGTTCTATTGTAACATGGTCATGGAAAAATAATAAAATAAAATCATTACCTTTCCTCCATCATATTTTGCTCGTGCAAAAAATCGCTTTAAACATGTTTTGTACTACATAAAAACCGCCTAGTAAGTGATCACCTACATCCACAATTTGTCTGTATTCTTTTCTACATCAAGATTATTAAATATAAGTTCAAGTGAAGTTGATCAAGGACATAAATTTCTGGCCAAACATTTGATGTTGCAACTGCGTTCTGCGGCCAACGAAAATTTTCTTTATGATTCCTCATAATTTATTTATATGTTTTATTAATTATTTAATTAATCGTCTTCTTCAGCCGCAATGTATTTTTTCTATAAGCTCTATAGTACGAATACATCTCCGCAAAACAAAGCAACTGACTGTCACCCGATATCCGCATCCAAATCGTTAGTAATAAATCTTCCGGCGTGTCTGTATGCAAATGTGCGATGATATGCGAAACGTGATTCAATCGTTCCTCCAAATTACCGCCTAACAAGATATATCAATCCACGAACGTGAATCACACACAAATTGTCGATTTCAATGCCTCTGAGAGAGCATTCAACGCTACCTGATGGGTTACAAACTCGCTAACTCCTGTGTATTAGAGCGAAGCGAAGCCGGACTGACCAATGGTTATTGTTGGTAAAATACTACGTCAGCCGTAAATTCGGATATTATCGGAGATTAAATTGACAATAAACAGAGACTCAGATATCCTCTCACAGACGGGACTATTTGTGTACTTGACTAATTGTGTATCAGACAAATCATAGATATAGTCTAGACTAGACACTAGAGTGGTCACAAAATATGCTCCACAAATATGTGGCACAGTCTGTGGTGCCCCCGCCGCCGCGCCGAGACGAGGGCACTAACTAAATACCTTTTCTCGAAGTGCTTCGTCGTTTTTTGAACCCTAATGGTTTTGGAGTATACCAGATAAACAAAATTCACGGGATATGATGTCAACAGTGACCTTATTAAACATATAGAGTTTTAACTGCACAGCTTTTACACTTTAGATTTTATTAATATCTAAAAAACCCTGATTTCGTCACTCACTGATGATCATCCAAATTAATTCGTACGTCCTGAAGTCCTAGAAAACTGAAATTTGGCATGTGAGCAGCAGCTGTTATTTGTACACAAACAACAAAAAATTCTAAAACACTTTTACCCCGCAAACCCTTAAACTAGGGGATGGAAGATTGTATGAGACATTCGCAAATTTTGATACTAGAGGTCTATAAATTGATATAACTAGGGATTCCTTGTAATAAGTAAAAAACGTATACTTCAGGATGTTTAGTAAATCACCCTCCACCTCATTCAATTAGGGGACCGAAATTTGTATGGGTTTTTCGTATATTGTCATAAGAAACTTACAAGAAGAAGATAATAAATTAGTAGTATTTTATTATACATAAGTCATTAAAGTACGATCTTACACTAAAGACTTATACATTCTCATTTCTCACCACAATCACAAACTCAATTTTCACCCTTTGCGCGCACTAATTGGCAGTTAGAAGTTGGGTTGTTTATTAAAAAAAACATTAATTTATGATGGGGTAATTAGGGTTCAAATACCTTTACATTCTAAGGTACTATTAATTAGCACCAAAGCTACTAAATGTTTCCCCCTACCTGCCCCATAACTATTCATTAGCTATCTTTTTCTTTCCATTAATACTTAGTATGCAATTCAGCTTGCATTGCGAATGTCCGGAACAATATCCTTAGCTAGTCCTCTACATGGGATGGGACAAAGACTCTAAGAGCCCTACGTCCTTTCCGAACGCACTTACATTAAACCCTCAGAAGACGTTTCCTGTTTCTGAGGGGAATGAAATTTTAAAACGAACAAGCTTGAAAATTTATTATGACTTTTTATGTAATTACTTTACGACCCCTGTGAAGGTTACCCTTGCCCTGGCTGAAGGACAGGTGTCGGGATGAAGAATAAAGAGGCAAAAAAACTACTCAATTCAAATTTTACACAACGAGATTATTAAAAACTAGGAAATCGCCCTCGCTTTGCTTCGGAAAAAATAGTAAAAAAATATAACATAGCCTATGTCACCCAGGGACAGTGTAGCTTCCCAACAGTGAAAGAATTTTTTAAATCGGTTCAGTAGTTTCGGAGCCTATTCAATGCAAACAAACAATCAAATCTTTCCTCTTTATAATATTAGTATAGAAAAGCAAAACAGATAGCTTTTACCATGTTTTGGTCGTTCATCATTAGTAGTCAAATTAGTTTTAATTTTTTTATTTTTATTAATTATACAATTATAGGCCTACCATCTATGACATCTATCGGTGTCTTAAAGTTCTTTGTTGGATGTAAGCCCGTACGGTACCAACGAAAGTCAATGTATTTTATAACGATAAAATTTCAAACAAATGTAACCGTAGATCAAAATTGTAGAGGATTTATAAGCAGAAACACTATAACTTAGCGAATTTCATCACAGTGCCGGTAATTAATTTTGATCAGGAGATCGCCTATCAAAGGTACGCAGGAAGTTTGTTCGGCGCTTCGCGTTGAGGGCGCTCCAAACTCCACTCCAGGACGATACTCCGGTAGGATTACGGTACACAGGGTCCTTACTGACTGATTTTTGGTAACTTCCATTATTCAAGTCTGGCAATTACCCAGGAGTTGCACCGCTGGTTGGCTTTTGTTTTGTTCAAAGTATTTGTTGGATGTAATGAGAATTTGCAGTTCAAGTCTACGTCTCTATGGCGGTTGTGCAAGAGATCAATAAAAATTTTGTAAAGGTACTATAGTTCGTTCGCGTTAAGAATGCAGTAAATCATCAGTGCAACTACAGGGTAAAGGTGTATTCACAGTGTTGTTACTATTCAAACAAATTATAATTTAAAAGATTAAGTTTAATGAATTTAAAAATACACTTAAAAGATAAAAATCAAAATTAAGTCATTTATATTTTAATCACTGTCACTAGTATCTTACTGCATTCTTAACGCGAACGAACTATAATATTATTTGTATTCTGTGGTAAAGTGTGCAAATTGCACGAACTTATCCATATCCTCAGAAAGGACTCACAAAAGCAGCCTCTTTTTCTACTAACAAGATGAAAAAGAAAAGGTGAAAAAAAATTACAAAATATCTTATAACGACAAGGTGCATGACAATTCTTTTCACTACTGTATTATCAATCGAACGCATTTTTCTAAAACGGTAGGAGAAACTCCGGTAAGTGACTGATGGATCGCAAAAACCACTCGTTTTTCTAGTTTCCGATTACTTATCCCTCCACATACAATACATCTTTCCCTAACGCCTCCTACCCGTCTCGCTCGATGAGCCAGCTCCCGCGAGACCGCCGGCCGCGCCGCGCCGCTACGAGCGCTACTTTCTCAAATCGACTCGTCAAGTGCCGATGTTGCAAACTTTTTATCGTAGGACTTCGAAGAATTTATCGAAGAATGAATTAATACAAGAAATTTGTATGCTATGACAGGCAACGTTATCGATATGTAAGCCAAAACATTTGCTTTTAATCACTTTTGTCTTGAATAGAAAAAAGTCTCGTATTAGTGTAAAACACGTACAAAGATAAACTTCTTTATAACATTATCGTTTTGTTCCCTGAAGGTTTATTTTGTTACTTCAATTTTACTTTGTTGTTGCGTGTGACTACTCGTGCAGCCGCGACGATTTTTTTTGTTACCCTCCGCTGTAACGTCTGTTAAGATTACAATTTTATCTTGTAATAGCTATTGCGATAAAAAAAAAATCTGTTTTAAGGTGGTAGCACCATCCTTTTCCGCTCCCTCTCCTGTTTGACATTTCTATGTTACAAAGAACTTTGTTTTTGTGCCTCACGTTAATAAACAGTATTTATTCAAGAAAATCTCAATTTCATTTACAAAATCCAAAACTCGATCGGTTAAGTTGTAAAAATTTATGTGTTGTTTATTAATTTGCTTACATGTTTGTTAGATACCTTTTAAAACTGGTCACTAAAGTCCAATCTAATTTGTGCTACGAGCACAGATCAATAAATAAGGTAGATAACTCACCGCTTTGTATTTGACTGAGGAAGAAAAATACCGTGCTGTATTACGTAATTCCTGTTTTTACAAGCTACCGCGCCCCATCCACGTCAAAAACCATGCTGTTTTCTGCCAGTAACTTCCGGGCAGAAAAACAAAAACGGCATGGTTTCTTCCTCAGTCAAATACAAGGCGGTGAGCGCTACGAGCTACTACAAGGTGCAAAAATTGCTCGGAGCAAACAGAGCGGTCCTGCAATTCTGCCAACTTAGCTTAAAGAAAGCTGTATTTTTCTATTTTCCCTTCCAAGTAGGCATTCAAATCCCGCGGCTGCCCTGTGATATTTGCTCGGTAAATATAACTGAGCAAGTTATGGCAGCGTGTGACGAGAATGCTCTACCTCGTAAATTCAACATAACAGTTACGTGCGATAACATTTGCAGAGGCCCGCCGGCGCCGAACGAAGGATGTGCTGCCTACGTGTCTTCTTATCTCTAATATTAGTTGATTGTGCAAAGTGTTTGAATTTTTGTACATACATTATCTATACATACAAAATCATACAGTACACAAATTATCTCATTTAATAAGTAAATGATAAAGTTAACCACAGATGGCATTGACGGAGATGTAACCGCTAATTGAAAAAAAACCATAGTTGTATTGTATTTGTTTGAGAGCATAATTATTTTTTATTACAATAAATTTTACGTATAAGGTAAATGAAACTAAAGTAGTGGCGCTCTAACGAAGTTACCGCTGTACTGCGTCTTAGTTTTACCTTTTTTCAAGTTGATTTCAGCACACATTTAGAGCATACAGTATTTGTTATTTTTTTCTTCAAACAGTTCTGTAGTGTCTATGCATAGCGACAGTCTGTGGCTAGCGGCGAGCGAGTGCAGATGTGCGCTCTGCGTATTCATACCTCACCTATTACAGAGTAAAGCGTGTGTATTATTGATCCTCCGAACACTACAAGTGGCGACGACGGTAAAAAATAATAAGTAATTACAAAAAATTTGTTGGAAAAAAAGAAGGATTAATGCCCTTGCTTGCATACGCTTGGGCAGGCAAATTCGTTACGAATATATTCTATTATGTACGTATTCAAGTAAGTAAAGTGTATAATTACATTACAACCACATAATTTACATGTGGGTACGCCTAACTGCGTGTACTTAAATAACAATTATTTAAGTATTAACGTTTTAAGAACTCGGCAACGAAAGTACCACTGCCAGATTTGTACACAAAATGGTTGTCTAAACATCAAAACTAATTAAATATTTCGAAGGCCACGCAAATCACCTTGTTACAAAGGGCCATGCATCAAGTAACTATTTCAAATAGACCATGAATTTATTGCAACTGGTTACGATATTGCTGTCGGTAATATTATATATAGTAGCATGTGGAAGAGTAATTTATTTCGTTTCTTATTTCAAATAAAGCTATCGAATCACAATAACAATATCCTAAGTTTTGTTGTATTTGGTGGATAATTAATAAAAGCGTGAAACTTCACGTTACCCTTGGAATGACTTGGAAAGAAACGATTCAGAATCTACCCCACGTATTAATATAATGCTGTGGTTAATATTTTCATAATTCAAATACCGTTCTGCAATGAATCCAAAGATTTTATGTTGATAATTATTAACAAGTTACAGGTGTAATTTTGCTTATTAGCTGGCAGTTCAATAGAAATATCATTATGTTCACGCCACTACAGTTCACTTGAAGATCACGCCTATATAATCATTCTAATGAAGAACCTGGAAAATAGCTACGAACAGTGTGTTAGGATATGAGCATAATGGTTAAAAAATTTATTATACCTTACAACCCTTATTACATAGTAATATTGAAGCATCAATTGGTTAATATCTTAATGCTAAAGCCAATATGAAATATATTGATAACTACGTCAATCGATAGCTACGTCAAGGTTCACGCAGGTTGTTGGGTCTATCCCACTAGTCCCGTTACAAGGTCCGTTGGTTGGACACGCAAACTTTTATACGGCTCGTAAGGAGCATGCAAATGTACTCTGTGTACAAAAAGGCCGCAAAGGCACGCAAATTTAAACAAGGCTCGTAAGGAGAATGCTACTGTACCTTGTGTAAAAAAAAAAAAAAAAAGCCCAAATTAGGCATATTATTATTGTCATATACAATTGTCTTATACCAGCAAGAAGATGTATCTTCTTGCTGGTATAAATAAAAATTAACCCTAGTATTTCTCGGTAGCTTAACCGATTTGACTATGTTTGATTCAAAAATGTTCGTGATGGCTCAAGGATGGCTGTTTTGGGAAGAAAAACAAAGTTCTTTGTAAAGTTACGTGGAATATTTTTATGTTCCGCCAAACTATTAAAGATATCGAAATAGTCTTTGTGAAAGTTATTCGATGTGATGTGTATTTCCTATTAAAGGTCTATTAAAATCGAAAGATGGAGAATACTAAACTTCAGTCTAAATGTCAAAAATATTGAAACGCTTTGTTTGCTAAAAATAAGTAAATAGTAATAATCTAAAATTTTCACCAAACCGAATTAAAATAAAGTACATCCAAAAAAAAAAAGAATCGTCGAAATCGGTTGGATATTGAGTTATTCGTCCATTATCGCGCACATACTTAATGCAAACTTAAGACTTATATGCTTTTGACAAGGATGCCATTTTCGGATCTTGCTCAAATTTATGTAAAACCACACGGCAAGTGCCAGCTTTCGATTAAAGAAAGAATCATCAAAATCGGTTCACTCAGTCCGGAGTTCTGAGGTAACAAACATAAAAAAATAAAAAATAAAGATACAGTCGAATTGAGAACCTCCTCTTTTTTTTGAAGTTGGTTAAAAAGGTATTCAACTTATGGGGTATTTACCATAATTAAGTATCATAATTAATTAAGTTACGGAGTAGGCACTTGATTTAGAGTTGCAAGGAATAAGCCAAACTATACATAATTATGTAAGCGATATATTGAATTGCTGCTATGGCAAGTCATTCGAGGTGATGAGGATTATACATACTATAATGTATTATGTATGGTATGTACAAGTGGTATATAATATACCATAACATGTACTGTCAATTATAAATCAAAACAAACTTAAGTAAATAGCCACGCATACAAGGACTTCAGAAATATTTATATAAAAGATAAATATTCTAAGGCTATACAGTCATATTACTGTTACATAAGTAAAAGCCACGCATACTAGAAGTCCACGCATATTTATAAATTAAATTATAATCTAAGGCTATGCAGCCACGTTGCTGTTACTGAAGTAAAAAGCCACGCATACAAGGACTCAGAAATATTTATATAATAAATAAATATTCTAAGGCTATACAGTCATATTACTGTTACATAAGTAAAAGCCACGCATACTAGAAGTCCACGCATATTTATAAATTAAATTATAATCTAAGGCTATGCAGCCACGTTGCTGTTACTTAAGTAAAAAGCCACGCATACAAGGACTCAGAAATATTTATATAATAAATAAATATTCTAAGGCTATACAGTCATATTACTGTTACATAAGTAAAAGCCATGCATACTAGGAGTTCACGCATATTATAAATTAAATTAATATAAGGCTATGCAGCCACGTTGCTGTTACTTAAGTAAAAAGCCACGCATACAAGGACTCAGAAATATTTATATAATAAATAAATATTCTAAGGCTATACAGTCATATTACTGTTACATAAGTAAAAGCCATGCATACTAGGAGTTCACGCATATTATAAATTAAATTAATATAAGGCTATGCAGCCACGTTGCTGTTACTTAAGTAAAAAGCCACGCATACAAGGACTCAGAAATATTTATATAATAAATAAATATTCTAAGGCTATACAGTCATATTACTGTTACATAAGTAAAAGCCATGCATACTAGGAGTTCACGCATATTATAAATTAAATTAATATAAGGCTATGCAGCCACGTTGCTGTTACTTAAGTAAAAAGCCACGCATACAAGGACTTCAGAAATATTTATATAATAAATAAATATTCTAAGGCTATACAGTCATATTACTGTTACATAAGTAAAAGCCATGCATACTAGAAGTTCACGCATATTATAAATTAAATTAATCTAAGGCTATGCAGCCACGTTGCTGTTACTTAAGTAAAAAGCCACGCATACAAGGACTTCAGAAATATTTATATAATAGATAAATATTCTAAGGCTATACAGTCATATTATTACTGTTACATAAGTAAAAGCCATGCATACTAGAAGTTCACGCATATTATAAATTAAATTAATATAAGGCTATGCAGCCACGTTGCTGTTACTTAAGTAAAAAGCCACGCATACAAGAACTTCAGAAATATTTATATAATAGATAAATATTCTAAGGCTACACAGCCATGTTGCGGTTATATAAACAAAAAGCCACGCATACACGGTGCCCGTAAAGATTTATAATTCAATGTTTTAAGGCTACGCAGTCATGTTACTGTTTCATAAGAAAAAAACCATGCATATACGATGTCCGCCAATATTTATAAATCAATGTTCTAAGGCTACGCAGTCATGTTACTGTTACATTAAACTGTTAAAAAGCCATGCATGCACGGTAGCTGCATATATTTACAAATTAATGTTTTAGAGCTATGCCGTTATGAAGATTATTGAAAGCCAAACATGTCTGTTGGATATGAGTCATGTGACACATATTCGAGATGTCTGATGGAGATGGTTCTATCATAATCGGCCAGCCGCATTTCACTGATATGAAATCGTGGGATGAAATAACAAATTGCAGGTTTTCAGAAAGCTACCCCAATTACAATGAATCACAAATATCAAGTACAGAAATGATGCAAGTATTATGTAAGGAATCAAAAACGTTATAATATATTCACATAATTATTTGAGCCAGATTATGACAAATTAGTACAAGTAATTATGAGTTCATGGTAACAGATTCGACTTTTGTGATAATTATATCCATTTTTATTAAAATATAATATAATCCATAATAATTTATTGGATGTTTTATTATTCTTATTGAAATAATATAATGATTCATCCATACAGAAATAAGCACTTGCAGACTCAGAAGATAGTAGTATTTTCATCAAATATCTTTACTTGTAATGTAAATGGTAATCTTTTTGAGCTACCGAAAAATAAAGGAAAATATGTGAAGATTAAGATTTTGTCTCCATAGTAAAGAGACAACGAGGCACTGACTTCCGCAGAGAAGTTCTGCAGAAAAGAGCGCAGGCTGTATTCGTGTAAAATCGACATCAACACTTTTACTAGCGTCAAGTGACGGCTAATGACCAAAAGGTTATTTTTATCAGTTTCCATACTTTTCCACGACAGTATTCAATATGGATACCAAGGGCAAGGTTACCTATTGTTATTATTAAATATACATTAACAAATTGTTTCGATTTCATTATGCCTGACTCTGCCAAGCGGATACTAAAAAAAGGTTGAATGACAGTGCAGAGAAGTAACTTTAGAGATTTTTCTCTAAAAAGCAATGCAGTCCGCGGCTCGTCGTATATTTCTGTATTACAGATCTATCAAGTTTACAGTGACGTTGATATTGAGGAAGCTAGAAGCACTAGATCTCCATCAAGACGTTGGAGTGGCCACATCACTAAACCGAGTGTACATGCAAGTGTGAGTGACCGTGCACGCAGAAGTACTAACTCACAAAGCATTCTCATAGAGAGTGCTTGATAACGATTGAAATCTCCCCTGGGAAGCAAAGAACTTATGCTGTTACTTTTAATATTTGAAGTAGACGACTGTGGTACGTGGCTTGGGTTAATCTATTTTCAAGGCTACATTTGACGTCAGTTAAAAATACAATTATGATCTACAAGAGTTGTATTTAGTGAAATGCAAGAAGATCTTCATTTGACTTATTATGCTAGTAAGATAATTTTTTTTATGAAACTTCCAATCACTTCAAATAAAATAGCTTTCATTCTATATATAAACCGTTAGACGGTAGTGTGAGAGACAGGAGTTGATATGTCTACAATTCAATTAGAGAAAAGAGGAGAACAATATGTGGACAGTACAAAGGGAGTTACAGATCCTAAATTGGGTACAGAAAAATATATCGATGAAAATAAGTAACTGAGGCTAACAGATTGATACCAAACTTTAACCCTGCCCTCACATAGCGGTGTGAGTATTTGATGGTGAAAGCGATGTACAGAAACGGGAAACACATGTTATACAACAAAGAAAGTAAACGTTGGATATCAAAGAATTTATTATTTTCAGATCTATATCGATGTTGCAATAAAATAATAATAATATAAAATTCCATTAAAATTGACGGAAATGCTATACTATATATTTAAAACTCATACTAAAAGCATTCTTATGAAAGGGTATTACAACTTACGATGAATGATTATTTTAATGAAAAGACTGCTTGGACATGAGTTTTAAAATATAGATTGTAAGTAGATAATAAGTGCTATCTGTAACTGTGAGTAGGAAAAAAACACCCCGGTAGTTTCTTGCTGCTTCTTCTCCCGGGCCCTTCTCACAGTAGGGCCTTGTTGAAGCATTGGCGTAGCTTGCATGACTTACAAAAAGTGTTTGTAAACCAAACCAATGAAAATAATTGAATTTTATACAATAAAGAAGGGATGTAGTGTCTATGCATAGCGACAGTCTGTGGCTAGCGGCGAGCGAGTGCAGATGTGCGCTCTGCGTATTCATACCTCACCTATTACAGAGTAAAGCGTGTGTATTATTGATCCTCCGAACACTACAAGTTCTATTTATTCCTAGTTATATTGGCGCATACAAACCCCCAGTTATCTCCTAGCGTGCGAGGTTGTAAGTCTCTATGCTTCCTCTTTTACGTATATTTTGTAAACCAATTTCCTGATTTGCTTCCGTCGAAGCTCTATTATAAGTAACTAATGTAATGCGATTGAGGTATCACGATACATAAATGGCTTTATTTAGAAACGCTTATGGAACCTATTTTAGCTATTGCAGTGTTTTATGTTTTCTCTTTATCGTTTTTCATAAGAGTGAAAGAAACAAAACTTTATAAGCCTTAAGAATAAGGAGGATAGGCGATGGACGCATTCTAACAACCTCATGGAACTATGTATGTACTCCTAAGTGTATGTGGGTAGGACGGAGCATAAAGAGCGAATGACCCCAGACCTTTTAGAGGATAATAATTTCATATTATACGAACTGACATTTGTCCGATCTCGTTCAGATATCTCTATACAATACTCCGGAAATAGAACTAAATGACATGAAGGGATAAAGAAAAGCGTAATAGCGGTTACGGACATCAGTATTGGGGACTATAAAATGTATAGAGATATTATAATCCTGTTTCTTCTCTCCTCCAGATGTCTGTTGAAGGATATTAAAAAAGGTAAATAAAATAAGATATTTGATGAATGCGCAGAAGATAATATAGTATGTTAAATAAACTTAATAAGTGCGAGTTAAACTCGCTTGGAGAGGGTTCCGTACGTTGATTATATATTTACCATTATTTTTCTATTTTATTTATTTTTGTCGTTTCGTAAGACCATAGACTTTTCATAGGTTTTCCTGCAATATTTAACTAAAGAACTATTCTCTGTATGTTTTCAAAATTCTAGCTTCAGTAGTTTCGGAGATAAGGGGGGGAGTAGTCAATTTTTGGCTTTAATTTTCGTTCTTTCTTGAATTATTTTAAAACTATGCATTGTAGAACTGTAAAAATATATATTTGAGATTTTTACAACAAACCCCTTTCATATGACATACCACACGATACAGTTTGCCAAACAGTTTTTGTTAAATTTTGATTTTGTTAATTTTCTTTTCAAAATTCAGTTGTATACCTTCCTCTTTGGGTCACAAAAAAGTACATGAGTACCAAATTTAAATTCATTTGGTTTGTAGTTTCGGAGTAAATTGGCTGTGGACGGCGGTCGCCCAAATGCACGAGTGATCCTATAAGGGTTCCGTTTTTAGTTTTTTTGTAAGGAACCCTAAAAAGGGTCCTTCGGCACTGGTTCTCAGTGTGACCCGCGCTGTTGGACAGCAGACACGAGCTCGGTGGCGTCATTTATCATCTGCAAGTCCAACAAAGGCTCGATTACGGCGCCCCGAGGTAACGCCGAGGCTACACCCAAACCATTTATTATGGACATTTTCTAAGTTCCCACGTTGTTGTCAAAGTCTTACAAGTAACAAGCAGTACTTAGTAATTAATTGCAGGTATCTTTATCAAAGTAAACTACTGAGTAACGTGGGTTTTGTAACTAAGGTAGATCTATTGTAACATGGTCATGGAAAAATAATAAAATAAAATCATTATCTTTTCTCCATCATATTTTGCTCATGTAAAAATCGATTTAAACATGTTTTGTACCACATAAAAACCGCCTAGCAAGTTATCTAAGTTAGTTAAGTTACCTACATCCACAATTTGTCTGTCTTATTTTCTATATCAAGATTATTAAATATAAGCTCAACTGAAGTCAACCAAGGACATAAATTTCTGGCCAAACGTTTGATGTTGCAACTGCATTCTGCGGCTGACGAAAATTTTCTTTATGAGGAACTGTTTTATTAACTGTTTAATTAATCGTCTCCTTCAGCCGCAATGTATTTTTTCTATTAGCTCTGTAGCACGAATACATCTCCGCAAAAGTCAAAAGTCAAAAGTCAAAATATTTTATTCATATAGGTATCATTGATACACTTATGCACGTCATTTTTTGGCTTTTCGGAAGGTGCTTTGTCATGGAGGAGAAGAAAAGCCTAAAGAAACTCCTCAGCACATCTTTTAAAAAAAATATTACAAAAAAGATATTATCATACAAAAGTTTACTATTCTGAGTGGAACTGGTTGCAGAGCTAATCATTTCCATGCGTCTTTGTCATTTAAATACTCGTTTACACTATAATATCCCTTGCCTAACAATTGTGTTTTTACACGTTTTTTGAAAGATTCTATTGGCAAGTCACGTATTATTTTTGGGATTTTATTATAGAATTGTACACCAAGCCCTATGAAAGATCGTTGCACTTTACTTAGGCGGAACGAAGGCGTAACTAATTGATACATTCTTTTTGTTTGGCGATTATTAATATCAAAATTTTGTTTATACGCGTTTATATTCTTCCTTATAAAAACTACATTATTGAAGATATACTGGGAAGCTACTGTAAGTATACCTATTACCTTGAACTTTTCACGCAAAGATTCCCGAGACTTAAGTTTATAGATAGCCCTAACAGCCCTTTTTTGGAGAATGAAAATTTGTTCTATATTGGCTGCTTTGCCCCACAGCAAGATGGCATATGACATAACACTGTGGAAATAAGCAAAATAAACTATCCTAGCAGTTTCGACGTCAGTATACTGCCTTATTCTCCTAACAGCATAAGCAGCCCTACCAAGTTTTGTCGCGAGATTTGTTATATGTGGGCCCCATTGAAGTTTACTATCTAAGGTCACCCCTAAAAAGACCGTTGATTCCTCCATATGCAATGTTTCATTATTTAGTTTAAGAGATTTGCTGACTTTTTTAACATTAGGTAGCACAAACTCTATACATTTAGTTTTTTTTGCATTTAAAAGTAAGTTATTGATAGTGAACCAACGCGACACATGCGAAAGAGCACTATTTACGTCGTCGAAATTTACTTTATTCCTTTCACACTTAAATATTAATGATGTATCATCAGCAAATAGTACAATATCCGCTTGGTTCTTCACAAAACAAAGCAACTGACTGTCACCCGATATCCGCATCCAAATCGTTAGTAATAAATCTTCCGGCGTGTCTGTATGCAAATGTGCGATGATATGCGAAACGTGATTCAATCGTTCCTCCAAATTACCGCCTAACAAGATATATCAATCCACGAACGTGAATCACACACAAATTGTCGATTTCAATGCCTCTGAGAGAGCATTCAACGCTACCTGATGGGTTACAAACTCGCTAACTCCTGTGTATTAGAGCGAACCGAAGCCGGACTGACCAATGGTTATTGTTGGTAAAATACTACGTCAGCCGTAAAATCGGATATTATCGGGGATTAAATTGACAATAAACAGAGACTCAAATATCCTCTCACAGACTATTTGTGTACTTGACTAATTGTGTATCAGACAAATCATATATATAGTCAATCATATATATCATATATCAATCATATATATAGTCTAGAGTGGTCACAAAATATGCTCCACAAATATGTGGCACAAACGTGCCGCCGCCGCCGCGCCGAGACGAGGGCACTAACTACCTTTTCTCGAAGTGCTTTGTCGTTTTTTTGAACCCTCATGGTTTTGGAGTATACCAGATAAACAAAATTCACGGGATATGATGTCACCAGTGGACTTATTAAACATATAAAGTTTTAACTGCATAGCTCTTACACTTTAGATTTTATTAATATCTAAAAAACCCTGATTTCGTCACGCACTGATGATCATCTAAATTAATTCGTACGTCCTGAAGTCCTAGAAAACTGAAATTTGGTATGTGAGCAGCAGCTGTTATTTGCACACAAACAACAAAAAAATCTAAAACACTTTTACCCCCAAACCCTTAAACTAGGGGATGGAAGTTTGTATGATGGAATATGGAATTGATATAACTAGGGATTCCTTGTAATAAGTAAAAAACGTATTTTTCAGGATGTTTAGTAAATCACCCTCCACCTCTTTGAATTAGGGGACTGAAATTTGTATGGGTTTTTCGTATATTGTCATAAGAAACTTACAAAAAGAAGTGTAATCCCTCCAAAAACATTTTCATGTAAAATTTTGCCCAGACGAGATCTCTCCCTATCTCTTCTGATAACTTTTTGACGTAGAGCCATATACTCTCGTATGGGCAATACATTTCAACATCAACGTCAACACTAAAACACTGATCTGTCATTATCATCAAAAAGTTTTATAGTATTTAAACGCTTTTATTTAGCTTCACTTCGGAGCATCAAAGCATCAAATCTTGTAACGTTAATTTGAATGACTTCCCTTTAATGAAAATTGATGAAATTTGGCAGACATGTGTATTTCCGATGGCAATACACGAAAATCATATTTTAAACTAATTTTCATTGTTTATTTGTTGTTAAATTAAAAAAAACGATTTTCAGACTTTAGACGCATAATTCTCTATGTTCTATTTTACGTAGAGACTTGAAATTTTCACAACTTGTAGCTAATTTTATATAAAAGCGTTTCCTAAAAAATTTTTACAATTTTGATTAATTTATTTTAATTTAGTTTTAGCTCAGAGTTTTAATATTTTTATATTTTTTTATTATTTATTTTCGCATTTACTCCAATTCACTGCTTCACGAGAATTTACTTCAAAAAGTCACGCCTCAGAGTGGTACAAAAATTTGATTTCGTGATAGGTATTCAATTTTATCGTTCATTTATTCATTCCATGTTTTTCTCATTTTACTGTCAAGGGATCAGTTTTCATCGTTATAATATGAATTAGGTATTATATTTTTATCGATTCCAAACCTCAAAAGGATAAAACGGAACGTTGATGTATGGGGATTACAGTTTACCAACGGTAAAGTATTACTAAATTAAAATTTCTTCGTAATAGGAATGTTCAGTTGAACAAAATTTTTATGGAAATTTTTATACACGAGTCCGAATCGCACTTGGCTGGTTTTTTTTTGTCTTCATGTTTGTTAACAAAATAAAGTACATACTAACTTTTATTTTTCTTTCCGTGGAATCAGGCACATTTCTGGGTTTATTTATTTTAACTTACTTGGCAAATATACAACTTTTACCTTCAGCTTGAGCATTTCCAGAGCTTACTTGGATTTCCCGATTTAGACATTGAAAAGTCTGTCAAAATGTAAAATCGTTATGAATGACACTCTTAATCTAAATGCTATTACATGATCAACTTTACACCGCATTTTAATTGCACTCGATTAAATGATTAAACATGAAACAAGTTTGATAAGCCGGGGGAAGCTATCAGTGTTATTAGATTTAAGTAGCTGCGAGAACGGTTGGCAGCCTTGTGCGGCCCGGGGCAAAGTTTTATTAATCTCCGCTTGTTTGCCTCCGTTAACTGTGAGTACCAGTGTATTTTGCGATGCGTAATCCAGGTAAGCCGTTGCTAGGGAACGTCACGGACCGAAACCATTACAGAGGGAGTTGTGAAGAAACAAATGCGTTACAGTTCATAAGGGTGTAATAATTCAGTATAAAGTTTCAGGAAGTCAAGCATTGCGGTATTGTTAGGGCTCAGAATACTCCAGGGTTCTTTTGAGATGTAAGGGGTCATCCTTCAATCGCAACCTTCCCCGCTCGTGGTGCTCTATAACTATTAGCAAGTTTAATCCAGACATTCCAGACGCAAGTTATGTATTGCGTCTTGGTAAATTATTTTTAACCACCTCCAACTAATACCTTCTAAAATCAACTCTGAAACTGCACTGCACCAGGTACTCCGATGAACACTTAAAATCGGATGATTTTTCTGCTGACTATTGCCATAAAAATTACATAGTTAGTATAATAGTATTATATGTTACATTAAAATTTAATCTGTCGTTTGAAAACACTACATTAGATTACTCATGTATATTTTACCGGAAATCTGTATAATGTGGTATTCTATACAATACCTAGGCAATATATCTATAGAATACCTAAAAGTTTCAGGTAACGTATGTGAACTGCCGAACTGATTATCGAATTGCCAATTCCATATTTTTTACCACCGATTCAATTATTGCACAACCTGGGTGATTTTTGAAATGATTGAAATAACTGGCCAATTTTCTATTTATTATTTTTCGTGACACTTTGTTACACATTGAACCGCCGAAAATTCATTCATTCAGTCATTTTATATGTAGATAGATAATAATATAACGTCGAACAAAGCTGTACATTACCTAGGTAAAATGTGTAACAGAGCAATAAATTCATATTTTTTCATACATTGCCAAAACAACCCAGATATAATATACATTCCCTAGGGATTGTATAGAATACCACAAATATACATTTTACCGGTAACGTAATATACAAATACTGAAGTAACGCTCCTGCTTATCAAAACCTTTTGTAAAAACATCACAATATTTTTACCCGACTGTCAGGAAGGGGTATTAGATCTAAGTACTAATCGCAAACTAATGGATAACTGTTGTTATATCCTTAGGAAAATATGAGCGCTCTATGGCACTCACCGCGGGGAGGGAGCCGACGTAGAACAAACAAATCTCGGATCGATTTCATAAATAATGTAACAATGGATTGAACAGATATCGTTCCTGAAAAACTTATTCAGAAGCAGCCACGAGCTTGAGCTTGAGCAACACTAAAAGCATCACTGATGCGTTGCCGGCATAGAAAGAGTGAAGAAAAAGAAGGAAAAAACTGGCTCTTAAGCCCCCAGTCGGAACACGACGAGTCGTTTGGCGGCTGACTCGTGCTCAAGGATGGTAGCTATCCAGGCGAACCTCATGGAGAAATAATAATACTAATAATGGTATTAATTAACAATTAAAATCAATATTACCAATATCTTTCGAGGGGCCCTTCCACTAGCGGGCCGGATTTAGTCGCCTCTTGCGACACCCATCCGGCGTGGGGTTGAGGTTAGTATTTTAAGCCACCCAAATACGGCTAATCTAGCATTAGCCAGCTTTTAAAAAAAACGTTCTTATTTATTTACTTTGTTTCGTGACTTTCAAATTCGATCCTGTCCTAAGTCCATGATAAAATATTGTAATACTAAATAAATTACATGCTTTGATGGTGGCAATTGACAGTAATGGAGACGAAGGAAGATGGATGGATCGATTATTAAATAGATACAATCGTCAAAGCGTCGCTAAGATGCGAGCGAATCTTACTAATCCTACAAATATTATATGATAAATGTGGAAGATTGTGAAGATGTTCGGATGTTGGATGTCTGTACTTTTGTCATGCGCTAATTGTTGTACGGTTTTAAGATGAATCTTGGCACACAGATAGCCCATGTCCACGTCAAGAGAATAAGGTAGATTTTATCCCGGAAAATTTATACGTTTACTAGTTTCATTTTGTGAAACCATTTTCCTACAAGTAATTAATGTTTGTTTACCATACAGTCAGCTGAAGTAAGTCATACTTAATGTAATGAAATTGTAATCTTCTTACTGTAATTTAAACATCATAAAATATGAATCATTACTAGCTGATTCATGTGAATATTTATGAAACCTACTATTGCTATACCCAACCGCAATGAAACCGCATAAAATCTTTCGTCGATTTATTTCAAATCTTTTACACGTGAGTCTTAAAACTATTCTACGTAAGGTACATTCAGGTATCCGGGAGGATATTTTTATTGAGTGTCAGTAGGTACAGTAGGTGGGGAAGCAGATTTACTCTCATTTTAATGACAGCAGAGGAAGATCGACGAGAACGTTTATCGAAGACATCCACTTCCAGCAGACGGCGGCATGAATGTGCGAAAATAAACGAATCCCTTGCTGCAGGGGTTTTACGGCACTTTTTATGTCGTATCCCGTGACATATTACCATTATTTAGAAAGAAAAAGTTTTTTTATCGCCACAATTTCCATAATTTGTTTTATTTAGGTGCGTTTCGCTCCTTGGCCCATTTTTTTGTTTGTCGTATTTCGTTTGGATGATGCAAATTGATGGATGTCAGAACGAACAATGACGGATTGTTTGATGCAAATGTATCGGTGATACGTAATACGAGTAGTAGCTGTTTGTTGTAAATATTTTAACATAATTTATTAAATCCCAATGTTGTGTTCAAAAGTATAGGTTCATTAATTGTAATGACATAAATATTATGAACAATAATGTAAATGTAACAATTTACATGAATAAAACCTAGGTATTTAATTATTATGTATTCTGAGCTACATGTAACATTTTTAGAAAAAAATACCTTCTTAGGCGTATTGTATGTTTCTATACTGTAGGTATGTACGTAAGAAAATGATATGCCATTTTCTTTAATGTGACCTATAAGAACAAATGTGATCCCTTTGATAAATTGAAATATTAACAATGCGGATGGGATGTACGTTCTTAAATATTTCAAAATTAGTGATGGAAATAGCTAGACTTGAGTTAAGCGCTACGCAGCCCAGGCAATAAAGGATAGCGCTTTCCTTTGTCTATTGCAAATACTTCAAGTTTCGACACTCAAACTACAGTTTACAGATTACAGTCTTTCCTAGCTCAAGTTGATTTAAATAGGATCTTGTTTAAAATTTAGCTAATAAATATTTAAGTAATATCACGTAATATAATACCAACGATCGTTCCGCGCAAGTAGCCACCATGCCCGAAAACGTAATAACGGACTGAAGGATGAAATTACCAGAATGAACTTAGAATTTAACTCCATTTCGTAAAACTTTAAAGCGTTGAATTTCAAAAGTTTGTGAAAGGTTATATTCTTTGATAACAACACGCCGTCCGCTGACGAGACGTTATTATTATAGCTTTTTTATGACTTTGTTTACGACAGAGAAAACTTTTAATAGTAGTCCCAGTTTTAAAATTTTAATTGTCCGACTGGGTTGTGGCAAGTCACGCGATAATGTCGACGATGTGACAGTGAACCAGTGATATATGATTAAGCATCTATTCTATGCCAGGGTTGTCGATGGCAATGTAAACAGTTTAGAGAAAGCATATAATCTGATCTTACAGCCATAATTAGCTATTGTCACAGATGAGTGATGGCTCACAAGCAAGTAGGTAAGAGATGTTGATAGAAAAAAATGGTAGGTAATAAAGTCTGCAAAATACCATCGTCTATATAATAAACGGATAAGAATAATGATTTATTTTTATATTATATTTGCATGTAGGTTTTATCTAATACCTATACAAATGGAGACAGAGGGAGATAGAGAGGGCGAGGGAGGGGGAGAGGGAGAGAGAGAGAGGGAGAGAAAGAGAGAAAGGGAGAGGGCGAGGGAGAGGGAGAGGGAGAGGGAGGAGAGGCTAAGAACGGCTGTACCGATTTTAATGATCTCTGATTTGTTAAACCAACTAAAATTATAAAAGTTTAGTTAAAAGTATCACTATATTCATTGATTGTTAGGCGATATGAATTTCACCTGGCCAGCTAGTTATAAGTATATAGATTTTCATGGCATCGCTCCGGTATCTCAAAAATAAAGTCCCATCCCGTGAAAGTATGATTTATTACTCGAAAGTTATCTCAAAAGCTCTTTAGCGATTCGAAGAAATATATTTCCGATAAAGCTGCCCCTCGGTAGGTACCGCTCATAACTTACAAAATTATTTCATAACTGACTAACTGCTAAGATTTGCAAACCGTGGACTGTTCATTCCCAATTTATTGGACAAAGTTTTCAACTCGATATTTTCCAGTTCACATGCCACGTATGACAAAATACTGGGCGCGAGCCACGAGCGGAAGCGGGAGCAAGAAAACAATAAAATAATGATAGAAATATATTATTATATTATTTTGATTTTTTAAAACATTAAAACAGTAATGGAGTTAAAACGGAGTTCCATCACTTCAATTAAATTTGATATTTTTCATTAGTTCTTAAGATTCAAAATATCCAGTCATATTTTTCACTGAACATCCGCATCGCTTAAAAAGCAGAGTTTCACTGGGAATTGACCCCTAAAATCCAAATATTGCCTTTGCAGCTGGGGCAGCGTACTCTCGTGAATTACGTCAAGCTATCTTAAAAACAAACCGACGATGGCAAACGAAACATTCGCTAGTTTAAAGTTTACAGTTCCGGCGCAAACACTGACAACGTATGGAGAAGCACTCGTAGGTACTCGAGCCGGCGCGCGGCGGACGCTGCTTTCAACTCTGCTCCTAACTTGCACAACTTGTACAGTAAACTAAACTCTGTTACCGAAATAAGAACCCTCGCAATACTGCGCTAGTCACTAATCCAATGTATGTCTAAGAAGAAAAATAATTTTTTTACATCTTTAAATAAATACCCACAAACCATTTGAAACATATTAATAAAATGTATGTATCATTCTTTATGTCCTCAAAGATACCGTTTGATATTTTACCAGAGTGACATCAATTCTCATAACCACTATGATGTATGATGTATGAGCTATCCGATGTAACACAAATTGTATTCCGAACAACATGTATAATATTACGAGTATAATATTTTATAATACTATTAATATTATTATACATTATATTGTATAGTATAATATTATGTATTAACAAATTCCGCGACGGTAAATTGTGCGGTCCTGAATTTTTCATCGCTCTCTTTCGCGTGGCAGCAGCATAAAGTAGGTACTGCATTTTACATTAGCGATGGGAGGGTCTGGTCACTGCACATACTCTGCTGTGATTAATGAATACTACCCGAATGACCGAGCTGTGCTCGGTTTAGTGTTGCTTAACAACGCCATCTACTGAAGTAGCTTTACTGTTGCTACTCGCCAACAGATGTCAGGAAGGGTCTGTTGTAGCAGTTTTTCATTGCCTGAAAACACGGATAAAACTATACATATACAAGAATTGCTCGTTTAAAGGTATTAGATAGATAAGAACTGGTGACCGGTGACGTTTAATGAGGATGTTCATATTATTACTCCAGGCTCGTTGCTACAGACATAAAAGATCTCGATGGATTCGTTGTTTGTCAACTGGAGTAGGTTACATCTAACTGTTATAAGTTATGGCCCTAAACCTTCACAACGACTATAAATCTGCGCAGCCTGCAGCAGCAACGCTATTCTGTTTTGTAACTCGACAGCGGAATCCGCAATAAGTTTCAAAATTGAAGTTAGAATTCACAAGTGCGTAATAGATGATTAGAGAATGATATATCAAGATTTCTGACTCGAACTTCAATTTTGAAACTTATCGCGGATTCCGCTGTCGAGTTACAAAACAGAATAGACTTGCTGATCAGCTGAAACCATAATCCAGCGTGACTCTACCTGTTGCCTATAAACTATAGTCCAACGTCCAATTTAAATAATACCTGCTATCAAAATAAAACATCTAAACACTGCCTGTAGAAGTTTAGAATTAATGCACAAATAATTGAAACATACAATTTTTATTTTAACGTCACTTTTACGAGTTGTTTAGTATGTGAGTTAAAACAGAAAGTTTTATGAAGCGCGAGCTCGCCGGTTGTCGTCCGAGTGTTTACGGCTCAGTGCTGTCGAGTCATGGTTAACCCGTGGTTAATCTCAGGTTATGACGGTCGCAGTGTCGATGTGTTGGTTCATTTTATGGCATGCCAAAGGGTTCGCTTTGCCTGGCAAAGGGCTCTCGGCGCGAAACGCAAATTAGATGCTGCGAACGAAGCCTTCTAAATGTAATAGGCAGGTTTAGAACTTTTCAAATTGAATTTTATCCTGAATAATTAAAATTTATGAAATATTTGTTTACTGTATTTTAATATAATTAAATTGTAATTTATTAAGTTAATATAATCAATCTCAATACAAGACTTTAAATAGATATTTCCTTTTCAGAGGATGTAATCATATCATTAAATAAATGAATTATATCGTACATTTAATGAACATGGGGTTAATTCAGTTGTGTAACTAAAAGACAACACAAATATAATAGTAAACATATTTGGAGATACCGAATCCTCGAAGATTGTTAAATATTACTCTTTAAATAACTACAATTAATTATAAATAACGCTTAACACTCATAGCCCCACACTAGGATTCCCTGTGTCGTGGGTGCCATGGACAACCAAGACAAGGACACACACACCCAGACCGGGAACAAAAATTTAAACTCATCATTCAAATTTTCACCTCGCTAGGAATCGAACCCAGGACCCTCGGCGCGGAGATCCAGCATGATAACCATTGCACCACACGGGACGTCTCTTGTTCTTACGGTTTTCTTACCGTAGAAACATTTTTTCCATTTTGTTATCCCGGTAAAGGAATTGCGTTCAGTTTCTAGAGGCCCTCAAAGTAAAGTTTTTGTTTGTAAGAATATAAGCTTGCCAGAGAATTTTCCCTAAGTAATGGTCTCAAAGGTGTGGGACGTTACGACATTTTATATGATTATCTTCGAGCATCACTAACACTCGATATGCCGATGGAGCCAATTAGGTAATTGATTTCATGGAAAATGTACCTTTAACATTTTAACATAAATTTTTATTAAAACATAAACTTTTATAAGACTATCATTTCATCTGTGATCTTTTCTACAGTTTCGTAAGCATATTTTTAACAAACATGTAGTTTAAGATATAACTAACTAATATTTTACAAAGAAGGGTCCCTACAGTTTCATAGTTTTGAGATAATTTAGCTCAATCATATATTTAGATGTAGGGATAGCAATTATAACGGGATCCCGATAAAGCCTCCCATTAAGTTAGATAATGATCTATCGGAGTATCCATTAACTGTAATTGGTCGACCCGAATAACAACAAATAGGTAGCCATCGAAACCAAAACTAGGATATAATCATAACGACAATATTTTTTTACTTACATCAACATAACTACAATTTCGACGCTGTAAAATCAAATTATACATTTTAACTAGCTGTCTCGGTGAACTTCGTATCGCTAACCTGCAAGGTATCCTATCTTTTTGGTTAGATCAAACTGCACACGGTGTGCAAAACTTAAAATCGGTTAAGTAGTTTAGGAGTTCATCGCGGACAATCAACGTGACACGTAATTTACATAATGACAAACGGTACTTCAACAATTTTTTGAATTCTTGCGTTTAAGCTCTGAGTGATTTTGCTGCACTAACTTCATCATACTTATCAGAAGTCATATTACCACACATGTCTGTGCATATTACTGTTATGTAGGTACTATACTTACTTGTAGCACGAAGACTGCTGCTACTGCTGATCTAATCCGCAGCAGTATAGAGAAACGTACGAGAGTGACGTCTAGCAACCCTAGACGACTTAAAAGAACCCATTTAAAGACACAGTAAAACTCGGTCATCTAATGTGAACTGAACCTTAAACTAAAGCACCCAGTAACGCGGCCAAATAAAAGAGTTATTGCAGTACTCTGGAAGGGACGCGCCATGAACGCTATACGGCAAATTGAATAACGGAGTAAAAATAGCGATGAAGTGGTCGTAAAAGTGCGTAACTGAGTCAAACTTTACGATGAAAGTGGGAAATTAGCATGAAGACTGGCAGACATTAATATAATGAGAAAAGAATAGTTGAGAATTAACTATACTAGAAAAAAAAAATACTTTTCAATCATTTCAATGCCGGTAGGTTTCAATTTCGATTTAAAGGCAAAAAAAAAGTATATTTACGTCCCTGTTTATTTGCTACTCCGTCACGTGAAAATTAACTCTGAGATTAGTAGAATTTACAAAGGAAAACACCCAAAATTCACTTGCTATAATGTTATTATACAGAGAACGGGCGGAGCGGAGGTTAATGACGTCAGCACAAAAACCACGTGATACAGAGCGCACGACACTCATTTGTCTCGGTCGTGTTTCTTAATGTTTTTACTAGGAGCGTACTACTTCAGGCGCCAAAAATGTATCGTACCTATTTTCCCCAGTTAACAGAATGATGGCACGTAAGCCAAAACAGAAAGTTTTTTTTTTTTTTTTTTTTTAAATATTTATTAACGAAGTACAAACATTATTCAGCGTACATTTCTGCCAAACTACAGAGCAGTTTGTCGGCAGCGGTTCTCGTGGAGGTAACATTATTAATAACGCTAAGTCTATGTCTATATCTATACATACAATGGCCTTTAACTAGCGGTTGTCGTTGTGTGCGTGGTCCAGCTGGTTAGGACCTGTTGGACTACGGACACAGCGACAAATAGTGCTTACGTAACATAGCTTTAAGCTTAAACCTACTAACCGTATTATGACAATCCAAGATATCTTGTGGTAGTTCATTTAAAAAGATCGGCGTTACCCATCGCCTCTCTCTTTTCCCATAATAATTATTTACCTTTGGGACTGTTAGTCTAGGTCTAATTCTATTTACTATACGTTTTGGATTATTGTATTTTCTGTTAGTTTTATAAAAAGTCAAGTTTTGCTGCTCTATTAGTATAATCATTTTAACTTTATACTCTATTGGTAAGACTTTACAAATTTTAAATAGTTTCTCGTAATCTCTGTCAAGTGATTTTTTGATATTTTTATCTACTAAAAGTTTTAGAAATCTCATTTGTATATTTTTTATCTTATTTAGGTGAATAGGGAAAGTTAAGCCATATGCTCCCAAACCGTAGGATATCACTGCGTCAGCCAATGTATAGTACAGTAAATACAATAAGCTCCTGTTGACCATCAGTTCCAAATGTTTCATTTTACATAGTATAGATCTTAGTTTGTTACATACGTTATCAATATGTATATTCCATTTAAAGTTATTATCAACAGTTAGTCCCAAATATTTGTAATTAGAAACTGTTTCAAGATAGTTACAGTCACAATAACCCATATTACTATTGTGTAAACAGTCATATGTGTGTCCTTTTATTTTAATATTTATGTTCATTGTTTTATTATAGGGTGATGTTATAGCCATACATTTAGTCTTATTGAAATTAATAATAATCCCATTATCATGAGCCCATTTAACAACGCTGTCAAAGTCTTCCTGTAATACCCGCTGGATTACGCTCTGGTCCCTATCGCTATACACAATGCATGTGTCATCCGCATACATATAGGCTTTACATTTTTTAATAACATTAGGCATGGTGTTCACATGCATTATGTATCCGACAGGTCCATATACAGAGCCAGTAGGTACCCCAGACTTTACATCACCTGTTTTACTGTCTGTCCCGCAAATACGTACTTTAAGTTGTCTTCCTGCTAGATATTCTTTAAACCAAGCATTCATGGGCCCCCTTATACCACATTCATGCATAGATTGCAGTAAGCCCCTATGGTCCAGTGTGTCAAAAGCTTTTTTAAAGTCGATGAATACGGCAAATACAATATGTCTTTCATTTAGTGAGCTATTGACATTATCTACAAACTTGGATAGGGCCGTAGCCGTACTTCTGTTGGGGCGAAAACCATGTTGAACATCAGTAATTATAGTATTGGATTCCAGGAAAGATGTGATTTGGCCAACAATAATCTTCTCTACTATTTTATTTAAAACATTTAATATTGCTATTGGTCTATAATTTGTATATTCTTCATGTGAACCCTGTTTATATATAGGTCTTATAATGGATATTTTTAGTTCTTCCGGATACGACCCCATCTGAATACTTAAATTTATAAATTGAGCTATGACTGGCGCAATCTCATTTTTTATTTCCTTAAGATCTCTAACTCTGATGGCGTCTGACCCAGGCGTTTTACCATCATCTAGTTTTTCGATTACCTGAACCACTTGTGTTGGTGTAACTGGTTTAAATCTGAAACTGACGTTGCTTTCTTGCACATAAGATTTTCGATCCAAAAATAATTTCCCACATTGGTGTTGACTTTTAATTTCTTCTATTTCCCTCGTAAAAGTGTAACAAAAACCATCACTTATTTCTTTTTTATTTTTATTTTTCACCATGTACCTTTCAACTACACTATCTACCGACAACTTATTACGCCCTAACCAATTATTCAAATTATTCCAAATCTTACGCATGTCTCCGTTACAGTTCTGTATATTACGCTTTCTTTCAAGATTCCTAGCGCGATTAATAAGTTTGTTTGTATAGTTTCTTTGCTTAGTATATTCAAGCCGATAACTATTGTTCTTCGGTTGTGCTTTCCACTTTCTGAATAAAGAATCTTTTTTAATTATCATATTATGCAAATGTTTAGTTATCCATACCTGCGACTCCCGTGTGTCGCTGTGTGTACGATGGAAGGTACATGCATTATAGATGTCTTGAAAAACTTGTACAATATTAGTATATATTATTTTTGGATCCTGTATATTTAATAGTTTGCGCCAATCATATTCTCTTAGTCTTTTTACAATTAGTTTGTTATTGTAGAAATTTAGGGGAACACTTTCTACTGAACTTATCTGTAAGTCTAATGATAGACCGGTTATGTAATGGTCTGCGACCCTATTTGTTACAATGTATGGTTGAATTGTACTCGCACGCTCAGTCCGCAAGAAGATGTGGTCGATGCACGACGCAACGCGCCGCCCAGCTGTTACACTTTCCCGCGTCACTTCACGAACACAACACTGTAGTCCTAGCTCACACATAACGTTAAGATAGTGATTCGAGTTTGTATCTAATTCCTGTAACATTATATTAATGTTCATATCACCGATGATGAGTAGATTACTCCTTCTTGGCACGTTGTACATCAGGTTTTTTAGCTCCGATATAAATCTTGCTTTATTTGTATCTGGTGGCCTGTATATGACAAACAAGTGCAGGTTCCAGTTATCTTGCTTTAATTCGCCGATTAATATCTCACAGTGCATTGTGCTCACCTCTCGTTCCGTAAATGTATATTTATTTTTTACGTAAACCATAATTCCGCCACCGCGTCTGTCTGCTCGTACCCATGTAAACATATTAAATTGTGGTAGGCTATATCTATAAATCTCTTCTTGTTTTATATTTATTTCGGTTAAGCATATAACATCTAAGCTGTGAAGGCATTCTTTTAGTAGCACTTGTAGTTCGCTAAAGTTTTTTCGTAGAGAACAAATGTTTATATGAATTATTTGTAAGTACTCAGCTTGTTTATTTATTGAGTCATACCAGGTCTGTAACTCTGAATATGTACAGAAGTCTGTATCTTGTATATTTTGTTGCGGAATGAAGTTTGATGACATTTATACTATTTTTATGTATGTATATGTATTTATATCAACGTTGTATGTATATGTGTATATATATATGCGAATTAATACAATAGTGGTTTAATGATTTGTGAAAGTGGTACTTATAAACTTTTGCTTTTTATTGCACTTCCTTTTTTTGTAACAAGTCTTCGATGTCACTTTCAAAGGAGATTTGATGTATTTTACTTTCATTTTCATTTTTCTTAATTAGGATTTTCCCGTTTTGTATCCATATAAATTTATATGTTTCCTTTAGTTTGTATTTCGCATTCCAGAAGAGTTGTCTTATATGACGGGTTATGTGCTCATTGATATAGATGCGAGTATTGTTACCATTCTTGAATAGCGTGTCATTAGTAATTGTGTTTTTTTTGTTTTTTAACCACTCCAATCGCGCCTCTCGGGAACGTAAAGAGACAACTAGCGGACGCGGAGTTTTGTTGCTATCCCCAGGCATTCTCCAGACTTTTTGTATATCCTCAGTCTTCAATCTTAACTCCTCTGCGATTTTACTGACGGTAGCCAACAGATTCTCTCCATCAATTTTTTGTACATTCTGTATTTCTATCTGCAGCTCCAGCTCTTTTTGTTCCAATCTCATTATTCTCTCCTCTAATGCTTTATTAGTTTTCTCAAAAAATATATTCTTATTAATTATGTCTTTCACCCGATTTTCTTGCTTTTTCACGACTTCTCTCATTTCTTTCTTATGATCCTCCATTTCCTTAAACTTTTTCCCTAAATAGTCTAAAGATCTTTCAATTTCCACATTATCTTTTTTAATATCATTAATCTCGTTCTTTAGTTCGTAAAAACGAGCATTTTGTTCTTCCTTCATCGTACTCAGTAATTTAGTAATATTCTCCATTTGCCGACTCAACGCACTAAGACTTTCGTTCACCGTGTCTGCATTACAGCCAGTTGTTTGGTGTTTCTTTGATGGATTTGAACAAGTATCACTATCGGTGTCATCGTCCCTTCGCTTCTTCTTAGTTTGTCGCCTATCGATCCAATCTTCTATATTTCGGCAATTTTCTTTCGGCTTTGCCACATTTGGTTCAGATCCGTAGCTCATGAGTTTAACCGTTGGCGGCGTACGCGGCATTTTTATTGCAATCTAAATAGGCCTATTTTATCTATGCGCTTGCCGCCGGTATGGTTCGTGTGACTCACAACTAATGGGCGGTCCAAAGGTAGGGGGTGCGGAGGCGGAGCTATACCTGCGCTCGCGCTTTAATGACACTGATATAACGTAGTTGTCTTCTTCTAACTTATAACTTTGGCTTTGTCACTGATTAATTTAATAAACGTAGTGCATGGATGCGTCCGGTGCGCATGCACGATCCACGAGAACTGTAAGTAATATAGTTTTTGTAGTACCTAATTACTTTATTAAACGCTTTTATTTAGCTTCACTTCGGAGCATCAACGCATCAAATCTTCAATATTATGATCAAAATGCTACTCTATTTACACGGCAATAAGGTTATTAATCGCTTTTATATTTAGCTTCACTTCGGAGCATCAAAGGATCAAATCTTGTAACGTTAATTTGAATGACTTCCCTTTAATGAAAATTGATGAAATTTGGCAGACATGTGTATTTCCGATGACAATACACGAAAATCATATTTTAAACTAATTTTCATTGTTTATTTGTTGTTAAATTAAAAAAAACGATTTTCAGACTTTAGACGCATAATTCTCTATGTTCTATTTTACGTAGAGACTTGAAATTTTCACAACTTGTAGCTAATTTTATAAACTAAACATTGAAATAAAAGCGTTTAAAAAAAAATTTTTTTTGGATTCAACTTATTTTATACTAATTTGGTTTATTAGGGAAGTTGCCTGTGGGTCCTTCAACCTCGTCGTTGTTTTGAAAGATTAACATTTAGTTGTTGACTATTGTAATTGTTGTATCGTATGACCATTCTATTCGCGACGCGAGTGAATAGCCATGGGTATATTTTTGAAATAATATTTTAGGATGATTAATAAAGTGGAAAACAGTGTTGCTACTCGCCAATAGATGTCAGGAAGAGTCTATTGTAGCAGTTTTTCATTGCCTGAAAATATGGATAGAACAATATTTTCTAAGAAATATCCTAGCTAGATCAAATTATCGCCCCGAAACCCCCTGCATACATTAATATCGCTGGAGCCGTTTCCGAGACTCCAAGAATATAATACAAGAATTGCTAGTTTAAAGGTATTAGATAGATAGATTAAATACTCGGCAAATCAACAGTTACGAACCAACTACAATGACTTGATAATAACAAATCCAGCCTGACAGAACTCAGAGCCAGCCTGTACGTACATACTACAAATACTACGGTACGTTAAAAATACTAGCAACCTGTCTGCTGAGATAGTGTCTTGTTATAACTGTGTCTATAAATATAAATGTTATTTAATGTTGTTGTTTACAAGTGAATGTATAATTTTTGCTGTCAACAGGAAAAGGACAAAATGTTCAACATCCAATAATCTCCATTCTCCTCCCACTTTCAGAAAGGATTCCTTACGACTGACCTTTCTTATCAAATTGTATTCAATTCACTTAGTTCGAGGAAAGCTCTCAACCTTACAGTTTTTATGTGAATCCCTCTAATCAGATGAATGGATTCGATTAAAACTTAGGACATTGAACTAGTTCAAGCACCAAGAGGAAGATTATAATATCTCGAGGCCAACACCTTGACTATCTGAAAAGGAGCGAAAGTAGCAATCATGATCTTTTAAGGTTTGTAAAAACGAAACATTATAACAAAATGAAATGCAAATAGCAGATTGTTTTGGTATTCTATTAAATTGATGTTTTTTCTTTATAAATGTACATAACGTAAATGTACCTATATGTTTTTAATTTTTTATATATAAAATTCAAATGATACAAAGAAAATTATTCATTACTGCTAGACTCTGCATACTCTCTAGTATTAAATATCTTGGATGCGCATTGATGATCGTTTTCCATTTACTCGTCTAGGGTGAAACATATAATAAAGATGATTGTATGGAGGGCTGAATTTGTGCCAACCTCCGAATCTCTGGGTCGTAAAACTCAACGTTGACTGGATTCTGCGCTGATAAACCCGGAGAGTATTCGTCCAAGAATGTTAACGCGTTGGAAACTAAAGTTGAAATTGGATATCTTAGTTACGTCCGATATTATTGTCGCGTAAATTGATGTCATTATTACGAGTATATTGTTATGCTCGGGGGAAAAATGGTTCCTATTTCTACTTGAATACAATGTATATTTTGTAAGAGTAACTTGTTGGAATATTCAATCTTTTATCAATAAAATAGCAAGACATTCTGTTGTTTTATTAACTGTGGTTGATTTACATATGAAGCGTTGTGCAAGCTGAGGTTGAAGTACTGTACTACAGTAGATTTGTTGTTCCTTTTTTAGGGTGCTGAATTAAAATTGGAACCCTTATAGTTTCGTCATGTCCGTCTGCTCTTCTGTCTGAAGCAAAGCATCGAGACCCTAAGTGATAGAAAGCTTTAATTTGGTATGGATACATAAATTTATTAAAACTCCGGAATCGTAGAATAAAATATTGACAAAAATTTTTTTTCAGTAGGGGAGCCTACAGGTAACGTAAGGATGAATTTCTTATTCGTTGCGTACCCTATAGCACGGGGTATCTTTGAAAACGCCTTTAAAAATATTATGTCTTCTAAGACCATTTTTGGAATTAGCGGTCCGTTTGCGAAATATTTGGCTTTAAATTAATAATTTTGGTTAGAGTCAAGTGTCCTCCCCTACCGTAAAAAATCTCAAAAATAGGTTATATGATGAATTTACAAAAAAAAACTATGTTAGCATAAATAGTTAATAAGTAATAGTCGATAGAATTACTACTTCGTAACCCTACATTGCGTGTGGCCTGACACGCACTTGCCCGGTTTTTATGAATGGCCATCGCACGTATATAAGCATCATTGTTGAGTTTCTCTAATAAGGAAGCTATACATGTATTTAGACTATCCATCGAATTATAGTTATTAATGTTTTTCACGATTGATTCTATAATGATGGTGGACCTGACGCCATAGCCGGTTCAGTAGAATACTGCGACGTAGGGAAACTGCTGGAATTAAAAAGGACGAAATATGGTATTGTTAAATAACTTATTTTATGTTAATAAAGTTGGAAAATACATCTCATAGTTATTATATTGTATTATGTTACAAGCTATTACATTTTTGTTCGGTCTGCAGTGTACAACGTGAATAAAGCAGAATTTGTCGCAGAATTTGTCGTGGCTCGCGAGTCGCGGGATGAAAAATTTGCATCATGTAAGCGGATATCCGGTTAAATACACAAACCGGTTGTTTATTCGGAGACGAAATTATCGCTTGATTGGCGTTGTTTGTGGAAGTTTCACCGGCTTTTCATTTTTAAAATTGTTGCACCGTGTACAAATGAACGATTTGAATCTGAATTTAATTAATTTTGAGACGAAAATATTCTGTAGGATAGGACCTGTACTGATATAATACTTCCCCTGTTTTTTTAAAATTTAATGGGGTGTTTGGATTCATCAACATGTCTAGCGTAATCGTATGTTCTGTTATACCATAGAATACATAGTAGTACCTAATGCTGACCCTACACGATCAAGTATACTTGTCAAGTTTGCAGCGGACTTGACGCGGCATCCAGTAAACTTGACGGTGTATGGCCACGGTATGGCTATCTGACCATATAGCTATCCCATGCTAACTGGATGCCGCATCAATTCAAACTGAAAACTCTTATCTCAATTATAGATCGTAATCGGCCAGCTTAATGGTAGCTAATACTGTAGTATCTACATAATCTGAAATTATCAAAAGCCTTTTGCATCAAGACAATAATAATAATGATCATGATGATGATGATTTCTTGGCCATCAAAGCATTAACGGTGATGCTTTAGGTGTGGCTGATGTACATCGTTGTCGGCTATCTATTTACGTAATAAACTTGACAAGTGCGAGTTCAACTCGCTTGGAGAGGGTTCCGTACGTTGATTATGTATTTACAGTTATTTTTTATTTTATTTATTTTTGCCGTTTTTTAAGACCATAGATTTTTATAGGTTTTCTTGTAATAAATAAAGAACTATTTTCTGTATTTTTCTCAAAATTATAGCGCCAGTAGTTACGGAGATAAGGGAATTAAAATAAAAAAATATCATATTAGAAAGATTCAATGTTAAACTAAAATATTTTTTAATAAGGTGAATTAAGTTTACTAATACACCTTGGCAGTAGGCTCGTGTATAGCTTGCCTTAATCACCTAGGTGAATTTAGGTCTACCGATTTAGTGTACTTAATTCACCTCGATAAGTAGATTTAAATCACCTGGATGCATAGGTGAATAAAGTACACTCAAGACTCAAAAAAAGTAGACTCAAGACACCTGGGTGAATTAACTCAGGTGAATAAAGTCGACGGCACCGAATTTTCGTCTTCAATTATCGTTCTTTCTTGAATAATTTTTAAACTGTCAATTGTAGAATTACAACAAAAATATTTTTGATATCCTTACAATAGGCCCTTTCATTTGACGTGCCACACGTTACTAGGCAGAGAGATTTGAAATATATGAAAATGTAAGATTGATATGACAATGTAAATTATGTTAATGGCCCTCTACATAGTACGGGATTCTCATAACTGAGGCCTGAAACATACTCCACCACGATGCTCCAGTATTGGTTGGTGGAGGATTGATATTTAATTATCTCTTAATTATTTAGTGTTTATTCCGATAATTTATACTTTTTGTTTCAATAAAACACCTCAAAATTTAATTTTCTCTACCTGGAAATGTAGCTCTATTTAACGGAGGCAGGCTTAACGCAGGTGAAGTCCTTTCAGAGTCCATTAACGCGCTTATAGGCGGCGGTTACGTTATTACGTTACCCTTGTTTCCGCCTTTATAACTCATCGGGATGGTGCCAGAGCATTGTATAGTTTTGATACGTTTCTTTTTAATTTTACTTAATTTATTTTTAAAAGTCGTTTACTCCGGCTAAAATGAATACTTACACGATTGTTGAAAAACTCGTCATTCAAAAATAATTTCACTTAAACTGGTTGTCACGACCACTTGTTTATAATGTTATGAAGTTAAAAACGATTTCGCCTTAGTAAAGCCTCTATATCTATAATCTAACATTTTAACAAAAAAATGAAGTACATTGTACTTTTGACATGGATGCCATTGTCAGATCTCGCTCAAATTTATGTGGGACTACACAACAAGCACCAGCTTTCGATTAAATACAGAATCATCGAAATCGGTTGGCGCGATATTGAGTTATTCGTCCATTTATCGCGCACATACTTAATGCAAATTTAAGACTTATATGATTTTGACATAGATGCCATTGTCAGATCTCGTTCAAATTTATGTGGGACCTCACGACAAGCATCAGCTTTCGGTTAAAAAAAAGAATCATCCAAATCGGTTCACCCAGTCCAAAGTTATGAGGTAACAAACATAAAAAAATACAGTCGAATTGAGAACCTCCTCCTTTTTTTGAAGTCGGTTAAAAAGGGCTATTACCTATAAACCATATACACTACCCGTATCATCAATAACGCACGTCAAGTCCTAGTGGAGCACATTAACGCGCTAATAGGCGCTATAACATACTCGGCTACATTATGTTACGGAACTTTACGAGTCGCGAGGGATAGCACTGCGAGCTTGTGGCCTTTGATGGAAACCTCCTGTCGCACTTCTGAATTACGCAACTTATGTTGCCAGGGAAATAAGACAACTCAATGTGTAGTGTAGTCGGCAACAGTTGAAATTTTTTCACATTTATCACAAATGAAGATACTTCAAACATTTTAGCCTAGACTACTTTAGCCGTAACATATGTACCTATCTATTATAATTATCTCTGTATTTTGAGTGAGCTAAATGAGTCGTCGTGAGCGTTAAGCTTTGCTTGAACGAAAGCCACCCCTGGGCGCTATTGCACAAACACATTTAGACTTCGCAAAAAAGAGGGCATTGCTAGCGTAATTACATCGTTTCTTTCACTTACAATTAGTAATTGCGAAAAGGTGAGAATCTGTCGTTTATGTGTCTGTGTTCTAAATATTATCAGACCTTCGAAGGTTACATATTGAGAGTTCTGGTCCACCGGAAAACTAGTCAAGTAAGTCACATCAAAATCTGGACTCGGTACTTTTTAATAACACAAAATACAAATCCTCTTACACTGGATTTCTAATGTTCCAGATGCCCAATAGATGGCTACTCTAGGTTTCACAAAACTGCAGTGCTATTCATTAGGGAGAATAGTTTTCTGTTTAATTATCTATACTAATATTATAAAGAGGAAAGATTTGATTGTTTGCATTGAATAGGCTCCGAAACTACAGAACCGATTTGAAAATTTATTTCACTGTTGGGAAGCTAGACTATCCCCGGGTGACTTAGGCTATATTATATTTTTTTTACTATTTTTCCCGAAGCGAAGCTAGGGCGATTTCCTAGTCTTAAATATACAGCAACAACTTAAAGTCTGGTAGCATAATACTTATCGTGTCTTTTATACAGCTTATCGATAATGAAAACAATATCCAAATGTACAGGCGATATCGATTTATTGAAGCAAAATGACGCCTCAGGGAGTTGTAGTGTTGCACCCGAATTGTTGTGACGTCACACAGTGGAACTTTAGCTAGTGTGTGAAGTGAATACGCGGGAATATCTCATAAGTCTTTAGTGTTATCTATACAGGAGTTCTACACCAGATAAAAACGTCGATTTTTACGACAAAGCTGTCATAACATTATGCTTAGTATTGGGGCTGCAGAATTCTATGCAGATATTCTATTTTATTAACCTCAGTCCCAAGGTAGCATATCAAGATGTAATAAGAGGTCTATTGCAAATTTAATTAACAATATTATTTTTCAGTCAAACTTATTTATACTGGTATGTCTCCCTGAAGCCTGCCTGGTCAGTTACAATCCTTTTGCTAGTCAGCCGCCAAACGGCTTAGAGAGCTTGAGAGGTTTTATAGTTGTTTCTTTCTCTCTCTATTCTTTCTTGGTTGGCAATGCATTGGTGATGCCTTTGATGTTGCTGATGTCTGGGCGACGGTGGTCACTTACCATCAGGCATCCTCTCCTCCTCAGAAATCCTTTGGAACGCTAAGTTGTTCACATTGACGGCTCCCCTGATATTGCTGATAGAGATTCAGGATTTCTGGTTTTCCAGTTGATTTAAAAGAGAAATGCAACGCTTTAATTTGTTTCGTCTGAAATAAATATTGTTATAACGCGTTCCCATTTGATTGACAAAACATTTATGTGGCAAAATAATTGTTTTACAACTTTCAAGAAATCTAAATCTTATATGAAAAATATTTTGGAAAATTTACCTATTACTACTACAGAATGGGACAACAAGCAATGAATATAATAATAGCCATATAGTACCTATTAGTACAGCCATATGTATAATTATGAAAATACGATTAATGAGTTAACCGCGAATCAGCTAATTTTGCATCTACATGATTTGGGAAAGGGTATTCCCGCGAAACATTCCACAGATAACAATAACATTTGAACTGGCATTTAGTCCCAATGTTTTAACGCGACGCTTGTTTTCATCCGAGAATTAACAAGATGACCCGGATTTGAAGTGAGCTTAGTGATGTTCATAAGGTGGAATGGAAATGTCTCAGATACTATAATTGCAGAAGGTAAATTAAGTTAAGCCAAGGATATTGGTTTTTTAATTTATTTATAAGTACAACAGCATTTTTTCATTCATTATGCATTCGAAGGGACCTTTAAAAATATGTGTTAAACATGTTATAATTATTTATTTATTTTTAAGGTGTGCCGGTGGTGTTATACTATATTAACACAATTTTTCTTAAATCTAACCAGGAACTAAGTACTAACTAACAGGGCGACCCTAATTCGTATAGTTCGACTAGAAAATCAGCGGTCGTGGCTTGCTGCGGCCAGTGCTGAGTGTGGCCCTATTTCGTCAAGTTCTTACTGCTGCAAAAACATTTATTATAAGTATAATGTAAGAATATTGCCTGTTTGTATTGCAGTGCTAACTTGAGGAAATAAAATTCTATTCTATTGTATTCTATTGTATTCTATTCTATCTTTTTTTTTTTTATGTAATATGCAGGCAGACGAGCAGACGGGCCACCTGATGGTAAGCAGTCACCGTCGCCCATGGACACTCGCAACACTAGAGGCGCCACCAGTGCGCTGCCGGCTTAGAAGGAAGTGATAGACCCGCTTCTTGAAGGTCCCCATATCGTAGCACCGTGGGAACACCGTCGGTGGTAGATCGTTCCACAGTTTACACGTACGCGGTAGGAAGTGTCGTGTAAATCTTACGGTGGACGATTGCCAGGTATCGATATGGTGTTTGTGAAACCTGGCATTGCGGCGTGATGAACGATGGTGGAAGTTGGCTGCCGGTATTAAATTAAACAGTTCTTCAGAACATTCCCCATTATACAGGCGGTAGAAAACGCATAGAGAGATCACGTCTCTTCGTAATCCCAGCGATTCCAAACCGTCTGTGAGCTTGGGATTATCGACAATACGAACAGCCCGTCTCTGAATCCGGTTAAGGGGATCCAATTGGGTAGTCGGTGCTCCAGCCCAAAGATGGGAGCAGTACTCCATATGAGGTCGGACTTGTGCTTTATAGAGCAGCAACCTATGTTCAGATGAGAAGTACTGATTTGCTCTATTGAGCACACCCAGTTTCTTTGAAGCTAGTTTGGCCTTAACTTCCAAGTGGTCCCTAAACTGGACTTCGTTCGTAATGTCGACACCTAAAATCCCAATGCTCTTGGAGATGTTTAGGGGAACATTCTGAAACTGTGGTGCCACAATAAATGGGGATTTCTTTGCGGTTAACGCGCAAACTTGTGTCTTCGAGGGGTTAAACTGGACTAAATTTAGTCTGCCCCATTCTGAGACCCGCTCGAGAGCTGTCTCGAGTTCAGACACAAGTTTATTCCGTTTATCTTGTAACTGCATCCGAGAGATGTTTGCATGGCCGGAGTAGCGGGTGTAACCAGTACTGTCATCAGCATAGCAATGTATGCCCCCGGCTTCGAGCATATCATTGATATGCATGATAAACAAAGTAGGTGACAGAACAGAACCTTGTGGAACGCCAGCGTTTATGCGTTTGATATCAGAGCAAGATCCGTCAACAACGACTTTAATGCTACGTTCCGATAAAAAGCTGGCGATCCACTTGCATAATCTCTCGGATACTCCGTAAGAAGGCAGCTTAGACAATAGTGCCCTATGCCATACCCGATCAAAGGCCTTGGAAATGTCTAAACTTACAGCCAATGCCTCACCCTTGCTCTCAATAGCCTCTGCCCAACGGTGAGTCAGATACACGAGAAGATCACCAGCAGATCTTCCGTGCCGGAAACCGTATTGTTTGTCATTGATTAGCTGGTGATCCTCTAGGTATTGGAGCAGTTGGGAGTTGATGATACGCTCCATTACCTTGGAGAGAAGGGAGGTAATGGCGATTGGCCTGTAGTTAGCTGGATCGGACTGATCTCCCTTTTTGGGTATAGGGTGAACTATAGCTACCTTCCACGAAGACGGCATAATGCCGGCAGAATAAGACAATTGGAATAGGCGCGTTAAAACCGGTGTCAACTCCGGAGCACATGTCTTCAGCACTACAGCAGAGATACCGTCAGGCCCATTCGACTTGTTGACGTTGAGGGATAGAAGAGCACGACGCACGGCGTTTTGACTAAAGCGTACGTCAGGCATCTGCTCTAAACGCTTGGGGATGGTAGGCGGTGTTTTCCCCCCGTCGTCAAGAGTCGAATTCGACGCAAAAAGAGTACCCAGAAGCTCGGCTTTCTCTTTAGCGGAGTGGGCTAAGGTATCATCTGCTCTGCGCAAGGGAGGAAGCGATGATACACAGAAATTGCCTAGAATGGCTTTGGCAAGAGACCAGAAGGCCCGACTACCACAAGGATAGCTCACTAGTCTCTTACCTATTCTGTGAATGTGCTTGAACTTTGCTCTAGCGAGGTGTCTTTTTGTGGACCGAGAGGCGGCATTGTATTTCTTCTTCAGAAGTCCTATATCAGTGCGCAAAGGCCCAATCCTGATAAGCAGTTTGTTTGAGGCTGGATGCCTTAACGCAGCTTCTGTCAAACCAGGTTTGGGCCATCCCACCAACTGGTACCACAGAGTTAGGAATGTAACATTCCATGCCCTGAAGTACCACATCAGTAACAGATTGCGCGCAGGCGTCAGGATCATCTGAAGAGAAACAAATTTGCCTCCATGGGTAGGATGAGTAAAATTCCCGCAAACCATCCCAATCCGCCGATTCATAATGCCACACCTGGCGAGAACCTCTTGGACGTCGGTTGACAGATTGGTCTAATGGTGTCGTACAACGTATTAAGCAGTGGTCTGACGAGCCAAGTGGTGCCTCGACAGATATGACATAACCGAGCGGGTGGGTGGTAAGCAGGAGCCCAAAGTAGAGGCACTATGGCCGTCAATATCGGGGATCCGTGTTGGAATGGTCACCAGCTGACTGAGGCCATAGGCTAGAGCAAAGTTGTGGGCGGATTTTCCTGCGTAATCTGTTGTGCGTGATCCTAGCCATTCAATATGGTGGGCGTTGAAATCACCTAGAACCACGATTTCGGCGCTTGGAATCCACTCATGCACATAATCGATCGCTCCCTGCACGTGCTCGAAAAGTCGATCTATTTCGGCATTCCCGCTGTGAGATCTGTATAGGCACACATAAATACGAGTTTTGTTCCCGTAATCTACACGTGTGCAGAGAATGGACAGATCTTTATCTCCTTCAAGGAAGTCAAGACGACGACAACAGATATCTTCACGATAGAACATGCATACACCGGCATGTGCTATGAATTGGTGTTCTAATTTATAGCCGGGATAGTGCAAGTATGATGTGTCGTCACGAGTTGATATCTGCGTCTCCGTCAGGAAGAATATGGCCGGCTTCACTGTCTCAAGATGGTGATGGACAGCATTTAAGTTTGAGTGAAGGCCCCTTATGTTGCAAAAGTCAACTTGAAGTGTGGATTCTATCTATTCTATTTGATTGCACAATTTGACTTCTGGTTTGGTTTTTGTTCAAATCTCTATATGCAGTACAAAAGCATTGTACTCCCCACATTTTACGCAACTTCTAAGTAGCATCTTAATAAAGTTTTACTAAGGAAAGGAACTTGTAAGCTTCTGTCGACCATTTAGTGAAAGTACTTATCTGCGTAGCGAGTTCTTTCAACTTGAATTTGCAGTACCTACTTACATTCTTTTTCGCGTTATCTCTCAAAGCGAAGCAACTGTTGCAGTGGTTGTTTGCTCACAAAGAAAAACTTATCTTTGTTGTTCTGTTTCAAGTTGAAAAGGTATTTTTGCCTCCAGTCTTTAAACGACGTCGCTTATTAAAGATGCAACTGATAGAACTCCATAACAAGAAGACCATAAGTTAAATTTGTTTTTTTATTCTGCATTAAGACGAAATAGAAAAAGATTGGTATGAGTATAGAAAAAAACAACCAAGTGCTGTGTCAGACCACGCGCAATGTGGGGTTCCGCCGTTGTAAGTTCGTCGACTATGACTCACTAACTACTAAGCTGACATGGCCCAAACATTTTTGCTTTTAAATGCGTCATTATATGCTACTATGGTAAATTTTTTCGCATGTCCAACACCTACCATGTAGCTAGCAGGGGGCTGGACACAAAATTAGAAATTTGGAGCTGAATATTTCGTCATCGACCCCTATTGAGAAAACCATAATATTTTGAGAAACCTTTATAAGGTTCTTTATACACTATGCTGTGGACCTGGATCACATATCGCTATTAATGTCACCGTATGCAGTTTCCAGCTGCTAGATAGTAATGTTGGAGCACTTACGTGATGGTTGCCGGCGGGTTGGCGTGGACGAGACAAGGCAGGATGACGTCACCGCCGCGTCTCACGCTCGTCTCCCAGGGCCCGTGTGTGATCGCCCTGGGAGCAGCCGGGATGCCCATAGCTAGCAACATAAAAGTGTGCAACAGTTCATATAATGTTCCAGGATTCATATTAACAGGGTTTCTGACACTTTTTACCAAACACAATAGCTCACTCATAAATCGCAGGCAACTCGTAAAGAAACTTTTCGTTTCCGTATTTGAATATTGAATGAATTCGGTTCTTTAGAATACATCTGATTTTATGAAAACATAATGATTATTTCAAAACATAAGGAACAATTCTAAATTGGGACGCAGGAATTGTTGAAGTAATTTCAACCTTATCCATTTGCATAAGTTGTTTTCGGTTTTCGGTTGTTGTTGTTGTTGTAATCGATTGTGATATTACTCATTACTCAAAATTAAGTGTTATAAGATATCTCACTGAAAAACTTAGAAACTACTTGTTTATAGGTAACCTGGACCCAAATCTAAAACGCAGAGCCACAAGGGAATAAATCGCAAAGTTCACTGTCAAAATTAACTGACTGGCCAAGTTATTCCTGCCACAAGATGTATTGTATTATTATGTCTTCTGTACTTCAAGTGAATAATACAGAATATTGTGTGCCGAATAAAAGACGATCCAATTTAAGCATATTAGGAAAGAAGAACACTTTAATATGAATGTGGACCTCTAGCATTTAGGTCCTCCTATTTGGATGTATGTTCTTGGTCTTTGTGGGTGTGTTTTTGTCTTTATGTGTTGTCCATGGCACCCACGAACAAGGAATCCTAGTGTGGATCGAGTGTGTACAACAATACTGACGAGCCACGTCGATGCTGATGGGCGAGCTCCTGCGGCGCTCCCCGGTGAGGGAGTCCAGCACGGAGCAGGAGAACTGCGCGCGGGAGTCGTCCACCCGCACCGACCGGACCACCAGCTTCCAGCCCTCGTCCACCAGTAGCGTGGACCCAGCTGTCGACAAACAACGTACAGTCAGCAAAACACGTATGAATATAAGTTTAATATAGCAGATTGTGTTATTATCAATGAAACACGTGTAGATATGTAATGACTTAACTTTACTAATAACGTTAACAACCTGTAACACTTAACATTACGGAACGGTTTTGAAGTTATACTTTTTTAGGCACGTTATGAAATAAATGGAAAAAATGATGAGAGTGAAATTATAAGATTTGTAACACGGACGGTGACATAAAATCGACGGTGACGAAAAACGACACGCGCGTTTTTAAAAATGCTCGTTTTGAAAAAATGATTATTATTATTTTTATTATATTGTTTCTTTATGAATATTGTTAGAATATTGTTTTTGAATATTGTTTTTTAATATTTTTTTTATTGTTTTTTTTTTCATGCCAAAGTATAACTTCTCACGCGCAGACATAAGTACACGTTTATGTTTTTTTTAAACATGCCCTGTATACATGTTTTACTTTGTGTACCAACAATAATAAGGCCTATATCTATTCAAACAAAAGTTGGATAAAATATAGGTGATGTTTAATTATTTCCGGAAGAAATGCGGGGGCGGTCTCCAGGCATGTAAACGATGTTACCTTTGAATAAAACTGAGTCAGGTGGTGTATTATCGTAGTGAAGACATTATCCCCGGCCTAACAACAATTCCAGCAATGATGATCGATACAGATAGGGTTATGTAACTGACCGGGAACACGCGACGGCCGGACATTCGTATTGAGGTCTGCTAGCCTCGTGCGGTTGTGTGGTTCATTGTGTACATGACACAATACAACGCTATCGTTTACATTTTAAGATAGTTATTTGATCATTCAAAATATGTCCATTTCATTGATTTAATTAAGTAAATGAGGATAGCCTATGTTATGGGTGACGATAATATATTAGAGGTAGCAAGAACATTAATGAAATGTGAAACATAAAGAACACCTGTGACTAGAAAGAGAGTAAAAACGACACAAAATCTAGCCTACCAAGTAGGCATATAATCCACTTAGTATACGAGTATAGCTGTCAAAATAAAATAACATTTCCAAATTTATTCACACTTCCCCAACTTCATTCTTTCAAAGTGTTTTGAGAAAGGGAACAATGTGTTCTGTTTTCTGTTTGAAGTGTTTGTGCCATACTGAGGTGACATACAAGTTTTTACGAATAGAATAAGGACTGTCAAGAAAACTTTAACACTAAAAAGACCTTTCTCTACTTTTCACTTACGCATACTACATTATGTGCGGAACTCATGTACAAAACTTTCATGCTGTTGAATCCATCAGTTAGAATTTTATTACGTTTTACTTATTCATTTGGACAAGTCCAGTGAGGCAGGGCGATGAACGAAGGAGGATAGATGTGTGGAATCGGATACGGCATATACTTTTGACAAAGGAAAATATCGTTCTATTAAGCTTTTAGCGTTTTGCCTTTTTATTCTCCGTTGAGAGTGGCGTATCTAAATACAAGTAGATATATTTACTGGCATTATGAAGGAGATATGTTTCAGGAATGAGGATGTTGCGTTGAGTTCATTCACTTATTTAAGCCTAAACAAGAGAGCGTGGTTGCTACGCAATACATTTTAGTTATACATAAGCCTTGTTCGTAACTTTAAGCGAACAATATAATTTAAAAATCAAGTTCACTCAAGCTCTTTTTTAATTTTAGTTTTTTTTTTACCTTTTGAGATTGAATTTTAGATATACTCACCGTAACAAAATCTGTAATAAAATATTCTACATTTCATACCCTTCGAATCGTATTAATCTTTTGAATTCCCTTTCAGCATTCAACAAAGATCATAAGAGTTGATTAGTAAGAAAAATATTCCTTATGCCTCCGAAAAAACTCCAAGGAGTCCTCTTCAATATTACAATTTAATTTTCTTTTATGTGAAGCGATTACCATCTTACCTCGCGTCGAATAGACTCATCAGGGTTGTATTATTCAGCGGTACCCCAAGGTCCTGACGCTAAGCCATTGACTGGTTCAAACAATCTTAATTGTTCGGCGAAACCTTCAGTTTTCTACTGTAGTAAATAATTAATACGGAAATAGGATCTATACAGTTTTTTACTTTTTCATGTATTATAAAAATAAATTAATATTTCATTTACATAAATGATTATCGTTAAAATATTGTTTCTGATAAACAATGAAGTCTCCGCTGAATACGGGCATAAATGAATGTACTTATGATCGTTCTCATATTAATTTTAATTAGGTACTTCGTAAGGAATCGGTTACTTTTACTTTTAAATCCTACAGATACCAACAAAAAGAGCGTTTAGTTAAAGTAAACATTTTGAATAAAATCAAATATTTTTTCAACACCCTTGCTCATAAATTGGTTTTTATCACATGGCTTTTACACTCATAAACCATGGTATTAAACACTTGTGCTTTTTTTTCTTGATCGCACTAGTGTTTTATTTTATATTCCATGAAATTAAGTTTGTACCTTGCTGAAAGATATTATTTATGCATTCTATTTGCACTTAACTTAGCCGGGTTATAGTTTTATTTTTAAATTTCGGAAAAAAGTTTTGACTTAGATACGTTTCCTTAATTTCAACATAAGACTAAAAATAACACTATTTTTGTTAAAAAAAAGAAGTGTACCTTGAATATGATAAATTTGCAACAACTTATTTACTTTAATTAATAATTCAACGTGAAACTAATTCATAAATACATAAATATTAGATTTTTTTACATTTTGCGTTTTGGCTGTTTAGCGTAATTGTTCGTGCCTACGCTCCAATCTGCGCGCGCATAGCTAACACGCCGCGCGCAGAAAAAAAAATATCAGCGCGGAGCGCGCCATTTTTAACAAACTTTCTGTATGTGAGCATTGTTTATTTGCGTACGAATAAGTGATTAACAAGTTTAGAATGTTGTTTTTTTACTCGTAAGTGTGTTGAAAAACGTCGTATGACACACGTGAGGTTTGATCATTACACTCTCGGTTTTCTTGCAGCACTCGCCTTCGGCTCGCGCTGTACAATATCACCTCGAGTGTAATGACCAACATATAGGCATGGCACATTTCACGCATCACTAGTTATATCACTCGTGAAAAAAAATTCACGTGGCACGTGAGTGACATGAAATGGAACGCCCTGTGACATATCAGGAGATTCACGAGCGTGATATAACTTCACGGCTCCATATCACGTGAGTCACCGGCCAAGCTACATTATATTTTACAGAATTCCATCGCGACACAGTGCCACCAGCTTAAAGAATTTGTTTAAGTGAAATTGCATCTTATTTTGAACGTCATTAGACTTTAGTTTGTCTGATTTTTTTAACTTGCTCAGGTAAATAATTCTACGTTACAAAAACTTCAAATGAAAATAAGTCTTATTTTAAACATGATAAGGTTTTTATAGAACTATGTAGGTACTTGAAAGTTGAAATTGTTTATAATGCATATATTAAGTCGTGACTCGTGATAGTCGTGATACGGTGAGATTTTACTTCATTCGTAATCGTATTAATATAATAGACTACCACCATATCTTATAAAAGCATCATGATTTACGGACGTCTTATTTTAAGCTTATATTATGATTGTTCAATTTCTCATTGTTCCATGTCCTCCACAAAACAACATTATTTTATGATTGCTGAAGAACCATAGATAGTGAGGAACTAATAATATTGCTTTATTGTCTATTCCCTACTTAGACCATACCATGGATATATTACTCTAACATGGATATATTACTCTAGTAATATATCCATGGACGATATCAGTGTATTTTTGGAACGAAGTTCCTTATCGCGCGTTGTGAAAGGGGGCTAGACGGAAAATTACGACACTTTTTGATTTTACGAATGCAAAGCAAAAAAAAAGCAAAGCAACAACCCATAATTGTCCCACTGCTGGGCTCGGGGTCTCCTCTCACAATGTGAGGGGTACAGGCCATAGTCTACCACGCTGGCCAAGTGCGGATTGGTAGACTTCACACACCTTTGAGAACATTATGGAGAACTCTCAGGTGTGCAGGTTTCCTCACGATGTTTTCCTTCACCGAAGCAAGTGATAATTAACTTGTAATACGCACATAATATTTGAAAATTAGAGGTGCGTGCCAGGATTTGAACCCGGGCCCCCGCGTTCGGGAAACCAACGTTCTAACCACGTGTTTGAATTTCCGTAGATAGATAAAAAGCTTGCCACACTGGTTCTGGCAACTTTAATCTGACACTGACAGTGACATTGAGTGATGATTTAACGTTGACATTTTGTTTTGATGATGGATGTATTACTCTAACTGGATAAGTAACTTTGTAGAGGTACCTGAAGATTGATGACGTCATATCAGAAGGACCATTTTTGTATTGTAAATTAAATTCGGTAATTTTGAAGAATTTCTTATAAAATGTATTACTTCAATATTATAATTCTTACCACAAAAAAAAATTATCAATAGAATACATTTTGAAGAACCATACCAATATAGGACACAGCTTTTCTAAGTGTGGACCCTACAATTGTGAAGGACAACCTCAATCCGGCATGTGATTGGTCGAATAGTCCTTAGTATATGTATAACGTCATCGATCTTCAGGTACCTCTACAAAGTCAGTGATCCAGATGGAGTAATATATCCATGGTTTTGATTACATTTTAAAAAATAGTTGTCCAAAATTAAAATTTGACAATTTAATAAGATTGATTGACATTTGACACTACAGTGACAGTTACTAATATCAAACTAGGATCTATGTCGTTTCGTTTTATGACTTTCATGATTTTGGTTAACAATTAATGTTATTATTTAATACATTTACAACACAGATTTATAACGTTAAATATAATAGTTACGTATTGAAAACATAATAATATAATAGGAGGACCTCAGATATATTCATAATTCGTGAAAAGGATGTATGTAACTGTTAGAAAGAAAAAACCTTTGCGTTCCTTTCCATCTTTAAATTATGACCTATAAATTATTACATATTTCATCAATTTTCAAAAATATGGAGGATCAATATAATATACCTGATTACACGTAGATTTGACAAGTAGATTAGAAAATATGCTTTCAAATGAAATATAAATTACGGCTGTACAAATTTCTTCGGAATAAAGGACTACTTTTGAACATCTCCTTTTCCGGGATAAAAGTACCTATCCTAAAATATGACCTTAACAACTTTACCAATTTTCATCAAAATCTGTTAACGGGTTTTCATCTGATGCCCGGACAGACAAACAGACAGACACTAATTCTAAAAAAAAATATTTTTGTGCTCTAACACGTTATTGAAGTGCCCCCTAATCGAAATTTTTAAGAAATATTCCAACACTGTGAATAAGTGAATCAAGTGACAAATCACTATCACTGCGACATGTAGGTAACAGACGGAACAAAATGTGAAGTAATTGTCACTAATAAATATAACGGTCGGGTGATTTATCACTGGTGATATAACAGTGACAAAAATAAATAATTTCACGACGTGATCGTGAAATAAAAATAACTATAATTCCCATCGCTACCAACATACCACACTTGTATCATAATGTACTATTTTGTAACAATATAGGTTAAAATTTGCAGTATTTAAATGGTTTTATTTAGCTTGCCCTGTTTATTTATTGGTTTGTTTGGGTCAAATCTTGCAAGCCTAGACATACTTAAACTTATCCTAAGGAGTTGAAATTTTATACATTGCTTTAGACCCGACGATAATGCATTTTTGTGACAAGCTTGACCTGCCTTGCCTTGACTACTACCACCAGAATACTACCAGGTTTGACTCCAGCTCAGGAACTCCTGAATGGTTAACAGCACAGTCCCAATTTTTCTTCAGTATCTACATACATTGACAACATAAAAATGTTTAAGCTATATTTTTAAACAATTACTTCTCGTTTTTTAAACAATCACTTGTCGTTTTTTGAACAATTACTTGTCGTTTTTTAAACTATTACTTCGTCGTTTATTACTAGCCAATAAAGGTAGGCTAGGCAGGTATTAAAGCCTACATGTCGTAAAATATAAGTCCTATATTTCTTACAATAATTGATAACTGTGTATAAATGCATGTTGCACTAAATTGTAATAATATATTATAATAAAAAAATTGGTTGTCTGTAAAGTCGGTTTACGGACAATGGTTTTACGTGATAACGTCTATTTCGTAGAAGAATAATTTATGATATAAATAATGTAATGTAAGAACGTAATGGAAGCCCTACGCACGGAGCCGCGGTGCTACTCGCCAGTTGTGTCAGCTTGAACATGGCTTGACGCGCCACCGCGACCCGCGTATCTAGCTAGATTATAATATTAAATTTCATACTAACTATACGATTTTATACATATTTGAGTTGAAAATTTGGTTTAAATCGTTTTAAATATCAGGAGCTGCGCGACATCTGTGATTTTCTTGACTACAACTAAAGTCCGAGTCGATGTACTGTGTAAAGTTCTTTCAAGTAGTTCATACCTATAAACAGAGATGACGCTATTGTAGATTTTCTTCCAAGCGGACCGATTACGCTTGAGTGGGAGAGAGACGGCCGGTCTAGCGTGCCTCTCTCTCTCTAATGCTGCGCGCGCTTCCGTGACGTTACTCGGTTTTCGTGAATGCCTCTCAGGCTCATCGTCTTTATAAACGTTATCACGTTAAAAGCGATATACAATACGCTTTTTATCCTCTCGAGGTTTGCACCCTGTAATTGAGGTGACACTAAACATAAGTCAAAAATTGTGCAAATTAATTGTAAGTAATAGTGGACACCTTGTTGGCGAAACTAAATAAATAAATAAACAATACGGCACCTAATGGTGTAAATCCGCAAAGTTCCTTTGTCATTATAAACTTTGTAACAATTATCTGGAGTACAATAATTCGTGACAAAATAATGGTTCCCTTTGGCAAATTAAATCACTAGGAGATATTATCTAAATGGTCTGTAGGAGCAATTTACAATGTAGCTACGTGAATACATACATTTGAATACATTTAATTCTATTGGTCGAATTAAAGTTATGTACCTTTTTCTAGGCCTATCACCATGTACAGGCCTCGGTTTCGTTTCCAGAAATGTAATTATTCCACTTTCAATACACAAATATATTTACTTCATTTTAACCTTCCTACTCGAGGTGGACTATGGCTTTTACCCGTCACATTGTGAGCGGGGACCCTAGTCCAGCAGTAATACATTTATGGGTTGTAATATTAATAATGTAAATGAAGTTTTCTACTTGTAGCTACAATGTTTGCCAATATCATTAGTTTCTCAGCAGTAGACTGATGTAGTCATCCAATCTATGTTTGAATATTAAATTCAAATTTCATTTATTTACCATTTCGACCAATTTTTGACAGGTCAGAATAAACAAATTGAAAATCCGTAAAAAATAACAAATAAATACTAACAAAGATGATCACTGGCCGGCAGCACGGCGTCGTCCCGGTACCAGGCAGCTACGGACGAGTGGTCCCGTACCGCGGGCGGGGCCGCGCAGGCCAGCAGTGCGGGGCCTCCCAGCTCCGCCGGCGTCGACGTCACGTGCACCTGCCAGTCCTGCCACACCACTGCCGACAAAATATTACATGCATTGAATACAAATTATGACTGTGCCGTTAACCTTTAAGGAGTTCCCTCGGATGGAGCCAAATCTGAGTGTTGTATCAGGTCATGCTTAATACAAAAATTCATCAGAACTAATGCAATATGTTAAATTTAAAGTCCTTAACATAAAAGGAAATATTTGACCCATACAAATAGAGTAAGCCATATAAAAATGATTAGAAAAGGATTGATCTTATTTATTTATCTATTTTTAATTTTATTTTCAGGCAAATAAGGCCCATAGAAAAAAATACACACATAAAAACATTACTACTATAACATACACGTTAATACAAATAAAATAAATGATATAATATGAAAAAACAACTGTACATAAACAAATACTATACATTAAAAATAATCGTAGTCGCGTGTCGTGCGGTGGACATTGCACCGCATCGGTGGTAACCGGCCTCGGAAGCGTCGGAATACCACACCTCTCGGCCAGAACTCCTCTTTCATGAAGGTCGACAGCTGTTCGATAGGAAATCTCACCATAAAGGAGTTGACATTTATAATTGTGACGAGAACTTGGAGTACAACCGCTCGACCCTCATTCTGAAGGTGGTTTTCAGTCTGATGTACTCCATTACGTCCTCGACCTTCGTGGAGTAATGCAATCGGGACACGTACAACTACGTCGCCGGTACAGCCGGCCGTAGATTGTGGTTCGGTCCTGTCGGTGCGGTACCGCAATGACTCTGACAAGTAGGCTTCCTCTTCTTCTCGACCTTGACGAAGCCCTCTTCGTTACCGTGGTCTTTTACTGGACCCTGCTGTAGCATATCCCTGTGAATTGCTTCACCATGGTTCTGTCGTGTCCTAGGTCTGCTTGGATTGCGCTGTATCGGGCTTGATGATGGAATCGGTGGCGGCAAAGACAGCGTAGGCACGCCTAGGGGTCGACGCACTCTCGGATGTCATTACCTCGGCAGCGGCTGGTTGCGCTGCATCGTTTGCAATTGTAATCGGCGATACATAATTTTTCGCCGACTCAAAACTTATACCCCTGGACTAAGATTCCATGTCGCATAGCACAGGCAACACAAATAACGTCGCCCCAAGAGAATGAAACTGTAAAGCGCTGTTACAAGAAAGTAGGTTTGATTGCGATTTTATATCTAGGACCGCCCAATACATATTAAGACATCACAAACATACCCCAACACCCAGAACAATCATTTATCTGTCATATTAATGCTGAAACTCCGGTCGTAGATCAAATTGAGGACCCATTCATTACACAGGCAGGGTCGCTACCAATTGCTTCGGGGTCGTTGCTCAAATCAAATCAAAAGCTGCTTTAGCCTACAGAAGCAGATAACAAAATTATCTTTTTTTGGAACCGTGAATTACACCGCGGTGAATCTTATTGTTGTACTCGTTAATTACAATTCCTTTGTATATTAAATAAAATTAATGGTAATGAATCAAAAACCTTGGTTTTAGAATAATTAATTTTCTGTACCGTTTTATTCCGTCTGAAAGATGAGTCCCACTTCTACTTCATAAGCGATATACGTAGTAAAAAATTTATCGGGGTAACAATGTGTCTGTTAAGTAATGGAAATATCAATAAGAATCCAGTGTTATGAGGGCCATCAGGAAAGGAAAGCATGTCATCAAGTTTACGTTGCACGTGCTTAGCTTATTGATTTAAAATATCATAATATGTAATTTTGTTAAAGAGTTTTCTTGCTTCTTAACTATAGTCATTGTATTTCATATGTTCTATAACTTCCTTTGATTTTTCTCGCTTTTGTCTCGTTCCTTGCTCGATATGAGACCAATGTTTTAATTCTGAGCTTCACAGTCGTATGAATTCAGATCAGTTCAAAGCAACCTTTGTGCTAAGATTATTTTAATATTGCCAAAACACGGAGCTCTTCGCGTGCTTTTGGGAAATAATTCTGATTTTGCTCTTGATATATTCTCTGGGATTGTCGTCATTCCACGGCAGGACGCCGTTGAATTTGCATCCAGAAATGAAGATATACGGGGAGCGTTGTGAATTTAATTCCTGTGGTACAATGAGACGCTTTCCGGGGGAAGAGTTGAGACGAGATTGGCGGAGACAATATAATAATTTCGTTTGGTGTGTATTCTACAAGCGTTACAATGAATATTCACGTTGGTTTGTGAACTATCATAGCAGTGATAGCCTAGTGGTTAGAACGTTGGTCTCTCGAACGCGGGGGCCCGAGTTCAAATCCTGGCACGCACCTCTAATTTTCTAATATTAAGTGCGTATTACAAGTTAATTATCACTTGCTTCGGTGAAGGAAAACATCGTGAGGAAACCTGCACACTTGAGAGTTCTCCATAATGTTCTCAAAGGTGTGTGAAGTCTACCAATCCGCACTTGGCCAGCGTGGTAGACTATGGCCTATACCCCTAACATTGTGAGAGGAGACCCCGAGCCCAGCAGTGGGACAATTACTGGTTGTTGCTTTTTGTGAACTATCTGGATCAGGATTGGTTTGAATCTAACAGTCTTATGCCTAAATGTTCAACAACAAGGTCAAAACCATTGTCGCATTACAAATACACGTAAGAGTCTATTAAAGTACCATATACAATTTAATTGCGGATGGTTACTAAAGGTACTTGCCATAAACACGAAACTGATTTTAAAGTAAAAATTTCTTAGGAAATATGCAAATAGGGCAGAAGAAGAATAAGTTGAATTTAATTTTAAGCATCGACTATAAAAACATGTATAAAGTGTATATTGGCACTTCTTGCAGGTAACATAAAAAAGTTTTCAAATTATTTGCTGTGAAATAGAGACAGAGTGACTTGCTCCGGATTAGTTTGAGAGTGGAAGTAGATTGCAAAACACAAATTCATCCGCCCGATTGGCAAAATTCTTCAAAGTTATAATTTATATGTTCCAAGAATCAACGCTAAATGTATTGGACTTCATTACGGGATTAGACAGTCCTTTTATTACCATTGTATTGCAATATTCACAACCAGCTTAATATAAATAGTGCTCAAGTGTAGTGATAAAAATAATGGGACCTTTGGAAAGGCAGAAATGTGCTGACAATAAACTGGATGGTAAGTAGCCACCGTCACCTGTGGAAATCAGCAAAGCCGGATGCATCACCGATGCAATGCCGACCAAGAAAGAAAGTAAGAAAGAACTGGTTCTCAAGCCCCCAGTCGGAACACGACGAGTCATTTGGCGGCTGGCTCTACCAAGTACTATCTAGCCATCCAGGCAAGCTTCAAGGATTACATTAAAATATTAAATTCTTCGGTTATAAAAACATTTAAATACAAAAGTTAGAAGCGTTAGCAGCCCTGCGATCGTTCGAAATTATACCGTATTATATACGACAAATATAAATTGAATCGTGGAAAATCGTACATCACACTTCGCGTGTAATCGAGCATTAAAAGTAAATTTCTCTAAAGCATTGCTGTAACAATAAAATGAAATTATTACTGGAAATATGATTATTGCGTCTCGGAAATGGTGAATTGCTAAGTCCTTTGTAACGCCTGGCAATTACCACCTATGTGAAGCTGAAAACTGAGTTAAAAAAAAATGAATTTAATAATGTTCATTTGATTGTACCAGGAGTGTACCGGATTGTACCGTAAATAAAATCGTTTGTACCTCAAAGGGGTGAAATATATAAGGGTAGTAGAATTGGCTCCAAAACCAACTTGAAAACTCGAGATTTAAATTGATACAAACGTGAAGGATTTCGTTTGTACCGGATTGTACCGGCATAAAAACTTGAAAAATGATGAAAAAAAATTTTTTATACATTTTTTCATAAAGTAAAATAGCTGAGTGGGCTGAAAATTACAGGTCTGTTCGGTTTTTCTCGCACAAAACTGGGAGTAAAAGCGAAATATCTAATAATACAAAAAAGTACATACAATTTATTTTGCAATAACAGTGGGTACCAACGGGTACAAACAATAGAAAAACTAACACCGAATCGTGGAAGTTTTTCATAGAGTAAAATGGCTGTTAAGATCGAAAACTACAAGGTTTTCTCGCACAAAAAGGAGGTACAAACAAATTTGTCAGCAGTACAAACAACACCACATACACTTCTTTGTAAAACAAGTGGGCACTAACGGGTACAAACGATGGGGAACTAACAACGACACGTGCAATTCTTTCATAGTGTAAAATGGCTGTTAGGGCCAAAAACTACAAGTCTGATCGGTTTTTCTCGAACAAACAAGGGGGTACAAACGAAATTTTCAAAAGTATAAACAAGAACACATACAGTTCTTCACAATACATGTAGGTACCACCGGGTACAAACGATGGGAAACCAACACAGACTCATGGAAATCTTTTATAGAGAAAAATGGTTGTTAGGGTCGAAAACTACAGGTCTGATGAGTTTTTCTCGCACAACAATGAGGGTACAAACGAAATTTTCAGCGGTACAAACAAGAGCATATACTGTTCTTCGGAAAACAAGTGGGCACTAACGGGTACAAACGATGGGGAACTAACAACGACACGTGCAATTCTTTCATAGTGTAAAATGGCTGTTACGGTCGAAAACTACAAGTCCGAATGGTTTTTCTCGAACAACCATGGGGGTACAAACGAAATTTTTAAAAGTATAAACATGTACACATACTGTTCTTCATAATGCATGTAGGTATCACCGGGTACAAACGATGGGAAACCAACACAGACTCATGGAAATCTTTTTTAGAGAAAAATGGTTGTTAGGGTCGAAAGCTATAGGTCTGATGAGTTTTTCTCGCACAACAATGAGGGTACAAACGAAATTTTCAGCGGTAAAAACAAGATCACATACTGTTCTTCGGAAAACAAGTGGTCACTAACGGGTACAAACGATGGGGAACTAACAACGACACGTGCAATTCTTTCATAGTGTAAAATGGCTGTTAGGGCCGAAAACTACAAGTCCGAACGGTTTTTCTCGAACAACCATGGGGGTACAAACGAAATTTTCAAAAGCATAAACAAGAACACATACAGTTCTTCACAATACATGTAGGAACCACCGGGTACAAACGATGGGAAACCAACACAGACTCATGGAAATCTTTTATAGAGAAAAATGGTTGTTAGGGTCGAAAACTACAGGTCTGATGAGTTTTTCTCGCACAACAATGAGGGTACAAACGAAATTTTAAACGGTACAAACATCAACACATATAGTTCTTCGGAAAACAAGTGGGCACTAACGGGTACAAACGATGGGGAACTAACAACGACACGTGCAATTCTTTCATAGTGTAAAATGGCTGTTAGGGCCGAAAACTACAAGTCCGAACGGTTTTTCTCGAACAACCATGGGGGTACAAACAAAATTTTCAAAAGTATAAACAAGTACACATACTGTTCTTCATAATACATGTAGGTACCACCGGGTACAAACGATGGGAAACCAACACAGACTCATGGAAATCTTTTATAGAGAAAAATGGTTGTTAGGTTCGAAAACTATAGATCTGATGAGTTTTCCTCGCACAACAATGAGGGTACAAACGAAATTTTCAGCGGTACAAACAACAACACATACTGTTCTTTGGAAAACAAGTGGGCACTAACGGGTACAAACGATGGGGAACTAACAACGACACGTGCAATTCTTTCATAGTGTAAAATGGCTGTTAGGGCCGAAAACTACAAGTCCGAACGGGTTTTCTCGAACAACCATGGGGGAACAAACGAAATTTTCAAAAGTATAAACAACTTCACATACTGTTCTTCATAATACATGTAAGTACCACCGGGTATAAACGATGAGAAACCAACACAGACTCATGGAAATCTTTTATAGAGAAAAATGGTTGTTAGGGTCGAAAACTACAGGTCTGATGAGTTTTTCTCGCACAATAATGAGGGTACAAACGAAATTTTCAGCGGTACAAACAAGAACATATACTGTTCTTCGGAAAACAAGTGGGCACTAACGGGGACAAACGATGGGGAACTAACAACGACACGTGCAATTCTTTCATAGTGTAAAATGGCTGTTAGGGCCGAAAACTACAAGTCCGAACGGTTTTTCTCGAACAACCATGGGGGTACAAACGAAATTTTTAAAAGTAAAAACAAGTACACATACTGTTCTACATAATAAATGTAGGTACCACCGGGTACAAACGATGGGAAACCAACAAAGACTCATGGAAATCTTTTATAGAGAAAAATGGTTGTTAGGGTCGAAAACTATAGATCTGATGAGTTTTTCTCGCACAACAATGAGGGAACAAACGAAATTTTCAGCGGTACAAACAAGAGCATATACTGTTCTTCGGAAAACAAGTGGGCACTAACGGGTACAAACGATGGGGAACTAACAACGACACGTGCAATTCTTTCATAGTGTAAAATGGCTGTTAAGGTCGAAAACTACAAGTCCGAATGGTTTTTCTCGAACAACCATGGGGGTAGAAACGAAATTTTTAAAAGTATAAACATGTACACATACTGTTCTTTATAATGCATGTAGGTATCACCGGGTACAAACGATGGGAAACCAACACAGACTCATGGAAATCTTTTATAGAGAAAAATGGTTGTTAGGGTCGAAAGCTATAGGTCTGATGAGTTTTTCTCGCACAACAATGAGGGTACAAACGAAATTTTCAGCGGTACAAACAAGAGCATATACTGTTCTTCGGAAAACAAGTGGGCACTAACGGGTACAAACGATGGGAAACTAACAACGACACGTGCAATTCTTTCATAGTGTAAAATGGCTGTTAGGGCCGAAAACTACAAGTCCGAACGGTTTTTCTCGAACAACCATGGGGTACAAACAAAATTTTCAAAAGTATAAACAAGTACACATACTGTTCTTCATAATACATGCAGGTACCACCGGGTACAAACGATGGGAAACCAACACAGACTCATGGAAATCTTTTATAGAGAAAAATGGTTGTTAGGGTCGAAAACTACAGGTCTGATGAGTTTTTCTCGCACAACAATGAGGGTACAAACGAAATTTTAAACGGTACAAACATCAACACATATAGTTCTTCGGAAAACAAGTGGGCACTAACGGGTACAAACGATGGGGAACTAACAACGACACGTGCAATTCTTTCATAGTGTAAAATGGCTGTTAGGGCCGAAAACTACAAGTCCGAACGGTTTTTCTCGAACAACCATGGGGGTACAAACAAAATTTTCAAAAGTATAAACAAGTACACATACTGTTCTTCATAATACATGCAGGTACCACCGGGTACAAACGATGGGAAACCAACACAGACTCATGGAAATCTTTTATAGAGAAAAATGGTTGTTAGGTTCGAAAACTATAAATCTGATGAGTTTTCCTCGCACAACAATGAGGGTACAAACGAAATTTTCAGCGGTAAAAAAAACAACACATACTGTTCTTTGGAAAACAAGTGGGCACTAACGGGGACAAACGATGGGGAACTAACAACGACACGTGCAATTCTTTCATAGTGTAAAATGGCTGTTACGGCCGAAAACTACAAGTCCGAACGGTTTTTCTCGAACAACCATAGGGTACAAACAAAATTTTCAAAAGTATAAACAACTACACATACTGTTCTTCATAACACATGTAAGTACCACCGGGTACAAACGATGAGAAACCAACACAGACTCATGGAAATCTTTTATAGAGAAAAATGGTTGTTAGGGTCGAAAACTACAGGTCTGATGAGTTTTTCTCGCACAACAATGAGGGTACAAACGAAATTTTCAGCGGTACAAACAAGAACATATACTGTTCTTCGGAAAACAAGTGGGCACTAACGGGCACAAACGATGGGGAACTAACAACGACACGTGCAATTCTTTCATAGTGTAAAATGGCTGTTAGGGCCGAAAACTACAAGTCCGAACGGTTTTTCTCGAACAACCATGGGGGTACAAACGAAATTTTTAAAAGTAAAAACAAGTACACATACTGTTATACATAATAAATGTAGGTACCACCGGGTACAAACGATGGGAAACCAACAAAGACTCATGGAAATCTTTTATAGAGAAAAATGGTTGTTAGGGTCGAAAACTATAGATCTGATGAGTTTTTCTCGCACAACAATGAGGGTACAAACGAAATTTTCAGCGGTACAAACAAGAGCATATACTGTTCTTCGGAAAACAAGTGGGCACTAACGGGTACAAACGATGGGGAACTAACAACGACACGTGCAATTCTTTCATAGTGTAAAATGGCTGTAAGGGCCGAAAACTACAAGTCCGAACGGTTTTTCTCGCACAACAATGAGGGTACAAACGAAATTTTAAGCGGTACAAACAAGAGCATATACTGTTCTTCGGAAAACAAGTGGGCACTAACGGGTACAAACGATGGGGAACTAATAACAACACGTGCAATTCTTTCATAGTGTAAAATGGCTGTTAGGGCCGAAAACTACAAGTCCGAACGGTTTTTCTCGAACAATCATGGGGGTACAAACGAAATTTTCAAAAGTATAAACAACTACACATACTGTTCTTCATAATACATGTAAGTACCACCGGGTACAAACGATGAGAAACCAACACAGACTCATGGAAATCTTTTATAGAGAAAAATGGTTGTTAGGGTCGAAAGCTTTAGGTCTGATGAGTTTTTCTCGCACAACAATGAGGGTACAAACGAAATTTTCAGCGGTACAAACAAGAGCATATACTGTTCTTTGGAAAACAAGTGGGCACTAACGGGTACAAACGATGGGGAACTAACAACGACACGTGCAATTCTTTCATAGTGTAAAATGGCTGTTAGGGCCAAAAACTACAAGTCTGATTGGTTTTTCTCGAACAACCATGGGAGTACAAACGAAATTTTCAAAAGTATAAACAACTACACATACTGTTCTTCATAATACATGTAGGTACCACCGGGTACAAACGATGGGAAACCAACACAGACTCATGGAAATCTTTTATAGAGAAAAATGGTTGTTAGGGTCGAAAGCTATAGGTCTGATGAGTTTTTCTCGCACAACAATGAGGGTAAAAACGAAATTTTCAGCAGTACAAACAAAAGCATATACAGTTCTTCGGAAAACAAGTGGGCACTAACGGGTACAAACGATGGGGAACTAACAACGACAAAACTCATCAGACCTATAGTTTGAAAGAATTGCACGTGTCGTTGTTAGTTCCCCATCGTTTGTACCCGTTAGTGCCCACTTTTTTTCCAAAGAACAGTATGTGGTGTTGTTTGTACCGCTGAAAATTTCGTTTGTACCCTCATTGTTGTGCGAGAAAAACTCATCAGATCTATAGTTTTCGACCCTAACAACCATTTTTCTCTATAAAAGATTTCCATGAGTCTTTGTTGGTTTCCCATCGTTTGTACCCGGTGGTACCTACATTTATTATGTAGAACAGTATGTGTACTTGTTTTTACTTTTAAAAATTTCGTTTGTGCCCCCATGGTTGTTCGAGAAAAACCGTTCGGACTTGTAGTTTTCGGCCCTAACAACCATTTTACACTATGAAAGAATTGCACGTGTCGTTGTTAGTTCCCCATCGTTTGTACCCGTTAGTGCCCACTTGTTTTCCGAAGAACAGTATATGCTCTTGTTTGTACCGCTGAAACTTTCATTTGTACCCTCATTGTTGTGCAAGAAAAACTCATCAGACCTGTAGTTTTCGACCCTAACAACCATTTTTCTCTATAAAAGATTTCCATGAGTCTGTGTTGGTTTCCCATCGTTTGTACCCGGTGGTACCTACATGTATTATAAAGAACAGTATGTGTACTTGTTTATACTTTTGAAAATTTTGTTTGTACCCCCATGGTTGTTCGAGAAAAACCGTTCGGACTTGTAGTTTTCGGCCCTAACAGCCATTTTACACTATGAAAGAATTGCACGTGTCGTTGTTAGTTCCCCATCGTTTGTACCCGTTAGTGCCCACTTGTTTTCCGAAGAACTATATGTGTTGATGTTTGTACCGTTTAAAATTTCGTTTGTATTCTCATTGTTGTGCGAGAAAAACTCATCAGACCTGTAGTTTTCGACCCTAACAACCATTTTTCTCTATAAAAGATTTCCATGAGTCTGTGTTGGTTTCCCATCGTTTGTACCCGGTGGTACCTGCATGTATTATGAAGAACAGTATGTGTACTTGTTTATACTTTTGAAAATTTTGTTTGTACCCTATGGTTGTTCGAGAAAAACCGTTCGGACTTGTAGTTTTCGGCCCTAACAGTCATTTTACACTATGAAAGAATTGCACGTGTCGTTGTTAGTTCCCCATCGTTTGTACCCGTTAGTGCCCACTTGTTTTCCGAAGAACAGTATATGCTCTTGTTTGTACCGCTGAAAATTTCGTTTGTACCCTCATTGTTGTGCGAGAAAAACTCATCAGACCTATAGTTTTCGACCCTAACAACCATTTTTCTCTATAAAAGATTTCCATGAGTCTGTGTTGGTTTCTCATCGTTTGTACCCGGTGGTACTTACATGTATTATGAAGAACAGTATGTGTACATGTTTATACTTTTAAAAATTTCGTTTGTACCCCCATGGTTGTTCGAGAAAAACCATTCGGACTTGTAGTTTTCGACCGTAACAGCCATTTTACACTATGAAAGAATTGCACGTGTCGTTGTTAGTTCCCCATCGTTTCTACCCGTTAGTGCCCACTTGTTTTCCGAAGAACAGTATATGCTCTTGTTTGTACCGCTGAAAATTTCGTTTGTACCCTCATTGTTGTGCGAGAAAAACTCATCAGACCTGTAGTTTTCGACCCTAACAACCATTTTTCTCTATAAAAGATTTCCATGAGTCTGTGTTGGTTTCCCATCGTTTTTACCCGGTGGTACCTACATGTATTGTGAAGAACTGTATGTGTTCTTGTTTATACTTTTGAAAATTTCGTTTGTACCCCCTTGTTTGTTCGAGAAAAACCGATCAGACTTGTAGTTTTTGGCTCTAACAGCCATTTTACACTATGAAAGAATTGCACGTGTCGTTGTTAGTTCCCCATCGTTTGTACCCGTTAGTGCCCACTTGTTTTCCGAAGAAAAGTATATGCTCTTGTTTGTACCGCTGAAAATTTCGTTTGCACCCTCATTGTTGTGCGAGAAAAACTCATCAGACCTGTAGTTTTCGACCCTAACAACCATTTTTCTCTATAAAAGATTTCCATGAGTCTGTGTTGGTTTCCCATCGTTTTTACCCGGTGGTACCTACATGTATTGTGAAGAACTGTATGTGTTCTTGTTTATACTTTTGAAAATTTCGTTTGTACCCCCATGGTTGTTCGAGAAAAACCGTTCGGACTTGTAGTTTTCGGCCCTAACAGCCATTTTACACTATGAAAGAATTGCACGTGTCGTTGTTAGTTCCCCATCGTTTGTACCCGTTAGTGCCCACTTGTTTTCCGAAGAACAGTATATGCTCTTGTTTGTACCGCTGAAAATTTCGTTTGTACCCTCATTGTTGTGCGAGAAAAACTCATCAGACCTGTAGTGTTCGACCCTAACAACCATTTTTCTCTATAAAAGATTTCCATAAGTCTGTGTTGGTTTCCCATCGTTTGTACCCGGTGGTACCTACATGTATTATGTAGAACAGTATGTGTGCTTGTTTATACTTTTAAAAATTTCGTTTGTACCCCCATGGTTGTTCGAGAAAAACCGTTCGGACTTGTAGTTTTCGGCCCTAACAGCCATTTTACACTATGAAAGAATTGCACGTGTCGTTGTTAGTTCCCAATCGTTTGTACCCGTTAGTGCCCACTTGTTTTCCGAAGAACAGTATATGCTCTTGTTTGTACCGCTGAAAATTTCGTTTGTACCCTCATTGTTGTGCGAGAAAAACTCATCAGACCTGTAGTTTTCGACCCTAACAACCATTTTTCTCTATAAAAGATTTCCATGAGTCTGTGTTGGTTTCCCATCGTTTGTACCCGGTGGTACCTACATGTATTGTGAAGAACTGTATGTGTTCTTGTTTATACTTTTGAAAATTTCGTTTGTACCCCCTTGTTTGTTCGAGAAAAACCAATCAGACTTGTAGTTTTTGGCCCTAACAGCCATTTTACACTATGAAAGAATTGTACGTGTCGTTGTTAGTTCCCCATCGTTTGTACCCGTTAGTGCCCACTTGTTTTCCGAAGAACAGTATATGCTCTTGTTTGTACCGCTGAAAATTTCGTTTGTACCCTCATTGTTGTGCGAGAAAAACTCATCAGACCTGTAGTTTTCGACCCTAACAACCATTTTTCTCTATAAAAGATTTCCATGATTCTGTGTTGGTTTCCCATCGTTTGTACCCGGTGGTACCTACATGTATTGTGAAGAACTGTATGTGTTCTTGTTTATACTTTTGAAAATTTCGTTTGTACCCCCTTGTTTGTTCGAGAAAAACCAATCAGACTTGTAGTTTTTGGCCCTAACAGCCATTTTACACTATGAAAGAATTGCACGTGTCGTTGTTAGTTCCCCATCGTTTGTACCCGTTAGTGCCCACTTGTTTTCCGAAGAACAGTATATGCTCTTGTTTGTACCGCTGAAAATTTCGTTTGTACCCTCATTGTTGTGCGAGAAAAACTCATCAGACCTGTAGTTTTCGACCCTAACAACCATTTTTCTCTATAAAAGATTTCCATGAGTCTGTGTTGGTTTCCCATCGTTTGTACCCGGTGGTTCCTACATGTATTGTGAAGAACTGTATGTGTTCTTGTTTATGCTTTTGAAAATTTCGTTTGTACCCCCATGGTTGTTCGAGAAAAACCGTTCGGACTTGTAGTTTTCGGCCCTAACAGCCATTTTACACTATGAAAGAATTGCACGTGTCGTTGTTAGTTCCCCATCGTTTGTACCCGTTAGTGACCACTTGTTTTCCGAAGAACAGTATGTGATCTTGTTTTTACCGCTGAAAATTTCGTTTGTACCCTCATTGTTGTGCGAGAAAAACTCATCAGACCTATAGTTTTCGACCCTAACAACCATTTCTCTCTATAAAAGATTTCCATGAGTCTGTGTTGGTTTCCCATCGTTTGTACCCGGTGATACCTACATGCATTATGAAGAACAGTATGTGTACATGTTTATACTTTTAAAAATTTCGTTTGTACCCCCATGGTTGTTCGAGAAAAACCATTCGGACTTGTAGTTTTCGACCGTAACAGCCATTTTACACTATGAAAGAATTGCACGTGTCGTTGTTAGTTCCCCATCGTTTGTACCCGTTAGTGCCCACTTGTTTTCCGAAGAACAGTATATGCTCTTGTTTGTACCGCTGAAAATTTCGTTTGTACCCTCATTGTTGTGCGAGAAAAACTCATCAGACCTGTAGTTTTCGACCCTAACAACCATTTTTCTCTATAAAAGATTTCCATGAGTCTGTGTTGGTTTCCCATCGTTTGTACCCGGTGGTACCTGCATGTATTATGAAGAACAGTATGTGTACTTGTTTATACTTTTGAAAATTTTGTTTGTACCCTATGGTTGTTCGAGAAAAACCGTTCGGACTTGTAGTTTTCGGCCGTAACAGCCATTTTACACTATGAAAGAATTGCACGTGTCGTTGTTAGTTCCCCATCGTTTGTACCCGTTAGTGCCCACTTGTTTTCCGAAGAACAGTATATGCTCTTGTTTGTACCGCTGAAAATTTCGTTTGTACCCTCATTGTTGTGCGAGAAAAACTCATCAGACCTATAGTTTTCGACCCTAACAACCATTTCTCTCTATAAAAGATTTCCATGAGTCTGTGTTGGTTTCTCATCGTTTGTACCCGGTGGTACTTACATGTATTATGAAGAACAGTATGTGTACTTGTTTATACTTTTGAAAATTTCGTTTGTACCCCCATGGTTGTTCGAGAAAAACCGTTCAGACTTGTAGTTTTCGGCCCTAACAGCCATTTTACACTATGAAAGAATTGCACGTGTCGTTGTTAGTTCCCCATCGTTTGTACCCGTTAGTGCCCACTTGTTTTCCGAAGAAGTTTATGTGGTGTTGTTTGTCCTGCTGACAAATTTGTTTGTACCTCCTTTTTGTGCGAGAAAAACCTTGTAGTTTTCGATCTTAACAGCCATTTTACTCTATGAAAAACTTCCACGATTCGGTGTTAGTTTTCCATTGTTTGTACCCGTTGGTACCCACTGTTATTGCAAAATAAATTGTATGTACTTTTTTGTATTGTTAGATATTTCGCTTTTACTCCCAGTTTTGTGCGAGAAAAACCGAACAGACCTGTAATTTTCAGCCCACTCAGCTATTTTACTTTATGAAAAAATGTATCAAAAAATTTTTTTCATCATTTTTCAAGTTTTTATGCCGGTACAATCCGGTACAAACGAAATCCTTCACGTTTGTATCAATTTAAATCTCGAGTTTTCAAGTTGGTTTTGGAGCCAATTCTACTACCCTTATATATTTCACCCCTTTGAGGTACAAACGATTTTATTTACGGTACAATCCGGTACACTACTGGTACAATCGAATGAAAATTATTAAATTCATTTTTTTTAAACTCAGTTTTCAGCTTCACATAGGTGCAATTACCACCAATCAAGTAACGAAACTTGTGTATTCATAAGTCTGTTCGTGTTGTTTCGCAATCACGAACCGGGTATTGTATTAATTTGTGTTGAGAGCTATGATTGAAGTTCTACAGTATGGAAAAGACTACCTAACAGGAGTTGGTCAAGTCCGAGCAGGGCTTGCGAGGAGAATTTCTCGCCTTTTGTAGGATGTTACAGATTCTGGGGGCAAGATCGTGCCCCCGCCAAGACGAGGGATTGCCCTCGTCATAGGTAGTGAGGTCACTAAACGTAGGTACGATTTCTTAAAACGCTTCGACGTTTTTTTTGAACCCTCATAACTTGGGTTTGGGTTATACTAGATAAACAAAACGTGGAGAACGTGATTTCAATAGTGGAATATATTAAAAATATAGTTTCAATTGCATAGCTCTTATACTTTAGATTTTATTGATATCTAAAAACCCCGATTTTGTCACTCAGTGAAGATCATCAAAATTCATACGATTTCCTTGGCCACTACTACAACAACTATTGTATAACAGAAAAGTAACCAACAGTGAATAAATTTTTTCACGTTATGCCTACGTGACGGAGGCGAAACGGCCAAGCCACATAATTTGAATAAGGTGTAAATTTTATGAAGTTAAGATTTGCAGAGTTTGGGCGTGTATAGTTAGAAGGTTGGATCTGATAAATTTTTGATTTAGAGCTATATGCTCTTGTCTTGGCAACATATGACATGAAAATGTGTTTGGTGGGATCATATCTTTAGTGTATGTTTTGTAGTCTTTATGAGTCTAAATAAAGCTCTATTGCTCACGGTGCACGCTGATAAAAAGTGGATGAGGCTATATGGTGTCACTGCCAGGTCTCTTCTAGTGGAGGTCGCTGGGCTGCTTACTTCCTAGTTAAATCCCGGTGGTACTCATGCATGATGGTTTAGGTGGATCCTTTACGAACGTCACAGTCACAAATAAGCTGTTTATGTGCTCCATGAGATAAGCATGGCAAGTAATGAACTCAATCAACTGTTGAAAGGTCAAACCCTGTATGTAATTAGGAATTCGTTTTAGAAACATCAAAAATACATAAATTCATAAACTAGCCAGCTTCGCCAAACTTTTATATTTTTAGACTAGGATTTTAATTTATTAGAGTACGCGTGCATATCTAACTGAAATAAATTGCATTTGAAAAAGTATCGAAACTTTTGAGTACCAGATATTCATCTATGAAACGATAAGTCTAATTTTTAAGTTAAATTCTTGTGGCGATACTTTACGGGATACCTGTAGAAATGTCGGATAGGTGCTCGGTTCTCGAAGCTGTGAAAAGACCGTCAATCATCACTTAGGTAACGTGGAAAGTGAGTCATCATGAAGTGCATGATCCCAGCACTTCTAATATGTATAAAAATCTCGTGTCACCGTGTTTGTGGTCGCTCTCCTCCGAAGTGGCTCAAATGATTTTTATGATTTTTTTTGTGTATATTTGGTTGATATGAGAATAGGTCGTAAAGTACCTTATATTTCATACCGCTAGGTATTTAGGGTGTGCCTATTCAAAATTGTTTTTAATTTTTTTTTGACGTATTTTTATTGCATTTTTTAGATTTCGCATAAAAAAATAAATGTAACCCCAAAATTTTCACTCTCATAACCTGTATAAATATAAAACATGTTGCAGAACAAAGTCTACCTGGTCAGCTAATATCTCAGACCCATTCGGAAATTGAAACCATCGCTTCGGAGGCAGGTTAACTAGACAACCAAACGACTAGGGTTAGGTGTCATCATCGAACCCATTTACGGCCAACTTCTCACGGGTCTCTTATCTTGAGGCGGCCCAAAATCTATAGTATATACTCCACCATGCTGCTTCAATGTCGATTGGTTGAGATCTTTTAACCAATTTTGTTTTAACCGTCCAAGCATTTCTCCAACTTTATTCCGAGTACGTAGTCCAACCAGTGACTTAATTCTGCACTGAGAACCACACACTACGATTCAGACGTCGTTAACGCCATTCTGAATTCATATCGCACATATCACAACATAACGTTTAGGCAAATGATCTTATAAATAGGAGATTTGAATTCATCTTTTTCATCGTTAGCAATCTTCTATTAAGTTTTATAAGTTCTATTGAAAATAACGTCACACACTTATAGTTCACATAGCCAACCAATAAGATTTTCTGAGTCGTAAGTGTCATGGATAAAAGACAAGAACACAGTCATACACCCTGACCAAGAATAGAAATTATCTGCAAAACAAATTAAACTAACAAGTGTAAGAAATGTTATGTAACAAAAATACAATAAACTTATATACAAGAACTTACATTTAGCGTTTGAGTTATGTGCTTCTCTTACAAAAGACATTCGAAAAACTCTGGCTCCACACACCGTTACTAAATGAAGACTGAAGTTGAAGTTTGTGACTAAACCTACTAACGTTTTGAAACGTGAAGATGCTTGACGGCAGAATTTTGTGAAAATATTTAGTTCCTTGATGTCAGGTGCCCCACTAGCGACCTCATACACTAGCCCAGCGAGCGTGCAACAGAGTAAAGCTATATATTCCTCGCTATTTTCGGTACACTACTGAATTCATAATGTCAAAATCCCTCCGGATCCGTGCGTTGTCTATACGGCCAAAGCTTACCGATATCCGAGCTCGCAAACTCTTTACTTTAAAAAACAAATGAGGATACAACGTAAGGCCACAAAAGGGCGCATCAATGTTCTACATATCAATTGCTGTTGCTTTAATGATTTGCCTTCCAGCACTGTCACATATCAACTTAAGAACAACATAATCAGGAACATGATTTTATTCACAAGAGATGCGAAGACGAGAGTGAAGACAAGACTGTTTGTTGATCGGTTTTGAAAGATACGTAGTTAGATTAGGCAACTTGCAATTTTTGGAAGTTAGTTTGTTTTAATTAAGTGTATAAACTTTCGCTGTAGCGCTGGCTAAAGTTCTTATCTAGACATGCGGCAGCGTGTCCAGCCAAAGTTTTAAAAAAAGAATTTGTAATACGAAACATTTCGAGCTACATACATTCGACCCCTTCACAACTCGAGACCTATTTAACCTACATAATATACATGAAATTTGGCACATTAATTAAGATCCCTTAGCTGATTTAGAATTCAAAATTTCATAAATGTAGCTCAAACAGTTATTGATATATTAACGTTTAAGAACCCGAATTTCAGTGACTGACTCACTGACATAGGATAAAAAACCTTGGGGGAGGGGGAAGGAGAAGGAGAGGGAGAGGGGGAAGAAGAGGGAGAAGTAGAGAGAGAGAGAGAGGGTATTTAATGTTCTCGGATATGTTAAATCTACGAAAACTATAAAAGTTAAAAATCATTCATTGTTAAAGTCATTGATTGTTAGGTGATACGAAGTTCGCCGGGTCAGCTAGTTTAAAATAAAACAATTTCGGAAAACGGCTGGCAAAACGCAGTTTAGTTAATTTTTTATCCTCTGTTTCATTCGGTGCAGGAAATATGAAGAGGCGAGTCGGCAAATTTGAGAATAAATCCATAAACCTTAAATAAGAGTCTTTTAATAACATTTCAGAGTTTTTGCACGACGTTACCGACTAAATTTGAACAGCTTCACACACGAGCGAACACAAATAGATACTTACAGTTTTCTTTAAATATAATTCACTAGTAAATGTTTGTTGTAAACGGGGCCGGCGGCAATTCCTAAGTATTCATCTCTGTAAATTCTTGCTCAGGCGAAATTAATTCAAAGTAAAGTTTTGAATAACTGAAATGACCTCACCTGGGGTCCTGTTTTAGCAAATTTTCTGCGTCCGCATTAGGGCTGCCATCTCGCAATTAGCAGAATTGCTCTGGATTTTATACAGATGAGCTATTAAGATAACAATACGCTCTCGCAGAAATGTTTTGATATAAGACAGAAGTCTGAAAAAATTACATGCGAACGACCAGTGTTGTGGATTTTTCTCTTGAATAAAATACTAAACGAATAGAAAATGAAAATAATATTATTATAAAGATAATTTCAGTATTGAACTCTTATCGTAAAAGTAACAAGTCCAACTAAATAACATTATTTATTTTTACATCCATCTCTCCCATCTATCTTGATTCATAAACTCAAACATAAATTGATTCCGATCGACGCGACGCCGCGACGTCACTCTAGTCCGTACCGCACTACGTATCCTGTATTCAATACCATGCAATTATTCAGTTCAGCACTTACTAAACCTTTTTTTAGTTTCAGCTGTTTCTTTAAACTCAAATTCTTAGTTATTACTTATAACATTATTATGTCTTCTGTGCCTGTACATAATATGCGTAAGCATTGCAAGTTTTTTGCTTTGACAGACTTCCAACCACCCACCACTTCAAAGTATTAGATTAAATTTTAAATTATATAAATAATTTTTGATAACCCTATCATGCCGCCTGGGCGCCCGCGCCCCTCGCGCCGGATTCAATTAAACGTGCCTCATCCGAAGCCGGTCTGAATATTTTAAATTATGGCTAGAGCTGTTCCATTCTTTTTACATTTGTGTAAGAAACAGAATCTTACTTTGATCATCTTTTATTGGAGTTAATTTATTCGTTTTGTTAAAATAACTTGAAAATATTTCTTAAACCGAGTATCATTACTAAGAATTCAAAACGGAAAGCAAAGATTCCGAGACTATGCAAAGTGCATAACTTATTCTTTTGTAACAACCGTTGTAAGATAGCTGTGTTATCAAGGTGATTTATTTTACTAAGGAAGCAATAATAAACCTTTACTTATAGGTACTATGCTACAGTCAAGGTATCAACTACATTGCTTTTATTTTTAAATAGCAATCGCTTTGTAACCACCAATAGAAAGTCCATTAAGTTCCACCTTTGTAGAATAATCGCGAAAACTACTACAAGGAGATATACTCTGCACTTCAAAAAAGGATTCGTATAGTTCCTCGAAGACCACAATTTGCGGAGATCAGAGTTCTCGGAACGTGTCGCCGTGAGCACCTTCAAAGGGAAAACACTGCCTCCGCTGCTTATGAGAGCTCTAGTATATGTGCAAGCTTAACTAACAACTGAAAACGATAAGCGAATTCACAAGAAGCGATTATTTTATGAACAAAATTACTGTATAAATAAATAATTTACAAATAAACAACGCAACAATGTATCAGTTGAAATAACTAAGCTTATCAGATTGTATTCTGTTAATTGTTTTTTTACGCGTGGTAAGTTAATGATTGCCTGCAGTCTCACCTCATAAGCATTTTAAGTAAGTGGCGATGTAGTCCAGGATAACCACTTAACATACATCATAAAAGCCTTAAAGTGTGTTATCGAAATCACTTAATTACCTTTAGTAATTTAATATAATTTTAATTTATAAATTTAAAAATGTAAATAATATCAACCCAAAACTCATAATTTGTATATAAAACTTTAATCTCTATTCTCACAACATAGTGTACGTAATTTTAACGTATATTCTCATACAGTGAAATTTAATTTCTTTTGAGAGTAAAGTTTCTTTAACCACAAATTACACTGACTCAATTTTAAATTATTTTTATCAACGTAATTGAGATCTTACCGATTGGTTGTATTGTCAGTTCGCAGCGTGTGCTGCAGCCAGTGGCTGCAGACGCGGCTTAAGGTCGTAGCTGACTTATACGACACCGCTCCCATCCAACCGAAGTATGAGAATTCAAATATAAACTTAAAATCGTGCTCTGTAGGTACAACTATTGAGTGGCAAGGTTGCGGTTAGCTTGCTTCCCGCGCGCGGGCTGCTAATTTTTGTTGTTACTGTAAAGTGCACCTACAGAGCACGATTTTAAGTTTATATTTGAATTCTCATACTTCGGTTGGATGGGAGCGGTGTCGTATAAGTCAGCTACGACCTTTACACTCCCACGTCGGGTGTGAAGAAAAACCGCCAATTAAACTGTTCCGGTTTCGTGCACTTTAAACATGAGCTCGAAACCTGCTTCAACCTCATTTTATAGGAAGTTATGGAACAATAACAGTCTAAAATCTGAAGCCCTAACAAATTCAACGCTGTAGTAAATAAAGGATTACAGTTTGGCGTTACTGTGTTAGGATATTCCAAAACTTGGATAGTATTTAGACACCATTAAAAACAAACTCCCTGAAGCAAACAAGATGCCTGTTTTACAAACTATACGATCGATTGTTCAAAAGTCACCAGAATCAAGAACAAAAATATCATTCACTTCACTGTCCGTCCTGGCTGGTAATCGAACTACAAAATATGCCCTGTGTCGTATACTTTTTAATAATATGAAATGGTTAAGCAGTTAAACATGGATTCGATAAACAAACACGTTTACGACATTACTACTATATAATGGACTTTAATATAGGTAAATGTGTGTTGTAAATCCTCTTTTGGGAACTAATTGAAAACTGCATTATCAAAACATCTCCATTTAAGTGCTTTAGGATTGTTGTTTTTGTCGTTGTTGTGTGGAGGTCCTGTACCCTCAGAATACAGAACAAACTATTCTGAGCCTGTCCTACTTCAGTCTGTAACAGGAAGTTCCTTTTTTTTCTTTATAAAACGGAACGAGAGCAAACAAATTAAAGCATTCCGCTTTTAAACTATATAAAAGTGTATCATGTTTCCGCGCCGGGACGTGACAGGTAAAATATACGTATTTTTTAGGAGAAATTCTACTCGTAAATAACAAATGAGAAAATTAACCTGCGCACTACATCGCGACCCACGGTGGCGCTCGGCGACCAACTCTTAACACTAGAAAGACTGAAATTTCGGCTTACCACGAAAGACGGCTAGGGGTCTTTTGACCCCAATACTGTTGGCCATGGTATCTGTTTTATTTTTTTGACAAATATAAATTATTTTGAATAAAAGTAAAATAAAATTATTTATGTGTTATTACTTTATGTATTTTTCATTACTTATTTGCAATTACCACAAGCTAATTTACAATAATCCACAAAATAATATCTTGACTGATTATAATTTCGACATAGACGTTTTTTTAGAAAAGTCACATTCTCTATTAATTTTATTTTTGTAATGTGGTCGGTAGCAATGTCTTCTTTTTCTTGGTTCTGCTGTAGCTGGAGATAGCTGCAAAATTTGCTGTTGTTAGGGTGTTATCTGCAGTAGAATTTTCGAAATAATTACTAACTAAGTGGCAGCTGAATAAAAGTTCTACGTACTTTTTTATTCGTAGTTTTTTGATATATAACCCGTGGATTTATTTTATTACTAAATCTAATATATTGTAAACAACCTGTACACGCCATCTTCAAGAACTTCATTAGACACTGCATATGCTAGCCATTTGGCTAACATCGACACTACACATTGCCTTAGTATTATATAATTGTAAAATTTTACTGTTTCAGGTTTTTTCTTTGACTTTGAGCATCTGTGTCTACTGTATTATACAATTTACTGAGTAACAATACGTTTTTAGTTTTTTTTGTTTTTGTTTCATAAACTGTCAACGACCATTGGTTATATTCGGCTTTCAGGAATTGAGTTTGATGTAACATGTCCAAATTCAGATTTTTCATGCAGGGAGGAATGTCACGTCTGCTTTTATTTATTATTTTATGGGAATATTATTATATTTTATTTATTATTTGATTGATCTTCTGGTAAATGTTGTAAATATTGGGACACTTCTTATGTGGAAGTTGTTCTCGAAGAAAACGAAAAAAATAGTAATGTTCACTTCAAGACATTGACCAGGGTATTGAAACTAATCAAATTGGTGAGGCATAGACCAGTACAATAACATTTACTTATAATATAAACAAAATATACCGATCTACCGTTATTTACAAACACTTACGCTGCTTATGGGTCATACGACCCCAGCCGTCTTTATAGGTAGATGTTTGTTTATTTACATTCCCACAACTCCTATTCTGTTTATACGTTATAATATGTTAACTAACCCTATTTTATTAAAAGTCAAGAAATATCAAGTCATTATTTGAAAAACCACCAGAATAATTGGCGTCGAAATTTCAAAATGGGTCATTTGACCCCTGTCCGTCTTTCTAGTGTTAAGCTATTATAACGTGAGTTAAGACTTTGGGATTTGTTAGTTGTTACATGGACCGCCAGAATCTGCATTGTTATTGGCATTTTTGAGGCCTTTTGATCGATTGGATATAGTATGCTGAATATAAGTAGTATTTAAAACTATTGGATACTAAAAACATACTGTTGACATTATATAGCGAGTAGTATTAAATTAATATTATTAGATCAATCAATTCTATCACCAGCCTTTGACACATCATAGAACGTTAGAAGTTTATGACTTAAGGAAACTATACCCACATATCATACCATCATTCCCTAGGATAAACGAGTATCTAAGGGAGTCCACCGATGCCACCGTAGGACAATGATAATATCAAATATTCAAACGTTCGGCACAAGACTATTCCACGTTTACAAACTGAATAGTTGAGTGGCTCCTCCCTACTCTAGCTCTTTTTATACCAGCTAATTGTTTACGAGAACCCTTTCAGACGGACTTTGTTGAACTGTCCCAGGGGAATGATAGTCTTGTTTCACAAAATGGATATTACATAGTTCATTTAATCATTTTGGTGGAAAAGGTCATTTCTTGCAAGTCGAAAACGGCAAATTATTATCTTCTGGTATTACATGAATATTATATCTTATATTTTGTACATCTCACTTTCCAACAAGAAATAAATCTATCCAGTATACCATACTACTTACATAGCTCCAGTATGATAATAATTATAGAATAGAATAGTAAATGAAAATGAATGAAAATGAAATGAAAATGAAAAATGTTTTTATTGATTCATAAATTACATTACATGCTAGTTGCAAGGGCCCCTGTACTAGGTGTAGACCTGTGTTACTGGGTACCCCGCTCATCCACCGAGACAAAATACAATGAATCACTTAAACATTTTAACAAATCAAAATAAAAGTGGCAAGTGTGTATAAGAGTGTTAGTGTAAAGTGTGTGTGTGTGTGTGTGTGTGTGTGTGTGTGTGTGTGTGTGTGTGTGTGTGTGTGTGTGTGTGCGTGTGTGTGTGTGTATGTGTGTGTGTGCGTGTAAACAATGTGTGAAAACATTTATTTTCGTGTCATACGTAACACATGAACATAGTAAAAATTATGCACAAGAAGCACAAAATTAAAGAAAACAAAAATGAGTATTATTTACATTGTTTTGTAACGTTCGCATGCATCTATTATGAAGTTAATGATCAAATAAGAAAGTCAGGACTTAAAGATTATTATTTAAAAACAAGAAATAGAATTTGAGCTTGCTTTTAAACATAAAAAGTAAAGTATTTCAACATTATTGACGTAGCAAGCGTGCAAAATTTTATTTCAGAGCGTAACCGCTAGAGCCTAAGTAAAATACGAGAGTTTCTAGCAGCAACGTTTATGATACCTACTCAGTATTGTTATAACTCAGGAATATAGAGACATTCCTCATTTACTCAAGAGTGTTATGCGGACAATGCCCTACCTTAGATCTTAACTTATTACAAATCATCAACATGTCTTCCAAATGTCCTAGAAATATTTTGTCCACGCTTTTTCAATATATAGGTATATTTAGGAACATCTGCATTTTAATAAACTTACAATATAATATGAATATTCAATGGTATTTTTAAACAATAGAGGTTCACCGAATAGAAAAAAGGAAAACAGATCCGAAAGGTAAATTAAAATAATACATTCCTTGGCAGACCTTTATAGCTAAGTAATAAGTTGAATCCAAAAAAAATTTTTTTTTTAAACGCTTTTATTTCAATTTTTTTTTTGATTTTCGTGTATTGTCATCGGAAATACACATGTCTGCCAAATTTCATCAATTTTCATTAAAGGGAAGTCATTCAAATTAACGTTACAAGATTTGATCCTTTGATGCGGGAAGCGTTTACCTTATTGCCGTGTAAATAGAGTAGCATTTTGATCATAATATTGAGTTTGATGCTTTGATGCTCCGAAGTGAAACTAAATAAAAGCGTTTAATAAGAATAAAGGAACAACAGAAAAAATAATATAAGGATAATATGATAATATAAATATCTAAATGATAAAGATTAACTTTACTAATTTACCAAAATCTTGCTTATTTATTGGAATTGTATAAAAGATGCTCTCGTCATTTATTTTTATTCGGAAAGAGTCTAGCTACAGCAGTGGTAGCTTAGTGATTTGGAAATCGGTTTTCCACGAGGAAAGATCCTATAATTTAATTTTTCAAAACATTGAGTAAATTAGTATTTGAAAAATATTTATTGCTTTCGGTGAAAGAAAACATTATAAGTGTGTGTGTCAAAGGTGCGTGAAAGTTAGTATTACATAGTCCGCGTAAAACTTTATGACATAAAAGGTCGTTAAACGGTCGTTTGGTTAGGGGAAGCAAACCATTATTATCATAGAAATTATAATATATTTAGTAGAACACTACAAAATAAAACAAGTAAACAAAACCAGTACGTTTTTAGGTTATTATGTAACGTCGTAACAACTATAAATGTTTCATTTTATTTACCTTCAAATTGACTACTTTTAAGTTACAACATTATCCTCTTAATTTGTTCCTGGGCTCAGTGTACGTTTATATCATAAAGTTTTGCGCAGACTATACGACATTTTGTAAAAAATTGTTATTAAAATTTATTACAAATTTTTTAATTATTATAATTTACTTTAAGTATTTTTTGGACAAATGAAATTATGAGTTACAAAATACAGAAAAAATTAAAGGTTTCATTCGACCAAGTGTAATTCTTACGAAAGTTAAATGGGTTTTTCAAATACTAAATCCATTGTAACTGTGAAGTTTCCAATTTAAAAATTTAATTTAATTCATGAACTTTGAAAATATGTCTAAGCTATACAACTGATCATAATTAATCTTACCAGACTGATACAAGTATGGTTCATCGAATGAATGATATCGTACTTTATACCTCCATCCATCACAAGATCAACACTTGAAAAAGTTTTGCTTACAAAGAAGTGTTTGATCGTTCTTCGGCATAAAACAAGTCAGCAAGACTCATGATAATAAAGCGTACAAAGAATAAATCTCGATGTTATAACAGAGTTGCCTTTCCTTTGTATTATTCAATTACATTTACTTCGGAACCGTGACCATAAATTGCATGGAATCACATTCGGGATCAGTTATTGTCGCCCAGACAAATGATTTACGCCGATGTGACGTTCTGCCTAGAAATAACAAGTCGATTTTATCTTTGTTCCGGGCATAATATTTGAATAGTAATATTAATATATTAAACGTTTTATTAGCAACCAAATATTATCTTACGCGGAAAGTAAACTTTATCATCAGAATAAAGGGATTCAGAAAGTCCTTTTTAAAGTTTCGTAGTCAAAAATCTGAAAAAAGTTATAAAAAACAACCAGGGCGTATCCTAGTCACCTCTTACGACACCCTAGTATCGTTGGCTTGGGATTAGGGTCAGTATTTTAAGCCTACCCAAAACGGCTTAGTCTTGCTTTGTTCCTCAGGATAGCCCCCAACACCTCTAACCATCCAAACCTGAGTCAAACGAGTGTGTGGAACTACCGGTACTCTGCAAAATTCTATTGAATTAGTTTCCAATAGTTAAATAACGCAGTCATTAATTTCAAGCGGAAAAATAAGCGTCCTCAGTCGCCGTTTAAACATTTTAAACACACCGTGTAATGGAGTGGTGCGGTGAATTATCGGCGCATCGGACAAATAGACGCAGTGCCGGAGCTCTGGTGATTTATGCACCCACGGGGAGGTGGGATCCCACATGCTTTATCTCTGAGATCTATTAAGAAACAAAGCTTTTACTGGAGTTTCCTATACTGTAATATGCTATATAGGATATGTTTCTAATTATGACTAATTTAAGGTCACAGATGTAATAACTTGATAATAAAAATGACGCAATCATTAAACGATATCGATAATGTATCATTAACTTGTGATATTTGTAAAAATAATTAAAACAAAACTGTATTGTTTTAGAAAAATGCGTTAAACTTGGAATTAACCGAAAATCAAATTTAAAATCACCATCACAACAGTTACTAATCTATGAGATATTTTAGAAAAATTGTTTCAGTAAAATCTAAATTTAAATTCAATTTTGAACGAAAAACCAAATGAATAAAATTGGGAACAGTGAATCCGTGCATTGCAAATCACTGTATTTACTGTCGATATTCGTTAGCACCTCGGCACACCAACGGTAAATGCTTTATTTAAGTACCATTTTTTTATTTATTTTCCGTAAAAATGATACGTGAATATAATTTGTTATGCAGATCGTAGATAAACAGACTGTAAAGACGTAATCAACAGCATAACGTATTTGCAATATTGTACTCAAATATTGTTCAAATGCTTGATGGGGATTGCTCGATGGTGATTGTTTTATGGAAAATTATTGCGCATCGTTGATATAGTAGTCTACTACTAAAATGTTTGATTACTCTAGCAAAAGTGCGGTTGCAAGCATCAAAACTAGCTCCAATTATGATTTTCATTAAAGAGGTCATGTCTGTAAATCATGCATCTCAAATTTTCTATCGTACCGTTCAATTTTCAATCTAAATCCGTTTCAAAATCAAGTGAAATCTAATATCAGTTGGCAATTGACAATTAAAGGAGCGGCGGCAGATTGAGTGTCTGCTTAATTGGCGACTTAACGTGAGCCTCTAATTGGCTTCACTATCCGCTCCGGCTGCCATATCATACCGAGCGAGATATAGTAAGCTGGTAAGGGGGTCACACTCGAATAACAATAAGAGGGAATTAACGAAACTTTTACGGATATTAGGAATCTTCAGCAAATTTTGAAATAGTCCAACGTTTGTATCGTTACAGCTACTTATTTTTCTTAATTATTTGTTAAAGCAATTAATTTAACATTAATTATATTGTTTGTATCGACTAATAAAGACCTTTAAAGTAATTGTTTTGGGCATCCAACATTTTAAAATATTCCCGTAATTTTTAATCTGTTTCATGACCTCTAGCAATAAATATAACGCACTGTGTCATTCTAATAAAAGATGAAGCAGAAAATGTTAAACCTTCTATTTATTCGTATGTATACAAAACACTACAGCCTCTAGTACAACAAGAGATACCCGCAGTATACAATGAGAGCCGTAATTTATTCGAGCTAAAGGCCGCACGTCCCGCGATACCGCTTGATTTATACACACCCGAATATTCCGTTTCTATAGAGTGCGTAATTGACTAAGTTACCCACTTAATCTTTTATTTCATAGTTAATTAATAACCTTACGATGCTGCATCGCAGATCTTTTATCAAGGAAAAGTTAGATTGTAAGCCGCCAAGGTCGGTTTAGTTTATCTTAATCTCAAAATTACGTTGTGTTGTGATAGTTACTAATTTTAATGGGTTTTTACATAATTATCTGCATTTGTTTCTGTTAGCTTTTAGGAGTCGATTCTAATCAAATATTACATTTTTGATGAAACGAATGTCTTATGTAACCAAACTTTAAAACTTTTATTTTGGAACGATAAAATGAAATTATCGACTAAAGGGATGACAGAACAGAATAATTTGTAAGAAACAGTGAAGATTTCTAAACACACTTTTCTACATTATTCACACTGTTTATGGTTCTTAAAATTTTGAATCAAAATATTGCTTTCTTCATGGCTGGCAATGCATTGGTGATTGATACTTTTGGTGCTTCAGGTATTCACGCCTTGGTCAGCAGTGTGTCACTATCAAGTGGTTATTTTGTTCTTAATTCCATAATTCTAATATTTTCTAAATCTATAGCAATATTAAAATTAATGACTGAATTCCGTAGCATCACATGATTAATATAGATCCGAATGTTTCCGCTGTTGGCTGTTATCTTCGTCAGGCGCTATTGAATGTCCGTAATGGATTAAGTTTGGGGCTTCGTTATCTGCTACTTGATAATTAATTACTTTTGTCTCGATGCCTCTTAGGGCCTGTCGATTTCACCGTTCTTTATTCCTTCCTTATTTCCTTCTTTTTCAATCTCACTCAGTTTGGGTCGTAGCGGAACGGACTAATGGATCCGTTGCGACATCGCTTGATTTATTCACAATTGAAACTTGGGAAATTAAAAGTAGAATGGTCTCGTCCGCTTATAAGTTAATAGTGGTAAGAAATGTAAATAAAAATTTGTGCTTTGTTCATAAATCACCAGTCAGTACATAAAAATTGTAGTTGAGCACACTGTCAACTGTGAATTCATCTACCTTCAATTGGAGAACTCGTATCTTTGCAGGTTTCCTTAAGTTGCTTTCCTTTATTGAAGTTTGGGATAATTATATTTATGCACATAACTTTAGCAATCAAACTGTATGTGTATGTATAAATTACTCTACTGATCTACAACGTCCACTATATATGCTATAAAGGGTAATGGCCATTCCAGGTATACCATATAAGGTAACAATTCATTGCTAGCAACACAGCAGCTTCTCATTCAACTCCCAATGTTTTGCTTTTTCGATTACTTGCGGAGTAACGCAGGTTCCTACAATGCTATGTATAAATTTCCCAATTTGAGCCACCGATCAACCTTACACAGCATGGCCATTTAAACAACGAATAATGTCTGATTGAATAATTGGTGGAACGATCTAATAGATCCATCTCACAGCTGGATTAATTTATGGCGGGGGTTGTGGCTCTCCGATCCTTAGCATTATGTCCTGGTCAATTTAACTATTAAAAGAGACCCACTTGACTAACTGTCAAAGTCTTAACATTTGTGAAAGACCAAAGCAATGATTGCCCCAAAGTGTGCAGTACAAATGATACAGACGAGAAAAAACTGAATGAGAAGTACCCTAAAAAATCTTTGTTGTGTGGACAACTGGACGGATGGACATGACAAAAAGGAAGCCCATTTTTGCGTGACCGATTCATAAATGCAGAGCTGAAACTACCGAAGATAGAAATACGAAATTTTGTCAGAATTTGTCAAAATTTGTAAAAAATAGGGATTATAAGTTAGTAGAATGTGAGTTGTTTATACACATAAATAAGAGAATCACAATATACCAATAACAAAAATATAGGGACAAAAGTGTTGAATATTTTTATTCTCTGTGTCTGAATAAATGTGTATCTGCTAGACTTTTTGTTCTTTAATATGAGCTGCTAACCCTTTCAAGCACGATGTGGAAGACACAATAATTATATATCCGTGTAAATTTAATTCCGAAAAATTTATCTGCTTACACATGTACAATTTTCAATGGAGGATCTGTGAAAAGATTAGTATCTAATATAAGAAAAATTTTGACAGCATTTGTATAACTATTGCAAGCTTTATTTTTCATGCATAAAACTACATAATATTTCCTCCAAATTATTAGTAAAAATTAGGCACATGTTTTCAGAAGCAAAGCGAGTGCGGGTTACTAGTCATATCATCGTGTACATTATAATGAAGCTGGAACTGATCGATGTCTGCACATGGAAGTTATTTGAGAAAAACTATTACTAGGGGAATTTACTAACGAAATAGATCCCATAACAACGATTTTCAGAATTTTTGACTGTTTGTCAATTTGTCTGTTTGTCTGTGCGTTTGTTTCGGCTAATGTTAGGAACGGCTTAACCAATTTCAATGTAATTTCAACTATCCATATAAAAATCCACATAATGTAACTATCCATATCCATTCTATATATCCATTTAAAAATTATATTTTTTTCCATTGTCTGTTCTTGAAGCGAAGCGGGGGCAATTACCAGTAAATGAATAAAATGTATAACTTACTGTGAAATATCTTACTGTCACCTTAATGTGCAAAGCAAGGTCAAATTGTGCACATTTGTGCAAATATTATATCATCTACAAATCAAAACTGGTCACAGTGTGATCTTCTTTGTCAATTAATTACGTGAATATCGTTCGCTCAAACGTCCACAATGTTACGATTGCTCCTGGTGGTGAAAGTTTTAAGTGTTTTACTAATTTTCGAAGTGAATGCTGCGAGAATATTGTTTGTGATCCCAACCCCATCGTTCAGCCACAACATTGTGTATCGAAGCCTGATCGAAGCGCTGGCCAAGCGGGGACATGACGTGGTCGTGGTAACGACGCATCCTTTTCCGCCAGGAAAATCACCGGCAAATGTCACTCAGATCGATGTGTATGATGTCTCTCATCCAATATGGCAAGAAGGAATTAGTAAACTTTTGTATGAAAAGAGCAATGAATTCAGAATTGCAAGACTGTATAACGAAATGTTCACGGACATATTTGAAAAACAAATCCTTTCGAAACCGATGCAGGATTTAATGAAAAGTGGAAGAGATCATTTTGACTTGTTATTACTTGAAAGCAATGTAGTGGCTGCATTAGGACTGTTGAACGTGTTCGATGCCCCTGCAATCCAAACCAGTACTTTCGGTCCAATGCCTTTCACCTACTCTATGTTTGGATCTCCTACTCAACCGCTTCTATACCCAACTATTATCAGTGAACGATTACATAATCTATCATTGTGGGAAGCTATCAATAGCTTTTACAATTACGCCGTAAATTACTATGTGATCTTTAGTCGACAACGCAAAGAGGATACAATTTTACAAAGAAACTTGGGTCAGGACAAATTGGACATTCTGCCGATAAGCAAATTATTTGAAAAAGTGCATTTGTATTTACAAAGTATATATCCAATATGGATGAACAATCTCCCAGTACCACCAGGTATAGTTTATGTAGGAGGAATGCACCAGAGAACAGCCAAAAATTTACCGCAGGTAATACAACCAAGCACGTAGGGTAATCGTTTAATTAAGAAATAATTCTTAGTTTTTGTATGTCCACTTTGATTTTAGAATTTACAGAAATAATACAAAATTAAGAAATAATTCTTATCTTTTAAATGTTCCCTTTGATTTGGGAATACACAGAATTAATATATAATTTAGAAATAATGTTATTGTAGAAATAGTCGCCTTAAAATTAATAATTTGCAGTATTATTAGTATTGTCATGTAACTCAAGGACAATCGAGAAGGCGAGCCACCTGATGGTAATAGTAAGTTTATTGACCAACACTGATGTGGTATCGGAGAAGAAAGCAGAATAAGAATGGGATTGAGGCCAATGTTTATGACCGCCCCAAGACGGCTAAAAATTATTGTAATTAAGGAACAAGATAAATGTTTTAAAATTAAAATGTTTCAATATTTCAGGAGCTCCAAAAAATTTTAGATGCATCCAAAAGTGGAGTGATTTACGTTAGTTTTGGTTCAAATATACACGCCTCAGATTTGAGTCAAGACAGGATAGACATGATGGCAAGAGTGTTTTCTAAATTGCCCTACAACATTCTCTGGAAGAGAGATCAATATCTTCATACCGACGCCGCAAAAAACATTCATGTTTCAAAATGGTTTCCACAAACCGACCTTCTTTGTAAGTATATCAGCATAAGAAGAATGTGGTATTGTGTGTTATTATTTGGTTGGAGGAGTTACCTATATATTTTATCGAAAACACTCATCATTTAAGCATTTTCCTTAGAAATTTTGACAAAATATGGCTTTAAAATACCACGGCATTGGGTGTCAAATATTTTATGTAGTTCCTAAGTAAATAACGATGTGTACCACGGAATTGCGATTTCATAGACGTAACATTTTCTTTAAAGTTTTAAATCAGTTTTATGATGACGAACTTAATATTTTAGTTCTGATTTCTTAAACAACCCATAAATATAAAAATCAAATTCCGTCGTAAAATTAGGCGGCGCATTTACTAATAATAGCTGGTCAAAGATGGTCCGTTTAAGTACTTTACTAATTTGTTGTATGAAAAATGTAAGTAGAGAAAATAAAGTTATTAATTTGTTCTGATAAAATACAGTGATATTTTGGAAGATATCGCAATTAGACGTTAACATATTTAGTGAATGCCCTCGTTTCGCTTCGGGTAATATTTCGGTGAGGCGTCACTTACTAAATGTATGGGCAAAATTGACATAATGTAATTTATTTATGAAACGTTTGAAATACAACATACACTAAATGTTAACCCAGGCTCATTACAATACGTACAACTCAGTGAAAACGCCGTTCATCAGACTAGCCGGAACAAAGGCACAGACAAACATAAATTATTTGATCTATTACGGCCACTAAATAACCCTACTCGTAGTAAAAGTTTTACTCAAATATCTTCCATGTACAGACATCGATCAGTTACAGTTCATTATATTATGTTTAGATGATGGTATACAGCTGCAAACAGCAGGTATATTAGTTTATCATCAGGCTTAGTTAGGCATCAGGTTAGTTTATCATTATTCTTAAAGATTAAAAAATTTCCTCGATAAGTCAGCGACCACAGGTTAGCCGTAAAGTTAGCCGAACGAAGCACGACGATTCAGGAATGCTGAGTTTCGGTTTGGCTGAAACTGGCCGAAACCGAAACCAAAAGTTCGGTCTGTCTCTATTTTTAATGTTTCAGATCATCCAAGTATCAAGCTATTTATAACTCATGGAGGCCTACAATCGAGCGAGGAGGCTATACACGCTGCAGTACCTCTTATTGGCATTCCGATGTTTGGTGATCAATGGCTGCATACTGAAAACTATGTGCATCTCGGAATTGGCTTGCAGCTAGATTGGAATACATTATCTGAGGAAGAATTAACCAGATCCATTGAAAGAGTTATAGGAGACAATAGGTTTGTCATAATTGTATTGTATTGTACCTTATATTATAAACTTGTGCCCGTGTAATAGTAATAGTAATAACTCTAATCAAGATTAAGTAAAATAAATGACTTTTAAGAAGGTCTTCGAAAAAAGACTAAACGTATCGCTGAACATAAAATATAAGCTGATGAGTTCCATCAATTCCTCTTGGTAAGATCCCCTCTATCGTGAGTGCCATGGACAACACACGGACAAGCACACACACAGACCGAGAGCAGAAACATGTGGATGGCTTTGCTGTTCCGCGTGTGTTGCCATCAAGATATTTGTTCCAGTTACAAGGAGAACGTGGTGCGAGTGTCGTCAGTGGTGAGCGACCAGCCGCTGTCGGCGCTGGAGCGCGCCGTGTGGTGGACGGAGTACGTGGTGCGGCACCGCGGCGCGCGCCACCTGCTGCCCGCCGCCGCCAACATGTCCTGCGCGCAGTACTTCGAGCTGCAGCTCCTTGCTGAAGTGGTGGCCACTGTCTCACTTGGCCTTGGCCTTTCCACCTACTTGGTGCTTAGGTTAGCGCGGTTTATTTGCAGAAGGAATCTCTACAAACACCACTCCAAAATCATTTGATCAATATAGCATTCTCTATATTATCGATAACAAAATTTTTAAGCGATTCAGTAATTAATTTTATTATTTGATGTAATTATTACATGCATGCCCTTCAGTCAATTAAAATGTTTTATGATAAATTTTATATATTCAATTTGTTAATTTCATGATTACTACATAATTAGTAATTATTTTAAGAATTAATTTGCATGCCCCTATTCTTGGCAAATGTGAGCGATATTCGACATCCAGATAATGCCTTTTGTAACCACATTTTTGCAAATAAATATCATTTCATTTCATTTAATTTAAAAAGAAACGTGCGTGTGTACTTATGAATAACAGACGTAAGAGGTTATAGTACTTTACCGTAACAGAACAAAAATAGCTAAAGATTTCATCCCGTACGCCACAACTCTTTGTTTGTAAAAGGAATCAGTTAGCAGCTAACATAAACATGTCGCTTTTTGGCTGTCTTTGCGTACGCGCATCGTAAAAATTTTACTCTCATATTTTTTCCAAACGCGCCAAAAGAAGTATAAATTCAAAAATATGTCCATTCAAATAATTATTACTCTTCCACTGTGTGTACTATGAGAGGCAAAGCGAGGGCAATCGCTGCGAAATTTAATAAACGCATGAAATATCTACACGTCACATTAATGTGAAAAGTAAGGTCAAATCGTGCACAGTTGTACAAATATTATATTATCAAGAAATGAAGACTGGTCACAGTGTGCTCTTATTTGTCACTCTATTCCTATTCAACATAATTAAGTGAATATAGTTCGCGCGCAACGTCCACAATGTTACAATTGTTTCTGGCAGTGAACGTTTTAAGTGTTTTACTAATTTTCGAAGCGAATGCTGCGAGAATATTGTTCGTGATCCCGACCCCATCGTTCAGCCACAACATTGTGTGTCGAAGTCTGATCGAAGCGCTGGCCAAGCGGGGACATGACGTGGTAGTGGTAACGACGCATCCTTTCCCGCCAGGAGAATCACCGGCAAATGTCACTCAGATTGATGTGTATGATGTCTCTCATCCAATATGGCAAGAAGGAGTTAGTAAACTTCTGCATGAAAAGAGCAATGAATTCAGAATTGCAAGACTGTATAACGAAATGTTCACGGACATTTTTGAAAAACAAATCCTTTCGAAACCAATGCAGAATTTAATGAAAAGTGGAAAAGATCATTTTGACTTGTTATTACTTGAAAGCAATGTAGTGGCTGCATTAGGACTGTTGAACGTGTTCGATGCCCCTGCAATCCAAATCAGTACTTTCGGTCCAATACCTCTCACCTACTCTATGTTTGGATCTCCTACTCAACCGCTTCTATATCCGATTGGTCTCAGTGTACGTTTATATAATTTGACATTGTGGGAAGCTATTAATACGCTGTACAAATACGCCGCATTTGAATATGTGCTACTTAGTCAAGAAAGTGAACAGGATGAAATGTTACGAAAAAACCTGGGTTTGGACAAATTTGACATTCTGCCGATAAGAAAATTATATGAAAAAGTGCATGTGTATTTGCAAAGTATATATCCAATATGGATGAACAATCCCCCAGTACCACCAGGTATAGTTTATGCAGGAGGAATGCACCAGAAACAACCCAAAAATTTATCTCAGGTAATACAAGCCAACAACTAGTTTCCCTTGTATATTCTAGGGTAAAATTTGGAAAGAATACTTATTTTTTGTATTTTGACTATACAACTAGAAATTATTAAAATTAAAAAAACAAAATAAATATTATGTAACGTAAAGTATTACAATATTTCAGGTGCTTCAAAATATTTTAGATACATCCAAAAGTGGAGTGATATATGTTAGTTTTGGTTCAAATATACACGCCTCAGGTTTGAATCAAGAGAAGATAGACATGATGGCAAGAGTGTTTTCCAAACTGCCTTACGACGTTCTCTGGAAGAGTGATCAATATCTTCGTACCGATGCCGCAAAAAATATTCACGTATCAAAATGGTTTCCACAAAGCGATCTTCTTTGTAAGTAGTTCAGAATAACAGGAATAACATGTCATGTGGTTTTACAAATTAAGCGGGACCTGTCATAGTGGCTCCATTTATTGAAAACCTACATAATTATGTCCAACAGTGGACTTTATAATCAACAAAATTAAAAATTTTGAAAAAACCCACGCTGGATATAAACAGAGAAACTGGGCAAGTGTGTGCAATTTTGGGTTCTGAAGTAGTAAGTTTATCGACTATTAACAGATCTTCATAAATTGTACCTAAGACATCTCGATCACGTCAGCTTTCAAATAAAAAAAACTAGATCATATTCGGTTCATCCATTTGGGAGCTATAATACCACAGATAGACATAATATACATATTCAAAGATTCAAAGATACACAGATACACCGACACCACAAACTTATAACAGCCCTCTGTTTGCGTCGGGGGTCAAACCAAGTAATTTTCGTTTAAATGTTTTAGATCATCCAAATATCAAGCTATTTATAACTCATGCGGGCCTACAATCAAGCGAAGAAGCTATAACAGCTGGAGTACCTCTTATTGGCATCCCGATGTTTAGTGATCAATGGATGAATTCCGAAAACTATGTGCGTCTCGGAATTGGTTTGCAGCTAGACTGGAATACATTATCTGAGGAAGAATTAACAAGATCCATTGAAAGAGTTATTGGAGATAACAGGTTTGTCATAATTGTATTGTATTGTACCTACTAATATTAAATACCTGAGGGTTGTGCCCGTGTCATAGATAGTCTAATAAAGATTAAGAAAATATCAAGAAAGTCTTCGAAAAAAGACTAAAAGTATCGCTGAACATGTTATTATTCATATTAAAATCGCCATAACACCTATAAAGTATAAGCTGATGAGTTCCATCAATTCCTCTTGGTAAGATCCCCTCTATCGTGAGTGCCATGGACAACACACGGACAAGCACACACACAGACCGAGAGCAGAAACATGTGGATGGCTTTGCTGTTCCGCGTGTGTTGCCATCAAGATATTTGTTCCAGTTACAAGGAGAACGTGGTGCGAGTGTCGTCAGTGGTGAGCGACCAGCCGCTGTCGGCGCTGGAGCGCGCCGTGTGGTGGACGGAGTACGTGGTGCGGCACCGCGGCGCGCGCCACCTGCTGCCCGCCGCCGCCAACATGTCCTGCGCGCAGTACTTCGAGCTGCAGCTCCTTGCTGAAGTGGTGGCCACTGTCTCACTTGGCCTTGGCCTTTCCACCTACTTGGTGCTTAGGTTAGCGCGGTTTATTTGCAGAAGGAATCTCTACAAACACCACTCCAAAATCATTTGAACAATATAGTGCAATCTAGTATAAATAAATGATTGTTATTTTTTACTGAAGAGTTATAAATAAAAACTTTATTCGTTCATAAGATAAAACGGGACTCGTAAGGACTCAATTGAAAAAAAGAAAGCCAATCCTTAACGGCAAGGCAGTGGATATCTGAGCCAATTTCAATACACAACCAATACTTAACTACTATGCGCTGCACTGCGCTATATCAGTGCAGGGTTAGTTAAACATGGTTCATATCGGATTTACACTTGATTCAAAGATACTGATTAAACTGTTACATTGCTATGCTTCAATGGCTCATCAATTCCACAGCAGCCACTTAAACCCGTAAGCTAATTCCTAGCATGGAATCTTTGCTGTTGTACCTACCATTTGATCGTTCTTTTATTTATAAAAAGGAAAAAACTTGTAAACTTTTTGTAATTTTTTTTTTAACTCTTAAAAGAGACACACTTGTCTTACTTTCAGCTTTAACCTTTTGAAAGCCCTAAGCTACAATTACCCCATTATGTAAGATACAATATGGGGTAGACAAGAAAAAAAATTATCCCCACTTTACGTGTATGAGAAGTATTTTTTACCCTAAAAATCTTTTTTTAATCAATTGTCACCATTACAAATAAATGTATGCTAACATAGCTCGCTACGGGTCTCTGAGACGAGCTGTGGACGGATGGATGGACGAATGCAGAGCCGAAACTACCGAAGATAGAACTACGAAATTTTATCAGAATTTGTCAAAATCCTTCACTCAAGGTTAGGTAGAAAGTAACTATTCTCTGTCCATCGCGTCTGTATCTGTAACTAATTGATGTCTGCACATGGAACATATTTGCGAAAAACTATTGAAATGAAATGAAATGAAATAAGTTGAAATGAAATGAAATAAGTTTTACTCGAAGTAGGTTTGTTACAAACACTTTTCGAAAGTCACTCAACGCCATCGCTTCAACAAATCCCTACCGTGAGTGGTCGCGGGAGAAGAAGCGGCAAGAAACTCCCGGGATTATTTTTTTCCTACTCACAGTTACAGACGGCACTTAATACTACTTATTGCAATATTTGATATAAAAAAAAACTCATGTCCAAGCAGTCTTGTCATTTAAATACTCATCAACTTTGTAATATGCTTTCTTCATGAGAATACCTTTTATTTGGCTTATATTATTAGGGGTATTTGTTAACGAAATAGAACCCATACCAACGATTTTAAGAATTTATGTATGTTTGTCGGTATGACTGTTTGTCTGTTTGTTTCAGCATTTATTCCTGCTAATCTCAGAAACGGTTTAACAATTAGAATAATATTTTCACTGAACAATTGTAGTAAGTTGTGTCCATAATTGGAACGAAGTTCCTTATCGCGCGTTGTGAAAGGGGGCTAGACGGAAAATTACGACACTTTTTGATTAATTTAATTAATTTAATTTAACAGTTTATGCACACGTATAACAGTGGTTACAAAAGGTCATAAAAGTAATTTTGTACATAGGCAATACATAGGCGTGATTCAGAGAGTTTTACAGTACAGCGCCATCTCTGTAAAACTCATGGCGCTGTACTGTACAACTTTTTGAATCACGCTAGCGTGATTGAAATGTGGCGCTGTACAAACTGCGTAACTATATAAGGTAAATGAAACTAAGTATCCAGAGCGAATTCAAAAAATTAATAGTTTCCTTGAACTTACGTATGTTACAAGTACATATAAGTTGATAGCGTGATTCAGAATTAATTTACTAACGCCATCTATCCGCAACTAACCAAACTAAATATCTTAAGTCTGAACAGGCGCTGTACAACAATACAATACTTAAATCGAAAGGAAATTCGTTCCATCCGGGTGTCCCTTGACACCTCTCATGTTTTTTTGTTATAATATTATTGAGATATTGCGTTTCAATCGGGTCACAAGTAAAAAACATAAACGTGTACATACGTACGCGTGTGAGAAGTTATACTTTGGCATAAAAAAAAAACAATTAAAAAATAAATTTCAAAAAATCATAAAAAAAATAAAAAAAACAATATTAAAAAATATTCAAAAATCAATATTCAAATAAAACAATATTCAAAAAACATATTCAAAAACAATATTCTAACAATATTATAAAAAACAATATATTAAAATTAAAAATAATATTTTTTTCATAACAAGCGTTTTAAAAACGCGCGTGACGTTTTTCGTCACTGTCGTTCTTGTGTAACCGTCCGTGTTACAAATGTTAAAATTTCACTCTCATCATTACACGCTTTATATTAGCTTCACTTGTATGTTTGTTTGTTTGTTTGTAACTTTTCTTTGGATTTGATTTTGACCCACTTCAAGCGCTTAGATTTCTTTCAAATTTCGTAGACTTATCGAGGACCGATAACAATTCAATAAAGAAAAAAAAGAAAGAAATAAAGGAAAAAAACCTAATTACACGCTTTGATTAGCTTTAAACGGTCAGATTTCTTTCAAACTTCGTAGAATTATCGAAGACCGATGACAATTCAATATTTAAAGAAAAAAAGAAAGAAAGAAAGGAAAACCTAAATTTCATTTCAAAAAATCAAACTAAAAAATTAAAGAATAAATAATAGTTTAAAAAAACTAAAAAACACGCTTTTGTAGAAAATCCAACTAAAAAAATTGAAAATAAATTTGAATTAAGAATCGTGTAATTGTAATAAAAGCATGGGGTGCTTTTTAAGATATTATCAAAATGATAATCCTTCTACTCGTTAACACCATGCACTCCACACTTTTTTCTTTTTTTTGGTTGGATTTTCTACAAAAGCGTGTTTTATAGTTTTTTTTTAAACTATTTTTTTTTCATTTATTTCATAACGCGCCTAAAGAAGTATAACTACAAAAAGACGTATGAGTGTATGTCGACTAGCGACCTCTTTGGTTTTACAACAATCGACCGATAAAGATGATGTCATACAAGAAGAAGAAGTCATGAAGGAAAACTAAATATTTAGTATTAGAAATATGTCGATCTATTGAAACATTACGTTGAGGACATTCTATGGGATTCGATCACAAAGTACTTAAATACTACGTGGATTCGATTATGGATCACGGAGTAGTAGAGATTGTTATTGATGTGAACGTTAGGAGAACTGGAAATATTATTATCGTAAAGCAAAGTGAAAGGAACTGGTATGGTACGGTATTGAATAACCGATACCGTAGAATATACCTTCTTCTATTATGTACGGACGTAAGAAGTTATACTTCTTTGGCGTAACAGAACAAAAATAGTTGAAGATTTCATCATGTATACCACAACTCTTTGTTTGTGAAAGGAATCAGTTATCAGTTAACTTCATCATGTCGCTTTTCTGCTGTCGGTGTGCGCACGCATCATAAAAATTTTACTTTTATATTTTTATTCAAATGTGCCAAAAGAAGTATAAATACAAAAAAATGACCATTAAAAGAATTGTATTTTTTTCTGCTGTGTGTATTAATTGGTAATAAATTTTAAAAATGCGTGAAATATCTACACGTCACCTTAAAGCGAACAAAAAGCAAGGTCAAATCGTGCACAGTTGTACAAATATTACATTAGAAACAAAAACTGATCACAGTGTGCTCTTGTTTGTCACTCTATTTTTATTCAACATAATTACGTGAATATAGTGCGCGCGCAACGTCCACAATGATACGAATATTTCAGGTGGTGAAAATTTTAAGTGTTTTGCTAATTTTCGAAGCCAATGCTGCGAGAATATTGTTCATGATCCCGACCCCATCGTTCAGCCACAACATTGTGTATCGAAGCCTGATCGAAGCGCTGGCCAAGCGGGGACATGACGTGGTAGTGGTAACGACGCATCCCTTCCCGCCAGGAGAATCACCGGCAAATGTCACTCAGATCGATGTGTATGATGTCTCTCATCCAATATGGCAAGAATTTGTTACTAAAGTTTTCCACGAAAAGGGCGATCACATCAGACTTGCTACACTATATCGCCAAATGTTCACGGATCTCTTTGAAAAACAAATCCAGTCGAGACCGATGAAGGATTTATTGAACAGCGGAAGAGATCGTTTTGACATTTTATTACTTGAAAGTGTTGTAGTGGCTACATTAGGACTGTTGAACGTGTTCGATGCCCCTGTAATTCAAACTAGTACTTATGGTCCAATGCCTGTCACCTACTCTATGTTTGGAGTTCCTGCTCAACCGCTTCTATATCCGATTGGTATCAGTGCACGGTTATATAACCTAACATTGTGGGAAGCTATTAGTAATCTGTACAAATATGCCGTATATGACTATGTGTACCGTAGTCATGAATGCGAAGACGATAAAATTTTAGAGAGAAACTTGGGTTTAGACAAATCGGATATTCTGCCAATAAGCAAATTATTTGAAAGAGTGCATGTGTATATACAAAGTGTATATCCAATATGGATGAACAATCCCCCATTACCACCAGGTATAGTTTATGTAGGAGGAATGCACCAGAGAACAGCCAAAAATTTACCGCAGGTAATAAGTACAACTCAGCCAGTGGGGTAGAGAGAATTCTTAGTTTTTGTATGTTCACTTTGATTTGAGAATATACAAAAATTATATAACATTTAGAAAGAACTCTTTGCTTTTGGATACTCGCTGTAATTTGGGAATACACAGAATTAATATATAATTAATAATTTAGAAATAATAATATTGTAGAGATGGTCGTCTTAAAATTAATAATTTGCGGTATAAGTATTTTCATGTAACTCACGAAAAATCAAGAAGGCGAGCCACCTAATGGTGATGGGTAAGTTTACTGCCCATGGACATAGGCATCACTGATGTGGTGGAAGAAATAAGAATAAAAGTGGGATTGAGGTCAGAGTTTTTGACCGCCCCAAGACGGCTAAAAATTATTGTAATTAAGGAACAAAATTAATATTTTAAAACACGTAAAATGTTTCAATATTTCAGGATCTCCAAAAAATTTTGGATGCGTCCAAAAGTGGAGTGATTTATGTTAGTTTTGGTTCAAATATACATGCCTCAGATTTGAGTCAAGACAGGATAGACATGATGGCAAGAGTATTTTCCCAATTACCTTACGACATTCTCTGGAAGAGAGATCAATATCTTCATACTAAAGCCGCAAAAAACATTCACGTATCAAAATGGTTTCCACAAACCGATCTTCTTTGTAAGTATATCAGCATAAGAAGACTCACGTGTGTTTTTACTTATTAACATAACTCTACATATAATTCTTTGTGTAAATTATGAATTTTTCTAATTCAAATGTTTCCGACTATCTGAGTTTTCTAATTATCCGCTTAACTTCTATTTGAACAATTTCGTTCAAATTAGCTAGTCTAATAAAAAAAAGTAATTTAAGTAGATTTTAATGTTTCAGATCATCCAAGTATCAAGCTATTTATAACTCAGGGTGGCCTACAATCAAGCGAAGAAGCTATACACGCTGCAGTACCTCTTATTGGCATTCCGATGTTTGGTGATCAATGGATGCATACTGAAAACTATGTGCATCTCGGAATTGGCTTGCAGCTAGACTGGAATACATTATCTGAGGAAGAATTAACAAGATCCATTGAAAGAGTTATTGGAGATAACAGGTTTGTCATAATTGTATTGTATTGTACCTACTAATATTATATACCTGAAGGCTGAGCCCGTGTTATAGATATTCTAATCAAGATTAAGAAAAAACGACTTCCAAGAAAGTCTTCGAATAAGGACTTCGAATAACCTAACCTAACCTTCGATCACTAATAATAGAGCTGAATATAATATTATTCATATTAAAATCGCCATAACACCTATAAAGTATAAGCTGATGAGTTCCATCAATTCCTCTTGGTATGACTCCCTGTCTCGTGGGTGCCATGGACCACACACGGACAAGAACACACATACACACCCTGACCGAGAGCAGAAACATGTGGTTGGCTTTGCTGTTCTAGGTGCGTGACCATTAAGATATTTGTTCCAGTTACAAGGAAAACGTGGTTCGAGTGTCGTCAGTGGTGAGCGACCAGCCGCTGTCGGCGCTGGAGCGCGCCGTGTGGTGGACGGAGTACGTGGTGCGGCACCGCGGCGCGCGCCATCTGCTGCCCGCCGCCGCCAACATGTCCTGCGCGCAGTACTTCGAGCTGCAGCTCCTTGCTGAAGTGGTGGCCACTGTCTCACTTGGCCTTGGCCTTTCCACCTACTTGGTGCTTAGGTTAGCGCGGTTTATTTGCAGAAGGAATCTCTACAAACACCACTCCAAAATCATTTGAACAATATAGTGCAATCTATTATAAATAAACGATTGTAACTTTTTTACTGAAGAGTTATAAATAAAAAATTAAATGTGTGCAATTCACACGTGGTAGAAGTGAAACTTTCCAAAATTTTGGTCACTAAATCGAATCTTCTACCTAGTTCCTCGCGCCATCTATGAATACAACTTAGCACTTTTTAAAAGGTAACCACGAACATACGAAAAATCGATCGACCAACCGATTGTTGTTTCTTAGTTAGTTGCTAGATGGCGCGCTACAGTAATTTTGTGTAAGACGGCTGCTAGATGGTACCTACTTAATAATTTACGTGTTGTTGTCGAGGGGTTTGCGCAGCAAAGAGCTCTTATTTCTGAGTATTTTTATATCTTGTTGTGCTAAATAATAAATTTTATAAGATGCCGAAAACTAATGCCGAAATGTGTCGTCAATATCGACACAAAAATAAAACTAGAATGAAAAAAAATTCTTTGAAAATATTTAAAAGAGCATTTGAAAGTATTTAAAAACAGTATAAAAATAAAACTAAAAAAAAAGAAATACTGGGAGATGCGAACCTGCGCATCAGGTATTGTGAATCTACGTCCTGACCATTGGGCTACGGAGAATTTAAATTGAAAGTCGAAATTAGCGGTTATATTATCTTACCTGTCGTTGCATCCGGTTTCAAATCACTAACGATTCTAAAGAAGTTTCACTTCAAAAAAAAAGTGTTCGTTCATAAGATAAAACGGGACACATAAGGACTCCATTGAAATAAATATAGCCAATACTTAACTACTATGCGCTGCACTGCGCTATATCAGTGCAGGGTTAGTTAAACATGGTTCATATCGGATTTACTCTTGATTCAAAGATACTGATTTAACTGTTACATTGGTATGCTTCAACGGCTCATCAATCCCACTGCAGCCACTTAAACCCTTCGCTCCTTCCTAGCATGGAACCTTTGCTGTTGTACCTACCAATAAAATTGACCGTTCTTTTGTTTATAAAAAGGAAAAAACTTGCAAACTTTTTGTAATTTTGTTTTTAACTTTTAAAAGAGACCCACTTGTCTTATTTTCAGCATTAACCTTTTGAAAGCCCTAAGCTGCGATTATCTCATAGTGCAAGATACAATATGGGGTAGACAAGGAAAAAAAAATATCCTCACTTTATGTGTATGAGAAGTATTTATTTACCCTAAAAATCTTTTTTCAATCAATAGGGTACTTTCGTTAGTGAAAAATAAATTATGTAATTTGATAAAAATTAAAATTTATGTACAAATATACTTAAATATTTTGATTTTGAGTCATAAAAGCACATTATTATTATTTTATTATATTAAAATTAAAAGTCGTAATTTTTAATCTTTAGATCACGTGACCTAAAACACGAGCCGCCACGGTGTGACGTCACATGGGCAACAAGAAACTGTCAGCATAGTAATAAAGTACTCTGTGACTGTCAGTTCAGTTGTAAACAGCTATGCTACGTGTGCCGGTCGTACATACATGATTGTTGTTTTTAGCACTATGACGTCACCAAAATGATAACAGCGTTTTCGCGGGAGTAAAAAAGGTTTAAAGTTTTTAAATTTAATTTTGTGGCAAGAAAGCGTGTTCATTTTGCCGAAATATATTTTTTTGTAGCTTTTTATTAGGAAAATCAATATTTTGAAGTACTTTTTCAAACATAGTAGAATACCCTATTGTCACCATGACAAATAAATGTATGCTAACATAGCTCTTTAGTGTTAGGGGTCTATGAGACGAGCTGTGGACGGACGAATGGACGAATGCAGAGCCGAAACTACCGAAGATAGAACTACGAAATTTTGTCAGAATTTGTCAAAATCCTTCACTCAAGGTTGTAAAATAAAGATTGTAAGGTTGCAGGGTGAAATCTGTTTATATCAAAAGAGAAGTACGATATGATACTGTTACGTCATGTAGTTAATATGTAGATGCTAGTAATAAAATTATATCGAGTTCATTTGTTCAAATTCTTAGAAAGTAGATATTCTCTGTCCATCGCGTCTGTACCTGTAACTAATTGATGTCTGCACATGGAACATTATTTGCGAAAAACTATTATTAGGGGCATTTGTTAACGAAATAGATAGATCTTTACATAAATAAGTTAATGCTTGACCACAATTCCACCTGATGGTAAATGGAGAGGTGGTCCAAGGTGGTGAGCACATTAACTTAGTCACCTATTCACTCTTTTCTTGAAGATATCCACATCATAGGCAGGAGGGAACGCCGACGCAGGCAAGTTATTCCAGTCCTTGGCGGTGCGTATAACGAATGACGAGGCAAACCGCCTCGTCCTTACCGGCGGGATGTTCACAATATAATGATGGATACCCGCCGTGCGTCGTGTCGTTCGATGGAGAAATGGAGATGGGGGAATTAAATCAAACAATTCCTGTGCACATCCCATACCAAAGAATTTAAGAATTTATGTATGTTTGTCTGTTTGTCTCTGCATTTGTTCCTGATAATCTCAGAAACGGTTTCACAATTAGAATAATAACACTATGCAAATTGTCCATGTTCAAAAATGTTAAAATTTCACTCTCATCATGTTTTCCATTTACGAGTATTTCATAACGCGCTTAAAGAAGTATAACTTCAAAAAAACGTGTGTATGTATGTCGACTAGCGACCTCTTTGGTTCTACAACAATCGACCGATAAAGATGATGTCATACAAGAAGAAGAAGTCATGAAGGAAAACTAAATATTTAGTATTAGAAATATGTCGATCTATTTGGAACATTACGTCGAGGACATTCTATGGGATTCGATCACAGAGTACTTAAATACTACGTGGATTCGATTATGGATCACGGAGTAGTAGAGATTTTTATTGATGTGAACGTTAGGAGAACTGGAAATATATTATTATCGTGAAGCAAAGTGAAAGGAACCGGTACAGTACGGTATTGAATAACCGATACCATAGAATATACCTTCTTCTATTATGACAGTTATGTACGGACGTAAGAAGTTATACTTCTTTGGTGTAACAGAACAAAAATAGCTGAAGATTTCATCCCGTATATCACAACTCTTTGTTTCTGAAAGGAATCAGTTATCAGTTAATTTCATCATGTCGCTTTTTGGCTGTCGGTGTGCGCATGTATCGTAAAAATTTTACTTTCATATTCTTATCCAAACGCGCCAAAAGAAGTATACATACAAAAAAATGTCCATTTAAAGAATTATAATTTTTTTCTGTTGTGTGTATTAATTGGTAATAAATTTTAAAAAACGCGTGAAATACGAGTATCTACACGTCACCTTAATGGTCGTAGCACACATATCAACTCGTAAACGGAACGTAAACGTATCAACTCTTGCATGTCAGTATTCTTTGTATAAAACTCCCTACTGTAAAGCACACTTATCGGATCCGTAACGTAATCGCCTCGCCTCGAGACAAGCTCACGAACCGCGGTACGGTGCGTGGACGACTTGCCGTACCCGCGCTTACGTCTCACCGTACGCTATCCGTCGACTTTCCGTTTCCTCGTGCACGCCCCGCGCCGCGGCGCCGCGGCTACCGTTGCGTCGGCGAACTGCTGTCATTCATTCCGTCAACCAGCGGCCGGCGAGCCGTAAGCGCGGCGTCGCCTATCCGTAGCCGAGTCGATTTGGAGCTGTTGGTCGGTTATAACGCGCTTACGTTAGGTTGACGGCGAGGCGATCCGGTGCCGATCCCTTTCCGAGTTGATATGTGCGCTACGACCATAATGGTCGTAGCGCACATATCAACTCGGAAAGGGATCGGCACCGGATCGCCTCGCCGTCAACCTAACGTAAGCTCGGCTACGGCTAGGCGACGCCGCGCTTACGGCTAGGCGACGCCGCGCTTACGGCTCGCCGGCCGCTGGTTGACGGAATGAATGACAGCAGTTCGCCGACGAAGCGGTAGCCGCGGCGCAGGGCGTGCACGAGGAAACGGAAAGTCGACGGATAGCGTACGGTGAGACGTAAGCGCGGGTACGGCAAGTCGTCCACGCACCGTACCGCGGTTCGTGAGCTTGTCTCGAGGCGAGGCGGTTACGTTACGAATCCGATAAGTGTGCTTTACAGTAGGGAGTTTCATACAAAGAATACTGACATGCAAGAGTTGATACGTTTACGTTCCGTTTACGAGTTGATATGTGTGCTATGACCATAAAGCGAACGAAAAGCAAGGTCAAATCGTGCACAGTTGTACAAACAGAAACTGGTCACAGTGTGCTCTTTTTTGTCACTCTATTCCTATTCAACATAATTACGTGAATATAGTGCGCGCGCAACGTCCACAATGATACGAATATTCCTGGTGGTGAAAATTTTAAGTGTTTTGCTAATTTACGAAGCGACTGCTGCGAGAATATTGTTCATGATCCCGACCCCATCGTTCAGCCACAACATTGTGTATCGAAGCCTGATCGAAGCGCTGGCCAAGCGGGGACATGACGTGGTAGTGGTAACGACGCATCCTTTCCCGCCAGGAGAATCACCGGCGAATGTCACTCAGATCGATGTGTATGATGTCTCTCATCCAATATGGCAAGAATTAGTTACTAAAGTTTTCCACGAAAAGGGCGATCACATCAGACTTGCTACACTGTATCGCCAAATGTTCACGGATCTCTTTGAAAAACAAATCCAGTCGAGACCGATGAAGGATTTATTGAACAGCGGAAGAGATCGTTTTGACATTTTATTACTTGAAAGTGCTGTAGTGGCTACATTAGGACTGTTGAACGTGTTCGATGCCCCTGTAATTCAAACTAGTACTTTTGGTCCAATGCCTGTCACCTACTCTATGTTTGGAGTTCCTGCTCAACCGCTTCTATATCCGATTGGTGTCAGTGCACGGTTATATAACCTAACATTGTGGGAAGCTATTTGTAACCTATACAAATATGCTATATATGACTATGTGTTCCGTAGTCATGAATGCGAAGACGATAAAATTTTAGAGAAAAACTTGGGATTAGAAAAATCGGACATTCTGCCAATAAGCAAATTATTTGAAAGAGTGCATGTGTATTTGCAAAGTATATATCCAATATGGATGAACAATCCTCCATTACCACCAGGTATAGTTTATGTAGGAGGAATGCACCAGAGACCACCCAAAAATTTACCGCAGGTAATACAACTCAGCGAGTAGGGCAATCGTGATAATAAAAAAGAAAATGTGTGCAATTCACACGTGGTAGAAGTGAAACTTTCCAAAATTTTGGTTTCAAGGTAATGAGATGAAAAAGCAATAAATCTAATCTTAAAGCAATAAATCGAAGCGCCATCTATGAATACAACTTAGCACTTTTTAAAAATCTATCTAGCAATAAAACCAATCTACTATCTTACTCCTAACGCCATCTATGAATACAACCTTCTATCTTATTCCTCGCGCCATCTATGAATACAACTTAGCATTTTTACTGTCTGTATAATCGGTTGGTCGATCGACAGAATGAAAAAATTAAATTCTTATTTTTTGTTGATAAATTCTTTGAACATATTTAAAAGAGCATTTGAAAGTATTTAAAAACAGTATAAAAAAAAACTAAAAAAAAAAAAAAAAAGAAATACTGAGAGACGCGAACCTGCGCATCAGGTATTGTGTATCTACGTCCTGACCATTGAGCTACGGAGAAATTAAATTCAAAGACGAAATTAGCGGTTATATTATCTTACCTGTCGTTGCATCCGGTTTCAAATCACTAACTATTCTAAAGAAGTTTCACTTCAATAAAAATTCTTAGTTTCTGTATGTTCACTTTGAGAATTTACAAAAATTATATAAAATTTAGAAAAAACTCTTAGCTCAAATAATCGCTTTAATTTTGGAATACACAGAATTAATATATAATTTAGAAATAATAATAATTTGAGGTATTAGTATTTTCATGTAACTCACGAAAAATCAAGAAGGCGAGCCACCTAATGGTGATGGGTAAGTTTACTGCCCATGGACATAGGCATCACTGATGTGGTGGAAGAAATAAGAATAAAAGTGGGATTGAGGTCAGAGTTTTTGACCGCCCCAAGACGGCTAAAAATTATTGTAATTAAGGAACAAAATTAATATTTTAAAACAGGTTAAATGTTTTAATATTTCAGGAGCTCCAAAAAATTTTGGATGCGTCCAAAAGTGGAGCGATTTATGTTAGTTTTGGTTCAAATATACACGCCTCAGATTTGAGTCAAGACAGGATAGACATGATGGCAAGAGTATTTTCCAAATTACCTTACGACATTCTCTGGAAGAGAGATCAATATCTTCATACCGACGCACAGTGATTCGAATGGAACAAGCTAGCTGGACAAAAGTCATTTTGAATTTCCCGGAATTGTATACCTGAGCCCCTAACCAATACCCCAATTAACACAAATCCGAGAATTATTTTGCACTAATGTCAACCACTAATTAGGTAATTAGGGCAGTATAAAAAGAAAGGGTGAAAAAATTACAAATCAGTTGCATTTTTGCGATTACCGAAGTAACATTAATGTCAGTGAGTTTTAAGTTTTTTGAATAATATTAGTGATGGATCTTCAAGTTAAAGGTATGTACTTTTTATTTATAATTAATATATAAATATACTTAACCCCAGTTTTTATATAATACCTCAATTTTAAAAAAATATGTAGTTTTTTGACGGTTTATTGTTTTCATTGGACCAGAAAGTACTTGTACCCTCATGTACCTGGGCTAGAAATTATATATGTCATAGCCATATATGTTAGCTTTCAATTGACGCCCATTTTAGCTTGCACAATCGAGTACAACTTTGTTATTTCGTCTGTTTTTCAGAATACGAATTCTCAGTTTCGAAAATCGAGTTTTTTGATGAATGGCAGAAACACATTAATGTCAGTGAGTTTTAAGTTTTTTGAATAATATTAGTGATGGATATTCAAGTTAAAAGTATGTACTTTTTATTTATAATTAATATATAAATATACTTAACCCCAGTTTTTTATAATACCTCAATTTTAAAAAAATATGTAGTTTTTTGACGGTTTATTGTTTTCATTGGACCAGAAAGTACTTGTACCCTCATGTACCTGGGCTAGAAATTATATATGTCATAGCCATATATGTTAACTTTCAATTGATGCCCATTTTAGCTTGCACAGTCGAGTACAACTTTGTTATTTCGTCTGTTTTTCAGAATACGAATTCTCAGTTTCGAAAATCGAGTTTTTTGATGAATGGCAGAAACATCCGAAAGAGAACCGTAATAATAGACTATATGATTTTCTATTACTGAAAAATTATTTTGGAAATATTACGAATGAATCTGCGAGGGAAATTAAAATGAAAATTTCAAAAATATCAACAATTTTAGTACAAAAATGGCAATAGTCATTAGTTAAGTATTTTATGACTGTTGTTAATCTTTTTCTATTGTTATTTTTTAAGTATCTCAGTTATACAAAATATTTATTATTAATTTTTGTTTTCTTGGAACCCGTGATCCTACCTTCCATTTTTTTATATATCTTGCACTTAAATTGTCATAAACCATCATAAGAAAGCCATACCAAGCAATCAAACCCAATAAATAATTTTGTCTAGCTAGCTTTTTCTATTGGAACTACTGTGGCGAACGTCGGTTTTTTGAGAATCTTGAACTAGTTGCAGATATTACAGCTTTAGATGTGAATTTAATTAAGAAGTTTGGCATTATTCTTCGAACATTGGCTTTTCAATTCGAAAAATGACCTTGATTAAGCATTCAAGGTCATGGTTAAGGTCGTTTTTTGCGTAAAATTTTCTGCCCTTTCCGAATCTGGAATAAAAAATAGGGGTTACCATTTGAAAAAATTAAGTTGACCTTGATTTGACCTTCAAAACCACAGTCAAGGTCAAATTCAAGGTCATCATCGGTTAGTCGAGTACAATTAGTACAACTTTTGTATAAAACATTTTCCTCCAAAATGCATTCCTGAGGAGTTATTCAGGGGTTTCCATACTTTTGGACCACCCTGTATATATTTTGCACTTAAACTGTCATAAAACATCATCAGAAAGCCGTACCAAGCAAAAAAACCCAATAAATAATTTTGTCTAGCTAGCTTGTTCTATTCGAACCACTGTGCGACGCCGCAAAAAACATTCATGTATCAAAATGGTTTCCACAAACCGATCTTCTTTGTAAGTATATCAGCATAAGAAGATTCACGTGTGTTTTTACTCATTTACGTAACTCTGTTCATATAATTCTTTGTGTAAATTATGAATTTTTCTAATTCAAATTTTTCCGACTATCTCAGTTTTCTAATTATCCGCTCAACTTCTATTTGAACAATTTCGTCCAAATTAGCTAGTCTTATAATAAAAAAAGTAATTTAAGTACATTTTAATGTTTCAGATCATCCAAGTATCAAGCTATTTATAACTCAAGGTGGCCTACAATCAAGCGAGGAGGCTATACACGCTGCAGTACCTCTTATTGGCATCCCGATGTATGGTGATCAATGGATGCATACTGAAAACTATGTGCATCTCGGAATTGGCTTGCAGCTAGACTGGAATACATTATCTGAGGAAGAATTAACAAGATCCATTGAAAGAGTTATTGGAGATAACAGGTTTGTCATAATTTGTATTGTATTGTATCTACTAATATTATATACCTGAAGGCTGAGATTAAAAAAAAACGACTTCCAAGAAAGTCTTCGAATAAGGACTTCGAATAACCTAACCTAACCTTCGATCACTAATAATAGAGCTGAATATAATATTATTCATATTAAAATCGCCATAACACCTATAAAGTATAAGCTGATGAGTTCCATCAATTCCTCTTGGTATGACTCCCTGTCTCGTGGGTGCCATGGACCACACGCGGACAAGAACACACATACACACCCTGACCGAGAGCAGAAACATGTGGTTGGCTTTGCTGTTCTAGGTGCGTGACCATTAAGATATTTGTTCCAGTTACAAGGAGAACGTGGTGCGAGTGTCGTCAGTGGTGAGCGACCAGCCGCTGTCGGCGCTGGAGCGCGCCGTGTGGTGGACGGAGTACGTGGTGCGGCACCGCGGCGCGCGCCACCTGCTGCCCGCCGCCGCCAACATGTCCTGCGCGCAGTACTTCGAGCTGCAGCTCCTTGCTGAAGTGGTGGCCACTGTCTCACTTGGCCTTGGCCTTTCCACCTACTTGGTGCTTAGGTTAGCGCGGTTTATTTGCAGAAGGAATCTCTACAAACACCACTCCAAAATCATTTGAACAATATAGATTTTTTATGTTATTGATTACAACTTTTTTACTGAACAGTTATTAACAAAATTTTGTCCGTGCATCATATAAAACAAAACACGTAAAGCTGATCGCACATATGTCAGCATCGTAGGCGACGAACGCGTCCAACGGTGGCGCTGCGTTCGTTGCTGACATTATGTGCGATCAGCTTAAGACTCCATTGAAACAATAATAGCAAATCCTTAACGGCAAAGCAGTGAATATTTGAGCCGATTACAATACACGACCCGTAGTCATATACTACTGTGCGCTTCACTGCGCTGTATCAGTGCATGGTTGCTTAAACATGGCTCATATCGGATTCACACTAGATTCACAGATACTGATTTAACTGTTGCTTTGCTTCAAAGGCTCCTGAACTCTACTGCAGAAAAGTTAGTCCTTTCATCACTCTATGGAAACTGCTCAATATAAAACACAGCAGGTACAAATTACTACTACCTACCGATATTTGACTTCACTTTAACTTAGTACTTAACGTTTGTGTAATTTTGTTACTAGTAAATAATAACTGTAGGCTGTATGCGTTGATCCCGAAATATAATACGTAGTATCTAAAGTCATCGATCGGAGTTGTAAAGCTCCGAGCTCCGAGCTGGAGCGCTAATAAATGCTGCCGCGGCTGAGCCGACCATCACCGACTCGCAAACTGCCACCAAACATCCCTAATCCATTACTTCAGAACGAAGCCATTCACGTAACGATTTCCAACTCTCCGACAAAGTATGCAGAGTCGGTTCTACATTCGAATGTATCTCCATTAATCAACGGAGTTCAATCTCTGTGAATTAACTACTCAAATTACAGAACAGTCTGAACTGGTGAGAATTATACTGAAAAAGTTTAATTCTAAAGCATAGTTAATCGGTTTTCTAATTGTATGAATTAGCTTAAGAAAAATTTACTCTCATTATCGCTTTGTGACGATTTTTATATACTCTACATTAGATGTATTGGGTCAAGGGTATATTGATCGATGACTTTTCACTGATTGAAAAGAAAACCTTGTGGCTTCAACCCATTAATGGCACACCACTGGACACAGGTCTCTCCTTTTGAGGAAGCCTAGAGCATACTCCACCAGGTTGCTCCAGTGGGGATTGGTGGAGGGGTTATTGGCCAACCCGAGTGACAGAACTCCAGGGCCTCCAACATGGCTTAACGACTGTTATTTTATGATAACAACCGGGACCGATGGCTTTACCTGTCCTCCGAAGTACGGAAATGCTCAAGATTTTTTTGCCACTAGCGGTCACCTATCCAAGTACCGTCACAATTCCATGGGTAAGCGGAGATGAAGTCTAACATGCAGAGAGCACTAATTACCTAGCTCAGTGTATCTAGGAATAAAGTTTATTCATTTCTGAGTACAGATAATGTACCCACTGATCGTCAATTGGTTATAGAGTTATCTATACTCAAAATTATCTAAGAACGCATTAATGATAGCTGCCATTTATTAATATGAACCAACCTTGTACGTACGTCTTTGAGCAAAATGGAATAATTATTTAATTGACATGAATAGTTGGTTACTTACGAACAAAAGATTTTGCCAAAATTTGTTGAAAATCCCTATTCGTATTGTATCGTATTCGTATTGACGTTATTTATAAATCATATTAAACGTTATAATCTAGTAAAAATCCCATCACATCTTAATTTATGCAAAATTGAATAAAAAAATAAGGCGTCAAATCAATGTTATATGAAGATGACAAAATCTACACTGACGTTAAGTGATGTGACGGCATGAAACCACTTATAAACCCATAATAATCGATACATTACTACGAGTATAATCGAAACTTAAAATAAAAATGAATTTATTTTATTTCTTTCTTTGTGTTTAACAATTAAACAATTTAATTTCTTCTCTTCTATAAGAACATGACCAAAAGTGTTTATTACGATAATCTCTAACCGTAGCCATTTGAACTGATTAAAATACGGTTAGAATATTCATTATTCAACCGAAACCCAAATTTCATACGCTGGATGCGGCGCGGACGAATTAACAGTGAGTTTTTTAGGAAAAAAATATTTTATTATAGTCGTAAATACATAATTATTGAGCGTATAGGTATGGTAAAGTAACTTAAGTAGCTCAATGGAGGCAGTATCGTTCCAGTTACTTGTGGATATCTAAATGTTTCGGTTTTTAGAATTTACAATTTAATTATTGAATCGATTAGAAAGTCTTACAATTTTGAATCGATTTGTTGCAAAAATTGGTTCTTTCGTGAATTGATTTTTTTTGTACATCTCTAGTGTCACTGCGATGACAAACGACAAATATGCATTCTTAGTTCGTGGGGACTATACAATATCTACACTAATATTATAAAAAGGAAAGATTTGTATTTTTGTATGCTTGTAACGATTGTAAAAATTACTGGACCGATTTTGATAAATCTTTCACCAGTAGAGACTATATTCAATTATGATCAGTGATATTTTAACTCTCATATATGTCGGAAATCATAAAATGGAACGTGAAACCGGAACTAGCTTGGGTGTATTGGGAAGATGGCAGCACTATGCTAATTGTCTGCCATTTGAGTACACGTGGTAGCGGGAATGATAGAGAACAGCTATTGACTTGCTAGCCACCAACGGGCTCTCTTTAGACAGCCTCCGAGCTGAGCGGACGCCTAGAGTAGAACGTCGTTATTCTGATGGATGTAATTGTGCAACGGAACGTGTGAATTATTGTTGGTTATCCGAAATGCCGGACCGCGCTGTCGGACTTCACCGCGTTCCATTAGTGATTGGTTATCTTATTCGAGTCCCATACTAATCTGTTCAGAGTGGTGTGTACCAGTGGTAATCTTGTATTAAAGTAGCGAGTGTAAAACCTGTGATTTAAAGAATTATGTAAAGGCCCACAGTCTTATTATTTTCTGAAAAATCCATTCCCGATATTTAATAATATAAAACATGTTGCGGAACAACGTTTACCGGGCCAGCTTGCGTAAACGGTTAATAACAATAGTCGTGTATTTCTGAGAGCATCACTTCAATAAAATGATATTATTTAACACCTACTGCATAAATTACCGTCATATTCAAATTAGTGTCTGTTTATTGAAAATGCAGTTAATTATTCAAGTAAACAGAGGTCTATATATACCCTCCGTTATTGCTAAACACAACAATTTAAATCCAGTCCAAATTTATGCCAAAACTCGAAAGGTTGTTAATAATTCATAAAGTTCATGTATAAATAGTTAATTTAATGTTAATTAAGTAGGTATGAATCGGGGTTTGTTAACGTTAATAATAAGTTTTTAGATAAACACGTGGATGCGTGGAGTCTGACACCGGCAATGACGACGGCAAGAGTGTGGTCGACGTGGTCGGTGGCACGGAGTAGTGGACACTGTTGAAGCACTATTTAATAAATAAAAAAAACATGAGAGGTGTCAAGGGACACCCGGATGGAACGAAGTTCCTTTAGATTTAAGTATTGTTGAATCACGCTAGTAGCGCCATCTCTGTAAAACTCTCTGAATCACTTCAAAAAAAGTGTCGTCATTCGTAAGAATCAAAAAGTGTCGTATTTTTCCGTCTAGTCCCCTTTCACAACGCGCGATATGGAACTTCGTTCCAATAAATAAACGCTAACACACTCATACCCCCGCAGTAGGTTATTGCCTGTGTCGCGGGTGGTATGGACGACACATATAACACATCACAATCACACCCTGCACCCGAGTACAAATATATGCGATCTATCACATAAATATCTGCCCCAGCCGGGAATCGAATACGGTACCCCTCGCTTTGCAGGCAGAATTGCTACCACTTAGGCTACAGGGTCGTCAGGGTCGTATTTGCCACAGATAATAAGTGGCACCATATCAGGCTACATTTGTTCATCATCATTATTATCATTAGTTTTTCACCATTTCTTCTCCTCTATGACAAAGCACCTTTCCGAAATAGTGAAAGAGTAAAAAAGAATGACGTGCCTAAGTGTATCAGTGTTACCTATTTGAAAATTTACTGTGACCGGTTCCATCTGGTAATTGAAATTATAATATGCGTTCTTAAATACACATGCTGCCGTGCTCCAAAATTACCTAATTAATAAGAGGAAACGAACAACCAAGATTCGAGAATAAACCCTTTTAACTTTCATCTGAATGTCTCTCACAGCAGGAAATCCAATTAGGAATCCTTCACTAGCAAGCACTACCAACAGAATAAACGAATGCCATCAAAAACATAACTTGTAAAAAAAAACAAGTCTCGCAACTCAGTTCTTCTACCGTAAAAATTTGTGAGATGCATGTAATACCAAGTCGCTTAATTTATTCAGTCCCTACTTTAGGGTCCTTCTGTCTTAAGTTATTACGTAATTAGCTAACCTAACAACATCTTAAAGTGACCATATAAATATTAAAAATCTTTTATGTTCTAAATAAATAGATTGACTTGGCAATCGCACAAAACAATCTAATTTAATATGTAATATGTATTACTTGTTAGATACGTCGTTTTCATGCGATGGCCAAGTCAATCTATTTATTTAGAACATAAAAGATTTTTAATATTGATATGGTCACTTTAAGATGTTGTTAGGTTAGCTAATTACGTAATAACTTATGACAGAAGGACCCTAAAGTAGGGACTGAATAAATTAAGCGACTTGGTATTACATGCATCTCACAAATTTTTACGGTAGAAGAACTGAGTTGCGAGACTTGTTTTTTTTTACAAGTTATGTTTTTGATGGCATCTCATTTCTTTTTGTAGTTAGTCCTATTTCATTTCCTTTTCAGTACCTTCTATTTCTTCAATACTAACAATTTCGGGCAATATAGTCCTTTTTTATGCTTTGAGCAGGCAAACGAGCAGACAGGTCACCTGATGGTAAGTGATCACCGCCGCCCATGGACATTAGAAACACTGGGGGCGTCACCAACTCGTTGCCGGCCAAGAAGATGACGATAGATCCACTTCTTGAAGGACCCCAGGTCATAACTTAGAGCCTTAGAGGGAACACCGATGCAAGTAGTTTGTTCCACATGACAGTTTACACGTGCGAGGTAGAAAATGACGTGAGAACCGAACGGACGCCAGGTACCCAGGTAGTGTTGGTGGAACCTGGTACCTGATGTGCGGTGACGAAAATTAACTGTAGGTATTAAGCCAAACAGTTCTTCAGAACATTCTCCATTGTACAGACGGTAGAATGCGCAGAGAGAGCCTACATCTCTCCTCAACTCAGGCGATTCTAATCCGTCTGTAAGCTTGGGATCGTCGACAAGACGAATGGCTAGCCGTTGAATTCGATTGAAGGGATCTACTTGGTCATCCGGCTCCATACTGAAGTACCGTGAAGTACTTCGTGAAGTGCTTAGCTCTATTGAGCACTTCCAATTTCTTTACCAGCTAGTTTGACCTTTCTATCTAAGTAGTCCCGTAGTTGTAACTAAATGGTACTCCGTAGGAAGGCAGCTTAGACAGTAACGCCTTATGCTACACTCTATCAAAGGCCTTTGCAACATCCAAACTTATAGTCAATGCTTCTGTCTTGCACTTCATTGCTTCTGCCTAGCAATGAGTAAGGTATACTGAAAGATCGCCAGCTGATCTGCCGTGGCGGAAACAGTATTGACGATCACTAATCAGCTGGCGATCTTCTAAATAGTGGAGCAGTTGGGTGTTTATTTTACGCTCCATTACTTTGGAGAGCAGAGAGGTTATGGTGATCGGTCTGTAATTAGATGGATTTCGCCTGTCTCCTTTTTTGGCAATAGTGTGGATCAAAGCTACCTTCAATGAAGACGTCACGATGTCGGCAGAGTAGGAGAAGATGGAATAGGTACGTTAAAACCGGGATCAACTTCGGAGCGCACGTTTTTAGCACAACGGCAGGTATACCATCTGGCCCATTCGACTTGTTGATGTCAAGGGAAAAAAAGCTTGACGCACGGCATTCTGAGTAAAATGCACGTCAGGCATCAGCTCACTACACTGTGGGATGGTAGGCGGTGTGTTACCCCCGTCATCAACAGTCGAATTCGACGCAAAGAGTGTGCCCAGTATTTTGGCTTTCCCTTTTGCAGTGTGGGCCAAGGTATTATCTGCTCTGCGCAAAGGAAGAAGGGACGATGCACAGAAATTGCCTTGAATGGCTTTGGCTAGAGACCAAAACGCTCGGCTACCACACGAATAGCTCAGCAGTCTCTTGTCGGTTCTGTTTATGTGCTTGAACTTTGCCTTGGTAATTTGCTTCTTTGAGGACCACGAGGCAGTATTACATTTCTTTTTCAGCTGACTCATAATGGTGCCTCCGAGTTCACGCGCCTCTACCCAATCCTGATAAGCAAATTGCTTCAGGTTTATTGCCTTTAAGCAGTTTCTATCAAAGGAGGAGAAGGAGGGTGGTTGCTATCCATTTATTGCCTTTAAGCAGTTTCTATCAAACCAGGCTTGGGTTTTACCACCAACGAGTACCACAGAGTTTGGAATGTAACATTCCATGCCCTAAAGTACCACATAGGCTATAGAAAGAGTACAAGCATTGGGATCAGCTGAGGAGAAACAGATGCGCCTCCACAGGTAAGATGAATAAAATTCCCGCAAACCGTCCCAGTCCGCCGATCTGAAATACCAGACTCGGCGAGACGCGCAAGGTCGCCGGTCAACGGGTCGTGCCAACCGTACCGAAGATCGTACGAGGCAGTGATCAGACGAACCAAGCGGTGCCTCGACGGATACAGCATAATCGTTATGGTGTGAGATAAGCAGGAGGTCCAAGATGGAAGCAGCATGGCCGTCAATGTTGGACTGGACACCAACTGACTGAGCAGATTTTCCTGCGTAGTCCGTTGTACGTGATCCTAGCCATTCAACATGATGGGCGTTGAAGTCTCCCAGGATCACTACTTCAGCACAGGGGATCTGCTCTTGCACATAGTCGATCGCCCCTTGAACGTGCTCGTAGAGGGTCGAGTATTGCCAATGTAGACACGCGTTTGGCCGCCATGGTCTACGTGTACGCAGATAGTGGACAGGTCTCTTCCTTCAAGAAAGTCGAGACGTTGACAACAAATATCGTCTCGAGAAAACAGACAGACACCGGCGTGTGGTATAAATTTGTGTTCAAATATGTATCCCGGAAAATGAAGGTAGGATGTCTCTTTCAAGTGTCCGTTTCAAGGTGATAATGAACGGCGTTGAGGTTTGAGTGTAAGCCCCTGATATTGCAAAAGTTCACTTGAAATGTGGAAGGGGGTGCCGCTGATTTTAACCTTTTTTCTTTTTTGAACTTTCTCATTTTTATTTGCGGGGAAGAAATGGAAAAGTAGGGGTGGTGCATTGTCGGCTCTACCCGAGTCAAAGTGTAGTCATAAAAACTATCTCGGCAAGGTGGGTAAACTGAGTTACTGGCTCGGCGGAAGGAAGGACCCCCGATCCGACCCACGATTAAAGTCCTCGTCCCACATCCGGCTCCCCAGCCGGCAAGAAAATCAATCGTCGGGCTTTTAACATTGGCGGCGGGACAGCCTCCCAGGGCGGGATCACCTGGGTTCGGGTCCCCTACAACAATCGTGCACCAACGGTAACATTTCATTGGCTCTCCCTGGCCGCCGAGTCAGTCCATCATGCCCAACCACATGAGAACAGTTGTTAATGACTTTAACGGACCCAAGAGAACCCTACAAAATAATACCTCTCCAGGACGGGTGACAGACGAAGAATGGGAAGGAAAATGTATAAAACACGGGGGGAAAGGAAGAGAAGAAGAAGACTGGCTCTCCGACATTGCAACCGAAACCCGTTAGAAAACATTTCACGGTTGACTCTAGAAGGAGGGTGGTTGCTATCCAGGCGGTGCCCATGGGGAAACAATAATATAATACAATCCCTCCGAGGGGCCCTACCACCAGTGGATTGGATTTAGTTGCCTTTTACGACACCCATCCGGCGTGAGATTGGGGTTAGTATTCTAAGCCGCCCCAATACGGCTAAAAATTGTAAAGTGTATTGTGAATATTTTGCGGGATTTTGGTACAACTTAATAAGACATGTCCCATTCTTGCTTTTTCATTCCTTTGAACATAATAATATACCTAGGTATCTATTTACACCTATTATTCCATTATGTTATACATAATATAGGTACACTGTTTCGTGAACTGCAAATGTAACTTTGTAATCTTTTATATTTATATGAGATTACAAAGTTAATTATGCAGTTAATGTATCTAGAAAACTGGACTGAAATTGCAAAATATTTTAGTTTTTCCTTGATTTATAAACTAAACCCTAATTGTGTTCTAAATTTGAAGCTTCTATGTCTGCTAGAAGTGCCTTAGAGTTTTGATGATCGGTCAGTGAGTGACAAAATTAAGAAACTTTGACTAGTTATAATTCTTAAAGTACTGGTTCAAATTGATTGAAATTTGAAATATACCGTGTTTATACAATGCCTGGTTGGTAACTGAAAATTCAGGCTTCTAGCTTTATCCACAACGAAGTTATAGGGGTTCGAAAATGGCCTGAACTGCTTCGAGAAAAGGATGTTGCTCGACTTGGCGGGGGCACTGCCGTGCCCCCAGATATAAGAGCAGTACTCGTTAGATTAAAATAAAGGTATGAAAATCGTCGTCTTTTCATTACGTATGATACCTTTTCTGTTACTTGACTAACAATATGCATTTTTATGTATCGTTGTGTTCTGTGTGCAGAACACTATCTCTGTGAACGATGTTCAATCGTAAATAATTCAACAAAAAAGAAAGAACGGTAAGAGTTATGTAACGTGACCAATAATGTCAGATTGCTTCAAACGCACGGAGCACTGTTGTCTCTGTGTTCCGTATTCAAACGTTATTTTGGAAGTTATCTTTATCTGTTATCTTTTTTGAGCTAACTTGCAAGTTAAAAGTATCTGCGATTACAAATGCATCGCTTAGGAATCGCTTGTGACATTTCTAAATGTTTTATGCATTTCAGGAGAGCTCGCTGCGAAGGAATCTTTGTATCGTTAGCAATGCAGCTCGAAATGCGACATGTCTCCGGGATAAAGGGACGTATGTACATGGGTATTTAAGGCATGTTATGCTGCTGTATCATATCATAGCAGCAGAATCATACCTTACGAATTAATACATCTTTTGGTCTATTATCTATTTGATTGTGTGTCCAAACGTTGATGTATGAAAAGGAGCACATAATCAATTCGACGGTTGCTCAACTTAAAAAAAATTGAACCATCGAACAGTTGGGTCTGTTGAATTGAAAAATTGACATGAGCAGTTGAAACTATAAACAATTTGTCGTGTTCCGGCTAGTTGTTTGAGAGCCAATTCTTTCTTTCTTTCTTTTGTTTTCTTTCGTGGGAATCAACATATTATTATTAAGCCGATTTAGTATTATATGGTACGTCTTTTTACATAAAAATACGGTGATTGGATTGTAAATAGAAGTCGTGTAACCACCAATGAAACCTATACATAACATTTATTACTGGAACATATTATTATCTTACTCCATAAAGCCTCAAGTAATTTACGAACGATCGCAACGAACCAGTGTTCCAAGTCGAGTTCCAGCTTCTTTAGTAACAAACACGATATTTGTGAATACTTTTATGATACTGAACATAATAAAGACTTTGGTATCGCTATGGAAAGTCTGTCAGGATATCTCTACGTTCTTGAGACTGCTCGTCTCATCTTTTCTCGTGGTGAATGCTATGAACTACGCACGAGGGTCTGACAACGATGGCCTATCTCTACAGTTGGATGTTGCCAGGCCCTTTTCAACCCAGTTTTTTTCCAAATAAAAGGCAAACCGCCATTGGATCTTTGATTTTAAATAAGATTCTCAAGAACAGAAAGTTCCAAGAAGAAGCAGCAGCGCTATTAGAGCAGAATATCTCACTTATTTTACTCTCAGCACCCCATACTATCGCCTTCAAACGTGAAATTATTATAATAATACAATTTCCTAATGTTATGGTTAAACTTGGCAAGAATTTTATTGTACAATGCACAGTAGTTGTCACCCTCGTCACGGCTGTGAGCGTCCGCTCCGTACGTGTAATGTCGGCTGGAGACGAGGGCACCTGACTCGACGACGGCGATGTAATACCTAGCACATGTTTACTTATGTATTGTATTACATTCAGGACATCAAACAGGCTGGTTGGGAACGTGACTATTTTGCCTGCTCGTTTATCCTAGTTCCTAACCAAAGCCACGGAAATAAGAAACAGATATTATTTGGGAATAAATTTGCCAGTATACTCGTAAGACTGACGACCCGCATGGTGTAATGATTACCATACCGGACCACCATGCCAAGGAACTTGGGGTGGATTTTTCAAAATATGATCGTTGAGTTTAACTTTCTGTTCTTGGTCTTGATGTGTATGTTCTTGTCCTTGTGTGTTGCCCATGGCGCCCACGACACAGGAAAGTGTGCGGCTATGAATGTGTAGCGTTAGTTATCAGAGCGCTCATTCTTCGACTGATATTTTCTTTGTAACATTATATCTGATAGATTTACTAGCGATTCGTCCGTCAGATACATTACGATGTCAGTTTACATTTTGAAGCACAAAGCAGATACCCTCGTCACGTCACTGTCGGCTGTCCGCGCGCTACTGCTTGTGTAAACTGTGAGGGACAGGACGGGATGCTCTAAAACCCTGACAGCTCTAAAAGCTTCATTTTTGACGCGGATCAACCTTTAGTATTTAAATTTTACATACCTTACCTAATTATTACTGTCCACACGTTACCCACAATCACTTCATGTTAAGGTTATATCACCCCTTACGTCGGGTATAAAAAGTTTGCTTCAATCGTTTCCATATTACTCGGTTTGAGTAACTGGAAGTTGTCTATGAATATAAAAGGTTTTCTCAAAAAAAGTTATGTAATTAAGAAAATATAACATAATTTCCTCGTGTCCATGTGATTTTTGTTAGATTAATCAGTAAATGAAGAGTTTCTGACTACAACAGACTGGCTTTTTATTGTGGATCAGGTTTAAGATATTTTGAAAAGCAGATTCTATAAGACATGGTGAATGGGATTCTAGTACTTCGCATTGTGGCCCTAATATTTTAATGTCAATTTTATGGTTTCTATTTCAGTGAGGTCTGAACACTTTATTTACTACGTAAGCACACAACGATGCAACACAATGATGATGATGGTTATAAGACCATCACCAGTATCGTTATAGCAATGTAAGTTTCTAAGTAATAGTGCAATCTGCACACAACTGACATTGGTAGTGACGTAACGCGCGCCACCATCTTATTTCAATGCAATTAATTGTACCGTCAGAGTAATTAACCAAGTGTCAGATTACTGCGAGTAATTGAGCTATAGATAGCGATTACCTGTCACTGGATATTGAGAATGAAAGTTAATTGCGTTGAACTGAGAATAAAATGCTTTACAATGGAAAAATGAGATTGTACACGAAAATACATTCAAAGTAGGTGCTGTTAGTTGAAAGTTTCAATGGATGCGCAGCAAATCGGCGTAACGGAACTAGTGTTTATGGAATATAATGTTTTTTGATATATATTGAAGTATGTAATCCGATCCACGCTGCCACGCTGCTCCAGCCCGGATTCCAGTTCGGCTTGGTAGTCGGTATATCTATATCTATATATGTGTATGTATTTCATGTAACTTATTCTCATAAAGACGTTGTAAGGGTAACATATTGTAAATATTTAAGTAGGAACTCGGGAAGATGGGACCGATGTTCGATATAATGCATTCCCAAGTGATAAAAAATGTATAAGGGATAAATGTAAGTTTTATTTCTATCCAGGTTTCACGATGAAAATAGATATTTTTATTCTTACTAATTTAAAAGTACCTATTACCAGAGTTAATGTGACTGAATTATTATAAAGTTACCGTAAATCAAGTCTGAGCCTGACTGCTAAATATACTGCATGCCTCACACGACATGCATACATTTCATATCATAACTACATTTAGCTTGCCTACAAGTCATTAGTAAGCACCGGCACAAATCACCTTTATGTTCAAAAAACTACTGTAAATCTTACCTAGTGCTTATTATAAACTTCTAATGACCTTAGCATTATGTTAATGCATAACTCATTGAAAAACTGTGCATTTTAACACAACAAAACCTCACCTCGTATTACCAAGCACGTATTAGCACTCCGTATATGCATGCGATTAAATTTGAAAGACCATTATTCTGTCGCCTAATACCACTCCCCCTCACCAAGTCAGCTCTCTCACGCTTCCCCCGTCGACATCCTTTCTCCTTTTTTCCTCCAGAGGTATGAATACTCAGCGTTTCTAACGGAACAAGTTATTGCACTGTCGAGTGAGTTATGGCGCACGTTGCCTCTTAACGTCAACATCAGATCCACAACATGTGGAATATTACAGAAGTTACTCGCGAAGACAACTTTGTACTTTGGAATCTTGGATAACATCATCTCCCTCGCAAATTGAAATGTTCCAAACATTTAAAGCTTTCACGACAAAGTAAGGGGGAATATTATTCTGTCATGTAGATTTAAACCTAATAATCCATTCTTTTAAGTACCTAGTAGTCTCAAAAATTAAACAAATTCTTGTTGATACCTCTTTAAAATTATTATTTACGTTTATGGTCACTGATATATTATATGGTCATACACATGTAGGTATGAAATGTCTGTACACTAATAGCCAATTACATTCCGATGTAATTGTCTTTGACGCTGATAGAAGAATCAGATGATATCATCGGACAAGGTTATAAATTCTCTTTCGGTGCCGTATGCAATGCTGACTGCGAATGTTACATCGTAACGGATGGTTAGCAAAACGAACGATGTACGAAAACCATTATTTAATACATGGCTCCCTTGCCAGACTGTTAATAAATCTCTGTTCATGGTCCATTAATGAAGTGCAAGTGGTATTTGCTTTGTGCGATACATAAGAGTATCACGTGTTTAAGTTACCCTTGAGACAAACTTATATTTGAGAGGTTGTAGATTCCACAAATAGGTTCTCAAGACAGGGTCATTAGAAATTACCGGCACAACAGTGCAATAAAATATACCTTATATTATGATAAAATCATCAACTTACAATAGCCTCTAAATTAGCACACAGAGAGAGGCATTTAAAAATTGTTTGTGTGTTGTGTTGTTCGAATTTTCCTGGGTTTGATTTCCATCGAAGCAGAAATTTGAATGATGATTTTGAATTACTGTTCTCTCTCTGGGTGTATGTAGTAATTGTTTATGTGTGTGTTTCATGGCACTCATGAAATGGGAAATTGTACTATTGGCTTTGAGTTTGTGGTGCGCCTGGCTTAACGTGATCGTACTCTTATAACATTGCTTTATATTTATTTTAGATACAGTCTATTAGCGAGTTGTTATAGGATATTTTATTGCTAGATCAATGTAAAGAATGTAAAAAAAAAACTTACTTTGTTGTCACTACATAATTATGTTCCATGAATATTTGCGATGAGTAATTATTGTTTATTTACTACATTACGAGTATTCAATGTTGTTCCATTTAAACTCCACTAATTTTAATCCCTAAGTGAACTACTCCACAGCAATTATTAAAATACAAAATATTTGTTTGAACGAAGCGTTCCGCGTTCCCGTAATACTCGGCGGGCTTGGCCCTACAATTATGGCGGATTAACAAATTGACATATATATAATTGCTTCTCTGAAAACAGCTGAATTATAACAATTTGTTAACCAACTACTTTGTTCACTGACTCGTCGTCGTTGCCAATCACACATTACATAAACAAAATACATGCTAAAGGCTGCTTTTAGATTGCATCCCGGACGGTGTTGGTGCTTTAAATAATTGATCATTCAACATTTGCTGCATCAGGACTGAGGAGTAAAGCAACATGGTATCATATTATATTAAAACATTAGCTTAGTGGTCTCAATTGTAATTAAAAATGTATCTGAGGCTAAGGTGCTTAAAAGCTACGTTAATACGTTGGCCTGGTAACCTCTGCCAGAATTGCGGAACATTTGAAATATTGAGATGGAACTGCCATCTACAAATAGATCACTTTTATTATTTTATGTAAATAGCCTTCTGCAACTGGTTGCCGTCATTCTTGGACATCAGTAAAACCAAAGGGCCCTATACTTTTCAACGAAAAATGAAGTGGTTATTATGGTTGGTGTTAAATTGGATAGTGCAGGCCAAACGATAGTCGTTTGGCCCAGCCTCGCCAATTCAGTAGGATGCACCGCAATTGCGATTAAATATCTCACAGTAGGTAGTATTTATACTAATGTGTTTTGACACGAACCTTCAAATTCATTAGCTCACATTTCTGGCAACTCCAAGATACTTTTATTAGGCCGCCATTAAAAGTGGAAGTCTGCTCAAATGTTGCCACTTCACTCCTCGTTATTTCCGTCATATCCTGTAAACTAATTGGTAGTGTAAAGCGGAGTTTCCGCGCTGGGTCAGGAGCCGCTGCAATTAACCGGACTAGTAGTTTCAGGATAGTTTTAGTAATAACCAGAATAATTTTTAGCGGTTAGAGGTTTCCTGCCTCGATTAAAAAAGTGATGTAGGGAGCTATAATAGTTAATTCATATTTTTTGTCGACAAATAAGTTGCTTTAATTTAAAATGAAATACTCTTGTATGATTTTGTCGCCAAAATTTAAGGACAGCTTTCCTGACGAAGATTTCGATTTTTGAGACGCAAAGGGTGAGGCCAAACGAGCTTATTATTTTGAGCTTTAAGTCACGAAAATGAGTACGCTACATTCGGTTTCATACTAACTAAACGATATTGTACCTGATTTTAGACTTAAATCATCGCGGACTTGAAACATTTTAAGTATGATTACAACATGTAAGTAATGTATTGCGTCGCAACGGCCACACACCAAAATTAAGGAAACCGGCACATGGTATGAAACACCAACACACCAGCACAGTTGATCGTCTGCCAGCATTTTTTCCCTATGTTAAAGGCGTTACGGATAAAATAGGCAGGATTTCACCCAAGGATATAATTCCTTACCAGTGCCCAGGGGTGTATAAAATTGACTGCAGTTGCGGAAACAGCTACATCGGACAAACAAAACGATCGATATCGCAGCGCATTAAAGAACACATCGCAGCAGTCAAAAAGAACGACGGAAATAAATCAGCTGTTGCAGAACATCTTCTCGAATCGGGTACTAACCATTGGATCGAGCTTCACAACCCTCAGGTGATTGCCACGGAACGCCACCACATACCACGGCTAGTACGTGAAGCCATAGAAATCAAAAAACACCCCAAAAATTTTAATAGGGAGGACGGTTTTAAATTGGCACCGACGTGGAATCCAGTGGTTAGTTTATGTAAATCTCGAAAGGTGTCGAGTGTTGTGCGGCAAGATGTAATCAGTGTAGTGTGTCGTGATATGGTTCACAAAGCTCAAAAACGATCGAGACGTATAGTGCAGTCATTGAAGCATTATTGCTCCGAATTTTTTTACTGTGAACCGATTTGCGTGAAATTTTGGAATTAGGTTCATCTTACCCTTAACTTCAAAAGTGAAAATGATTTAAACTCCGCACTCACCCTGGGGGTGGTTGCCACCCCTTCTCGGGGGTGGACATTTTTTTTTTTCAAAATAACCTCGGACATCGATAGAAGGGCTAATTTTAAGCAAAAAATCACCTATAAAGTTTTTCGAAAAATCCAATAGTTTTCAAGTTATTGGCAATTGAAAAATCGCAATTTTTTCACGTTTTTCATCGGTCTTTTGCAAATATCTCCAAAAATATATGTTTTATCGAAAATTTTATAAGAACCAAAATTGTAGCAGATAAAAAAATGAACAATTTAGTTTTTTTTTAAATCATTCTAAGTGCAATATTGTACTTGAGCTAGATATTGAAGATCAAAGCCGTTTCTTATTTTGTCTGAAATTTAATCTATGTGTTCAATGCCATCTAGCGGCAAACAGATGCATTTTATGCATTCTGCCATAAAGAAAGTTTTTGTAGTGCTTGAAATAAGCTTTAAAATGAGCACTGTTAAAGGTCTTTTGCACGTAAAATAAGTGAGCTGTATTGAAAATAAGAAGATCATTTAATATTTTTTCTTTTAAATTAATGGGTTTCATAAGTGCCATTTCCGCCAAAATGAAAATTAATCGTATTCCGCCTAGAAATAACTTTATTATGAAGAGTTTGATAGATTGTATCAGTTTGGCTGCTTCAGGACACATATTTAAAAAAAAATCAAGATTAAAAGAAAAGAAAAAATTTCAAATTTACAAAAAAAACACCTTTTTTTCATAATATCTCAAAAATGACGACAGATACGTAAAAAAGTATAGGAATGAAAAACTTAGTTATTTTTCTGACAAACAATTTGGTATTTTTTTATTTCTGTCAAACAAAAATTGACGGAGATATGATTGTTTAAAGAGCGCGCGGCAGCGCAATCACAGTCTCTCTTAAGCCCTTTAACCCTTCACCGTTTTAAAAAAAGGTTTTTTACTATATATTACAATGAAGGATGTTGTAGCTCTGTTAATTACCTTTAAAATGGTTTGTTATAAATTGTGACAGCATGAAAATTGAAGGAGTTATGGTCCAAAAACTTATCATATTTTTTTCTACTTAGTAACTGAAAATTTCGGAGTGTGAATATTTGGAGCAATGTGAAAGTACGCAGTATAATAGAGACCCAAAACTATTGTAACGTGTATATATATACATAATATGGCTCATATATTTTGGAAACGTAGGCATGAATACATACCAACGTTCTTACATGTATATATAACACATTTGAGTGAAGGGGCCAACGAAAAAGCCAGGTGATCAGCTGTGCGTGCTCCGTTTATTCGTTTTAATATGACCAGTAAGTTTTTAAATATGTAATCATATATATTTACTGTTTTAATTTAGGGGTAATTTTAAGGGTAGCAAAGTTGAAGATTATGATAATCACTTTCGAGAGTGTAGAATAATATTTAAATCCTTTTCATTTAATCAAAAAAAATTTTTTAACAATTTTTTATCAAGGGGTTGTTTTTAAGGGTTGAAAGGGGGTTAAAAATTTGACTATTATTATAGAGAACAAAATAATACTTACTCTATACTTAGGTACATCTTTTTATGTCATACCAAAGTAATTTTTTGTGATTTTTTTAATTTAGGGGTTGTTAGCAAGGGTTGTAAGAATTTCAAGGGGTTGAAAATGATTTTAATATGAGGTAATTGTGTTAGAAAACACTTTACAATTTCAAAACTTACTATTACACATGTTTTCTAGCGATAAAATGGCTCAATGTTAATTTTTCCATTAAGGGGTTGTTTACACCCCTTAAAAATAATTTGCGGAGTTCAGATTATTTTCACTTTTGAAGTTAAGGGTTAGATAAGCCTAATTCCAAAATTTCATGCAAATCGGTTCACAGTAAAAAAATTCGGAGGTAACACCGTATTTTTCGCTTCAATGACTGCACTAGTAAGGTAGACAGACTGATGTATTAGTGTCAAACGTCATCCGACATCCAGCATCTGGTTCTTGACATCCGTCATCCGTCAAAGACTAATATCAACGTCGTTTGTCAACCTGTCAAGAGTTTCTCCGCGCCACCGCAGTCTAGCCGTGACCACGATCCCTGTAACGGGGTCGAAATATCGGCGTATAATATAAAATATATATATCGTGAGTACCCGTATCATACTTAAGATATTGTACCTGCTGCGCTGTTCTTTAAGAAGTTTAATAAACTATATCATGTTGCCGGTTTAGAAATCTACCTCAACTAAATTTCAAACAAATTAGATACATCTTCTAATCGTATGAATTGCATATTAGAATATTGAGATTGCATTAGTAACGTAATAGTACGTTTCTTGTAGTTGGTTGTTATTTTAAGGATATCGAGTGCCCAATTTTATTATAATTGAATTTGAAAATAAAATTAAGTAATAATGTTACAAATAAGCGCCCTAAAGAACGTAATCATTGTAGCTAGCAAACGTTAGCAACACGCGGACAGTGAAAATTGAACCGTGGTATTAGTATTGAATATGGCTCAAATTGACTAAACAAATGCTTGGGGTGCTCCAATCACACCTAACAAACGATCTGTCGAACAGACTTGTTAAACGACTCAATTATCTAACGAACCAACGAATAAAAATGTATAGTCGATTCTTTGAAGCGGAGCGCACACCGCCTCTCCTGCTAGGCTTTGAAGTTATGCATTGGAATTGTTGTTTATATTGTCGTTTCCCTAATTTAAATCATGGGAATATTATTAGCTCACAAAATGTTGGTCACATCTTCACAGAAAGAATATAAAAAATGTATAAAGATCAGAGATTGATTTTAAAATTCATAAAATATATTTGCAAATGTGTTTTTTGGTAAAATGCTGTTAAAAATTGTTTACTTTCTTGTGTATAGTTAGATAGAATTATCGAGTAATCATTAGTTCCATGCGGCTATAATTGTTACTTATCATGGTGCAAAATATTATACATATTATATCAAAGTGTTTTACCAAGATCTTGCATATACGAGACACAGACGCTGGAGTTCTAAGCCAGTGCGCTTGTTAGAACCGCGCGCGACGTATTCCCGTCTAACGAAGCAAAACTCAAGGAAAAAAGAGCGCGCTACTTTCCCGGAATATCGGGAATTTCCCCCGTAAATGTGTTTAAAGTTTTATTAGGCACCGGAACTGGAGCGTTTCATCACGCTCACAAATGACGCAATTCAAGCTCGGAATTAAAAAACCTTACGATGTTTTTTTCTTAAAAATGTTCAGTGAGATACGTGAAGATCTTGAGCCTATTTTTTGTTTTTTCTCTGTTTTTACTATAAGTACAAAAATGTGAGCCGTCATGGGGCGGCTGGCAGATGTGAAACATCGAAATTATTTTATTCAACTAAAAGGCATAAAAGTACAGATTATGACAGGAACTAAATATGGCATGATGAAAAAATATAATATTACGAATTGTCTTCAGAAAATGGTGACAGTTTTGTCCTAATGTATGCTACAGCCTATCAAACTAAGTTTGTTTATGATTATCCACATTGTGTTATTATTATTTTTTCATATTGCCTTACCTTATAGTGCCACTCACCGCGCCAAAAATCAGGTTTACCCCTCGCCTATAGATGTTTCACATCAATAACATAAGTATTTTTCTACGCACGGATTTGGTATCGACATTCCCGGCAGAGGTGGACATTTAATAGACGTTATTGTTTGTGTCGGTGATTTGTGTGGTCTTGGTTATTTGTGCCGAGTTTAGTAAGTCCATACCAGGAATTCAGTTTAATTGTAGGTGGTTGTGCAGTTTAAATTAAAAAAAATAAGAATGAGCGACGTAAAAATATTACCGCCATGCAGGGACGACGTCATAATGTTAGAAATAACAGCACATAACTAATTGGTCTGTTGCTGACGTATTAAAAATGTTTACACTCATAAAGGAAGGAATAAAAATGATTTAATACCTGGACTGCAGCGTAATCTCATAAACGGATGAAAGGATTACTGCTCGCGCCAGCAGCGCGGCATGCTGCAGGCTGCAGGCTGCAGCGTTGATAAATTATAATCAAAGTTTCATTTATCATTTGGCTTTTTTATTTACAGATTTACAATGAATACATCAACTGCATTGCTTGGATTATTGCTTTATTGAGATTTATTGTAATAGTGAATGTGCCCGTTTGATTTATTGATTTTAATCTCCTATTAAAATTAAAATATGCATTATTCCGCGTGATTCCGCCTATTTTGAAATGCCAAGCGTTATATCAGCGATACAGAAGATATTGTGGCATCGCACATATGTCACAAAATGACGTCACGTCGACCAGAATCACTCTATCGAAGTTTTCAAGATCGTTAGTATTTACACAACGCTCCAACAAATTCAGTTGGGGTTCAGCCGTCCCCCAGGCAACATCATCGCCTGGCGGGAGTTCTCCCTGTGCTAAAATGTCCATAAGAATATGACTAGCGGTTGCGACTGACCTGCCTGCGTCCGCATGTCGCGCGAGACGATGGCGCCGTGTGCGTTGTGCGCGCGGCACCGGTAGACGGCGCTGTGCACCTCCTGCCGGTACTGCACCGCCGCGAACGGCAGGAACACCAGCGTGCCGTTCTCCAGCACTTGCCTGCGACCAGAGGGGAACACGTTGAATCACACACGTATAATTAAATTATAATAATACACACCCAAACCCATATCTTAAATATGAACAGATCATTCACCAATGATTAAGCAGGACAAAATCTAACCCAATTTTCTAACGGAAGGAACCATTACGCCGCACGGATCGTGAATACTAATAATATTATGTAATAATTAGCATATAGATATGGGTCATTTATGAAAAATTTGAACATAAAAAAATCCGTATTACTTACATATAAAAAACATACGCTTAAAATATAAAATCCATAAGCGTTCCGTTTTTTGCAATTTGGCAGAGGAACCCTAAAAACCTAGAACGTGTTTATGCTATCCAAATTAGCTTGTTATTTTATGAATCGTTCGCCCTTCATTGATTCTATAATGGGCGACCCTGAATCATTTCATTTACTGTAATAATCAATGAAAAGAGAACAACAGTCGAAATACCTGAACATGGATCAAAGTAAACAATCCGCGTCTGTCGCTCGTGGGGTAATCACATTATTCACGAATTTAATTTCCTTCGCCAGGGTTGGCGCTCGCTTCCAGTTATTATTAGGCCGAGAATATTCTGTTCACATTGACTCTGTGTAACCGAAAGAAACGCCTTTGTTTAAATTATTATTAGCCGACTTCAAAAAAGGAAGAGGTTCTCAATTCGGAAGTTTTTTTAAACGGTTTTATTTAGGTTAGCCTTGTTTGGGTAAATTTTTGCAAGCCTAACTAGACCTATTTACACATGTCGTAAGGAGTTAAAATTGTAAATATTATATTACTTTAGTTCTGATGACAAAGTATTTTCGTGATAAACATGAGCTGATACTATATTCAGGTTTGGTTCCAACCGAGGGAACTTCTTAAAGCACACACTTAACAACATAGTCCCAATTATTTTCTCTAGTATCTACACTGACATTATAAAACAATGTATTAAGTTTTTTAAACTATTTACTTGTTTTATTTAATGTTTGTTACCTCTGAACTCCGTCATTCATGAACCGGTTGGAAAAACTCCTTTCTTACATAAAACGGGCCACCTGATGGTAAGTGGTCACCATCGACTAACTAATATCGATGGGAATAACTCAGAAGCTTATTCCATAGTATGCATATGCGTGGTAAAAAAGATCGTGAGAATCTGGAAGCGGACCGTAGAGGTTCTCTACGAGTCCAATCGGTGTGGATGAAATTTCAATCTTTGACGTATGGTGCAATGCAAAATAAATTAAATCAATTTTTTTTCATTGGCTACAACGTGACTAAGCGTCAATTATAACAAAATTCCAGCTTCTTCTGTTTTTAAAATACCAATCCTATCTACAACGCTGCCTCCAGCAGGTACGCAATTACAACCCGCCTTTCCGCCATCCGTCCGGCCTTCCGTCCTAATCTCCGGTGCGACTGATAAAAAAACCTATAATTTAGAGTTTGCAGTTCCTTTATTGTAGCAAAAAAGCCCCGGCCTCCGTAATTGGCACCAAAGCCCTGAGTCTCGGGATATTTAAAGCGCGCATATCTGAGAGCAAATTGACTCTGAGAGGTTCCATGGGATGGAGATGAATGCCATTGTACTGAATTTCACGAACTGATGTTTTCATTTTTTACTTTTTTGTTATAGAAAATAGGCTAGCTTAGCGTGAATGATTGTAGAGGAAGGAAAAAATATCTGAGAAATGTCAGTAGATACAATGACATATTCATTATATTGCAATGAACAAAACAAGTGACCGTCAGATTCTTTATGAAAAAATATTTTTTGGCATCGTCATCATTACCCCGATACTGGATGGAAATATAGTAATCACTGGAAATCAAATAATCTTAAAGTCATTGCAATTTAATATTTTGAAAGCACAAGAATAAAATTATATTGTATTTAATTTTACTCAAGATAAACTAGTATAAGTTAAATCCATTAAACGAGGTACCGATAACGAACGGTTATTACTCGTATCAATTAATAGAAACTTTTAATTTAGTTTCTTATGAGACTTATTGGCTTACGAGCGTTACCTGATTGTATGTCTCAGGAATCACCTATGCATATAATTATGTAAAGAACTATATTAGCTAATGAATTTAGTGGTTCATTTTGAGGAAAAAATAAAAAGTGTCTTGTAAAAAATGTCTTGGCGTGTAAAGTACCTAACTAACAGGAGTAGGCGACCATGATTATTAATATAACTATAAATTTTTATATTTTATAATTTCAAAGACGTCCAATTCGAATTCAAAGACAAAAATTAAATGCTACGCACATTTCCTGTTTTCAAAAACTGTACAAAAAAAACACTTAACTTTCTTTTCTGGTAGAAAATATCACGAGAAAATATCAGATGGTTTCCTTGTAGCTCTTCCAAATCGGTTTCCAAAAAGGGATGTAATAAAGGGCATTTGTCAGCGTGGAGGATTATTTAATCGAGGACAAACTAATGTGATATTAGTAATATTCACATCATTCTGTGCTACTGAGGAAAGTTTCATTTTATTTCAGTACAGAAATAATAAATTCTAAAGTTAAAATAAAATATTCGTAACAAGTTTTCATAGCGTGACACCTTGTGATTTCCCCCAGGAGGGAAAAAATTTAAGTGCTCTCCCTTCGGAGTCTACGAATTGAATTTATGAACAGAAATAATCTGTTTTTCTTATTCATTTCATTAATTATTTCAGTCCTATTATTATTAAATAATCAAGTTTTTTGTATGTATAATATAATTATTTCCATAATTTTTATATGTATAATTATTATTATATTTTAGAATATTCCAAGACATTATCAAGTTTTTTGTGGACTTTGGTTTAAGTCGGTCTTATCCTGAGAGAAGACTCAACGTAGTATTGAGTGGTTTAACAATATTACGAGTGCTTCGAAGAAATGGTTGAGGTGGTGTCACATCACCCGTACATCACCGCTTTCGATTTTAATATGTAACTAATATTCCGGTTTCACTACGGCTGTATTTCAAGGAATGGATTATAGAAAATCGTAATGCCACTGGGAACACTTAGTTGTGCCATACTACTAGTTGTGCCTACGTAGTTAGTTCAGAAAAAAAGTTGTTAAAATTGGACCGTGTGGTGGATTCGCACGAACACAATTGTTGTGGGTAAATGTTATTCATCAGCGAGTAATGCGGTGATCAACAGGTGATGTGAGACCATTCAAACATTTCTTCGAAGCACTCGTAACTTTGTTGAAGCAATCAATACTCGGGAAACCGCGTTCTATTTTATGTGATTCTTCAAGATAACCGATAGTTAAAACGAAACAAAGATGAAACTTACAAACGTTTGATAAATTATGTGATTGGAGCGTGCGTTCATCGCGTTAACGTAGGGAATTTCATTTTCATGTCCTGTGTAAAGAGGGGGTATGAAGTGTTAATTTCAATTAAAAATAAAATAAAGTTTAAACTTTAAAGTCAAACGTTTTTGTATATGAAGGGGTGTCAAACGGGGGTTAAGTGTCAAAATGTCACCACAACGCCTATATTCCCTAATTAGTCGGGAGCGTGTGTAAGGTTGTTTTCACAGAGTCACAGTAATTAATATACTTAACTTGTTAGGTTATTAAGAATAAAATTTAAGAAGAGTTTGATAGTTATTTTATTCTTATTTTTTTATTGAAAAAATACTTTGGGTACGTAATAATGAGAGTAATTTTAGCGGGATGAAACTAATGTTGTGTCCACAGATGTAGACAGAATGAAATTAGTCTCCAATGAGATCGAATGATTGAATTATTGATATTTGTTCAATGTAACTGAAATTTCTCGCACCTTGCCGTAACTTTATACAGTTGTAACTTAACGTAAACACGTCATTCAAATGTTATTATCATTCGTTAATGCAAACTTGTTAGGACAGCACGCGTGCCAATCGCCGTCGCGCCGCCGACAGCCGCCAGAGGTCGCTGTAAGCCAACGCTTAACTTCCGACATAAATTCCGCATTCACTTTCTCATTAAAACGCGTAACGCAATTTTGCGACACAGGGCTTTGCCAAATTGTCTTCTGTGAGTTTTATTATGATTTATTGTGTACGAGCGGGCAGGATTTGTTTGTTTAATGAGGATGGACGGACAAATAAATTGTTCTCTGATATATAAAAGTTACTTCAATAAATATATATAAAACATTGAAATGACATCTTAATCTAATCTTCTGTATACATTATAAAAGGCATAAGTGATTGACTGATGTATCAACGCACATCCCAAACTGTCAGGGCCTTATCATACTGGCGGTTTGCGAGCGTTTTGAAAGCGGAACGGGCGCGCAGCGAACACGCCGCGTGTGCGTAGCGAAGACGACACGAACGTGAAGCGAATACGCAGCGCTTTCGACGCTTGTGCGTGGCGTGATTGCAATGTACAATACGCTCTCTGAATGCAAACAACAAAGTGATGTCCACGGCAAGTTCGCCGTGCGTCTGCAACTTCTGTGCTACGCATCCGCGTCGTCTTCGCTGCGCACCCGTTCCGCTTTCAAAACGCTCGCAAACCGCCAGTATGATAAGGCCCTTAAGGCTAGAAACTTAAAATTTCGCACACGTGTTCCTTTTATGACGTAGGCACTAGGCATCCACTAAGGAAGGATTTTTAAAAATTCAACCCCGAAGGGTGTAAAATAAATAAAAATGACAAGCATAATTTCCGCGTGCCAAGCTGCGGGCAACAGCTAGTCTGAAATATTCAAGTAGTGGTAGAAACACGTCCTTGGCCTTTTTAGCATCTCTTTGTAGAAAAGTCTATATTTATATAGACATAAAATATGATATGGGGAAATGAAATCGTAAATGTTTTTAAATAATATGACCTCACGCAGACGTTCGTATAATAGATTTCATCCAATCAACTATTATAAAGAACAAAACTTGCATAACACTAACGTAAGGCATTTCAAAGATTGTCTAGTAAATCTAGTTGATATAGTTTACGATATTATGCATAAATTAACAAATGGAATCACTCTGCAATTCCAATCTCTCGTAAAATTCCCGTGTTATAAATACAGACAGCCCTTGACGAATTGCGTGAGGTTCATGGGATACGGTTTGAGCCATAACATTTGGCGATTTTCAGTACAGAAAATAAACATGTCATGTTTACAGTTATAAGCATCATCAAGCTTCGACAAGTACCCTTAAGTTATATAAAAATTTTTAGGTGATAAAATTGAAAAATTTTCTTTTAATTGTAGCATCTAATTATTTTTAAATATGTTAAATGACCTAAACAAGTGAGAATACTCTTGCGAAAGCGTATAATATTATGTCTTGTGGACACAATGTTGCGAAATGAAAAATGAAACGTTAACTGTGACGCAGTTTTTAGTTTACCTACACCTCCGCAGGTGATAGCCAAAAAAGAGCTGAGTTTCATTATAGTATAAGTACATCTAAAAAAGAGAGAATCCCAAATTAAAATAATGATGAACTTAATTATTATTATCGCTTGTTTTTACACATTGGACCAACGGTTTATCGTCGATTTTCACAGAGTAGTGGTCAAAGGGTAGGCCGTCATTTGGGACGGTGGATTGGGTCACGCGCTCTTGAGACCGGCTCAGGTTTGACGAATATCTTTGGCAAAAACACAGGCTCACTAAAATATTTGCTAAACTACAATATCGATGGGTCCTATGATGATGATAATATCATGCTAAGTTTGGTTATGACCGAAATTTTGTGAATTTGTTATTAGTTTAGGTCGGTAGTAGGATGGGTGACCGTTAGTGGCAAAAAATTTTTTAGCGTTTCCGTGCTTCGGAGGGCACGTAAAGGCGTCGGTCCCGGTTGTTATCATAACATAACAGTCGTTAAGCCATATCGAAGGCCCCCGAGTAGTTTGAAAACTTCCGACACGGGTTGGCCACTAACCCCTCCGCCAATCCACACTGGAGCAGCGTGGTGGAGTATGCTCTAGGCCTCCTCAAGAGGAGAGACTCGTGCCCAGTAGTGGGCCATTAATGGGTTGAAGCCAGCCAAGAAGCGTAATACGCGTATATAAGCCAATGTCACATAGCCTTTTTAGGATGTTTTTGAGAAAGATAAATGTAACAAAAATTTATATAATGTACAGGCCAATGTGCAGTAAAAAAAGGTAAATACAAATATATCACTAGTATTAAGGAAGATCTGTTGTCTTAGAAAACAAGCAAAATTTCATAATGTTTAGTTTCACTAACTTAAAGTTATACCAAATTTAAAGTTTCCAGTAAAGTTATGATTTTGCATTTTCACCCATATACATAGGAGCCATCGATATATACCAAGCTCTTAGTTCGACGTTAATTGCGTGCAATGAAGATAACAATTGTTGGTCAGAACGTAACGTGTCCCGACGCTGAAGTCCACTAACTTTACCAATTTGAATTTTACTTGCTCTCTGATGCAATAAAACCCTCTAATATACATAGATAATCACGATTCAGTTGCATTTAGCGGCTGTTTTTACTGTACCACTTCGTTACCTCTACTGATCAAGTACAAAAACGCGTAATATATTTTCTACTAGACACACGAATCTTGTTTGCAAGGCATTGATAAGTCTACAGCATTCATACTGATTTGAACCAAGTATATAACGAGTGTAACTGACTCTTGCGATGTCACGTTTTGCAAAAATTACCACAAAACGTAACATGTAAGAAAAGTTACAGTTCTTCGTCAACTGAATTTGTAACTTCTCAGTTCAAACTTCAGAGTTGGAAGGATCTTGCGAAACTAACGAACTGTTTCCAAAGATTGTATTCGCGTGCTACCGGCGGCTGTCTTTGTCAAACTTTAGAACTGAAACCAGGGCATACCCTGGTGACACTAAATTTTAAGTTTAAAGTAAATGTTATTGTAATAAGTTGTAGAAGCCTTTGACTCTGTACTATCGTGAAGTTGCTTAAACAAGATGACGTCACCATCATTTTTTTTGAACTTTTATCAATTTTTAATTTTTATTTTTAATTTAATAAACATTTTTAAGAGTTTTTAACAATGACAATTAATATAATTTGTGTTAAAGATTTAAAATACATAAATAAATAAATAATGTTTTTTGAATCGAACAACTCAATTGTGGCGAAATAATTAATTTCTGTATGTGCGTTTACGAGGATCAGAACTAATTGGTGGGTGAACTGGGTGATTAAAGGAGATCTCCTAGATACGGATTTGTTGGGTTGTATGAAAAAACTTATTCAAAAGGTTGAAGTATACACAAAAAGGTTCGTACAAGGTACGAAATAAAAAAATACAACGTTGTTATTGCAGAACTATTGACTGGAAAGTCAACGTTATGATAAGTACGTACAAGAGTGGGTAGGTATTTGCGTAATAGATAAGGAGACTATTACTTATCCAGTTTCAATATTTAATTAATAATATAACAGACAATATAGCGAAGTAACATTGTTAGTCTCCCGTGCACGGCCAGACGCGCTGTAAGTGGAATACGTTGTTTGATCAGCTGGTTAATTGAAATAACCTATTGAAATACCAGTATTATACCAAGATAAGGTGTTGGCTATACAAAGATACTATGAAAATTTTATTAAGTGATAAATGATTGAAGTTATATTTTTTTTGTTGTGGAGAAAATGAATTTTCTTACTATTTTAGATAGTTGCTTTCAATTGATAACAAAAAAGCATTTATAAATATTTTTATAAACTGCATGGTAATGAGTGCATATTGGTTTTCAAACGAAACAACCACAGACATAGATAGTAAACATGTCTGTGGAAACAACGAAACGAAACAAATTTTCTTTAGCATTCAGTTCTTAAGAGACGATGCTTTTCAAAGAAAAGCTCTCAATAGTCTTCCTTTGCCTTAATTTTTCCCAGGTTTCACCTTTTAAAACAATACGTAGTGTCTTTTATTTCACCCATCCATCCATCCATCAGCCCTTGGAGGTCCACTGCTGGCACATAGGCCCCCCCTAACTTGCGCCACTCTGACCAGTCCAGAGCCTTCTGAATCCAGCGGATGTCCGCTGTCTTCTTCTGGTCGTTGGTATATCTGGTCGAGGGCGTCCTATACTCAGTTTTCCGAGACGTGGGTGCCATTCGAGGACCTTTCTTATATTTATATTTCATTTACTTATATGGGTAATCATTTTTCTTCTATTAGTTCTATTATTTTTCTTCTATTAGTTCTATTGTTCTAGAACGAATATTATTAATTTCAGAATGCACGAAATAAACATCTCAGAATTGGATGAAATTTAATAATAGATAATTACTCCTACAGACAAGAATATCTCTAATGAACGCCACAAAAAGTTCGATGGCAGCAATGCTCGAAATCAGCAAGAGCGTTCGTTAAGGCTCTTTTTTCGTCGGCGACCCGGTTCTGTCGGAGAGATGCATGGCACGTGAGAGGACTATTTACGAGAATGGCTTCGAGCATATTACAGGTGTTGGGGAATGTTAGATCAGTGGACCGAGGGAGAGGAAACACAGTTCGAATGCGGCGATTGGCCAAGAATACAAGAACATAAGCAGCTACTGGACTTGGTGAAAGAGACTCCTATTACGGTCTTGCCTACACGTATTCGTTGATTATTTATAATTATTACTCCATCCGGATTCTAAATTATAAACTACAGTGATTCAGTTTCAGCCGAAGTGCTCTGCTCATTGTTTCTGACACATTTGTTTCCAGAATCTTTAGTTAACCTGTGAAACTGCTCTGTGTGAGTCAATAGTATAAATAAAGCTATTGTTCGCCAAAATGGAATATAGTATGACTTTACGTACCTGTATTATATATGTATATTGTATTGTATATTATATAACATATTTATATTGTATTTATTAATTTATACTGTATATTATGCACTACTAGACTACTTACTTTACATACAGTCTCCACCATATCTAAGGATTTTAAATATTTTTTATGCATTCATTAGAAACGGGATTGAAACTGGGAAAGTACGAATAGTAAATTATAAAATACAAAGCTATTATTAGCCTTTTATAATATTAAAGTATAATGTAATAATTTTACTCTACGTTGAAATGTAATGAAATGAAATGGAATGAAATTAAATGAAATGAAATGATATTATTTTTTGCAAAAATGTGGTTATAAAATAATGTAAACTGGTTTTCAATTATTGTTCACATTTGCTAAAAATAAAGGCATGCCAATTATTTATTAAAGTTATGATTAATTATCTACTAACAATGAAATTAAGAATTTGAATTAATAATTTATCAAATTACATTAATTAATTGAAGAGCATGGACATACGTATTTACATAAAATTAATTACTTATCTAAATTAATAATAGGTACGTCACAATCTTAATGAAATTTTAAATACAGGTCTATCATTAAATTAAATGGGTCTTATAGTTAATATAAATATAATTAAATTAAATGGGAATATAGATGTGTATCATATTGGATAGTATGTAAATAGCACATGCACTACAGTCATTTCGCTAATTATCTCAGCGAATGCAAGACGACATGAGTGCTATCATGATGACCGCTTGACAAACGATAATGCGCCGTACTGCTACGTGTTAACGTTCGTTATTGTGAGCATGCTCTAATTAGAAGGTAATTTCTCTTTACTGTTTTGTATGAAGCTTGTTACTGGGTAATAATCTAAGCGAAGGGTATAATCTTTTTGTTTTCCGTGTTTAAATTGCTGCTACAAGCCACGCTTAAAAGCTTACCTATATCTTCTGCTTCACCGAGAAAACATTCAGTGGGATATATTATTTTTGTAATAAAAAGAAAGAACTGCTAAACTTTAATAATATTCTAGAGCGGAATTGTGATTTAATATACGTATAACAGCTGCTTTGCGGATATGCTTTTTAAGTTCATTGCAGTTCAATAAGCAAATAATTCCTTAAATTTATGTAGCGTGATGAGCTGGATGTAAGGTCATTCAATTAAAAATACACTCACCATTGAAATAAATAAAAGCAATGCGTCAAAAGCATGGTTTGAAATCAATTGGCTTTGTTGTGCTGAACGAATGAAAGTAATTGAAATTTGATTAGGTCCCCGTCCACGTAGAGTGCACACAAAAGTTGGACAACTCATAAAAATATTTGATCAAACATTGCAATCTGAAAAACATTACTCTTTTCTTGTGCAGTTCGGCGCCAATTTTTTTATCTATTACAATTACATAGCAGGGGTTGAAGTTTGATAGCTTAGAAATTACGGACATAAAATACTGGGCTTTCAGTGTAACTTTGATTGTAAACTATATTGGAATAAAAAAACGTCACGTAAAGTGTCAAACACACAAAATAAATAATGTATTACATAAAAATAGTTATAATTTCGTACAATGGCACATTCGCGGCTGAACTGCGTCCCAAACTACGAGTATCGTCAAACAATCTATCAGCTGTCGGAACGCGATGCAAGCTTTGACAAACCAATTCCGTTGTGTAGGAAATCAATTCAACCGTAGTGCAGGGGATTTTAATATTTTTTATCGACTCGATTGAAATATTTGGAAATTAGCGTAGATATCGTTTACTTTAAAAACGGACGTGGGGACGCGTTATGTTATTGTTATAACGTCGTGGCAATATTTAGATAACAAATTATTGATAAAATAAAATAATTCCACTTACAGGTTACAATTCTACATTCACTATAGGCTGATAAAATTTTGGCGGGAAATTCCTAAAGCCTGGCGATCCAACATGGGAATGCCGATACCATTTCCGATTCGGTGACAAAGCGACACTATGCAAATCACCATGTTGTAGAAGAGAGAAGACGGAAAACTAATTTTGACACCGACGTCCGCTATTTAGTGGGGGCACGTTCATTTTTTAATGTTGACGATCTGTAGCATAAAAAGTGTCTCTCGTCGTCAGCCAAGCTAGCCGAGAAGAAAGCCTCTTTAAAAATGGCTTTCGGACACTACAACCAAAACAATGAAAATATCATGAATATTTTAAAGCTTGCCAAGCGTAAAAAACCTATAACCACAGCTACTCATGCATATTATATAACAGCATGCTTGCAATATAAAAATTCAACTAATATTTTTATACTCGTTTGTGTTTTCGGGCTTTTTTATCTTTTACGTTTGAGATTTTCATGGAAAGTATGTATGGAAAAAAATATAAATAAAATATTTATATAAAATATTATAAAATATGAAATATAACAAAGCAATAAGAGAAACAAAGGTAATTTAATATTGAAACGTGAAGCAAAGTGTATTTGAAATTGTATTCTCGTACAAAGAGATTTGTTAAGAAGCAGGAGGGAATCGTGATAGCTAACGTTAGGCTTTTTCACATGAGCGTATAGTACGCTTCAAAAAGTTACTTTAATAATAAGAAAGGAAAAATAGAGTTTTGTAGTTTAATATCATTGAATTGTATAAATAATTTATTCCTACATAAATACTTTGATACTTTTAAATTACTTTTGAACTTGGCTACGATCATCACTTTACCAGTTTTAATTTTTTTAGTTCGCTACCCATCCCATTCCTGTTTTATATCTTTAGTTATTTCAACCTACTCAGATTGACTAATGTC